>PVNU02003528.1:0-80525 GCA_003013855.2 Liriodendron chinense | reverse complement strand
GACAATCCGACCATCCATTTTCATTTCTTTCTGTTTACATTTTTCATATCTCCTTCTCATACACCCCATTCTCATAGGTTAAGTGATTCTTGGTTGTACGCTCTGCACGTAATCAAATTTTGAATCCAAGTGTATTAGAAGTCAAGCTTGAACTCTCTTTTATTTTCTTTTGATCATTTGTATATTGCATTTGTGTTCTATTCCTAGCAGTAATTATCTCTTTGAAGTCATCCTAGGTTGAAACACTGTGATCTCCTTAGCGACAACTTGAGGCAATAATGGCATATATCTTGTTAATATTTATATATAAACTGTTCATCATTCATATACTGCATTTACCTTTCTTTTCTTTTATTTTGTAGCTATTATCTCCTCCAAAATTACCTTACACTTAAGACATTGCTATCATACTATAACATTCCGGATTTTCGCCAACCTGAGGTATTGTGTGTACTCGAGTGTCACTAGAAAATTTTCTAATTTGGTAAGCAAACATGGGTGCACGTACCCGTATTCAGACTCAAAATACTTAGAAAATCCTAGAGAACCTCATTTCTGAAAATCTAAACTCAATCGAAATAATAGATTACTCTAATACGAAAATCTACCGACAAGTTCGATTATACATTCTTAGAGAGGCGCTAACTTCACCCGATCGCCTAATCTTGGTCCTAACTATGAGATCTATGAATCAATGGCTAAGAACTAAGAAATCAACCATTAATTAATTCGAACACCTGAAGAACCATACAAATTCGATTAGACGTCACTAGAAAGCTAACGAGGTGCGCTTGATCATCTAAATGTTAAGCCTAATCATGTGGTCGATGAATCTAGGGCTAAGATTTAGTGGACTCCACCATCAATAAATCTACTTAACCACAACATAATGAACATTAGCTTACAAGAAACCACACAACTAATGGTTTTAAATAAATTCACTTAACCCAAATTAAACCAACGTCCTGTATCACTTAGGAATTAAGGGATGGGAATTTATTTGGCTAAAACAACAATTCTGCTAACTTCATAGAAGCCAAACTTCAAACATTGGTAGACCAAAGCCCAAACATCATACCTAAGAAATCTCACCTCTAAATGAGCTCTAGGCCGATTGTTAGTGGGTCGTCATCCAAAAGGTTATAGAACAATTGTTCGCCTTATCATATTTGACGTCCCTCACTAGACGTTAAGCCCAAGGCTATGAGCCGAATCACTTAACTTGTAGCCGAGAGGGAGGCACGTGTAATGTGTGAGTCAATGCAAATAACAAAACATTTAATTAAATTCTACCATTCGAACTTATGTGAAGTTGCGGCTTTCGGGCTATTAGATTTTGATGCAACTTAGGATCCTAGTCTTGATTATTTGTCCACAAATATTCCTAAAGCGGTGGCCCCAATTGATGATCGATGACCATTAAACAAATTGTACATCATATCTGTTGATTGCTGCATCCAAAATGCGGGCAATTGTAACTATAGGTGGATCTCCACATGTAGCAACTATCCGATGGATTAGATGGTCCCAATGGACCTAAGTGGGTCATAAATACTAGAATCAACCACCCATAGGGTTATACGACCCAAGACCAAGTTATTAAGGCCATTTATGACACATTTAGCATCATAAATAGAGCCCCTTTGGGCTTTTCTCCCCCAAATTTGAATTTTCAGAAATTGGGAGTGAAAGAGAGACAAAGGGAAAAAGAGAGTGATTGTGAGGAGTGAGTGGTTGTATTGGCTCATCAACTTGTGGATGTGATTTCTATGACCGAGTCACCGGTTCCTTCATCTAGATCATTTCCCCTCAGATTGAAGGTATGAATAGCAATCTACCTTTCAATTTCAACTCCCTTAGAACTAAACCCCATAAATCTAACATGTAACCTTGAATTGGTGTATGAATCACCGATTTCCCCAATCCTAACTCTTAGGGGCTCAAAACAGAGGGATCATTCCTCCCAAGATGTGGACCACTCATCGGTTTTCATTTATCAACCTTGATAATTATAGTTAATGAATTCATATTTGTTTAGCTACGTATGTAGAATTGTTGGGTATGTTGCTAGAATAATTAAATTGTGATTCATGTTAGTCGATTTCTTGTGCAATGAAATTCTCGAATGGATGAAGTTTCATGTTTCTAAAGCCTATTTTCTTAACATACAGTTGTTGTTGTTAAATACGTATTTTGGAATATGATTTTCATGTGCATGTTATTCAATTCGTCTTGATGAGATGTTCTTCTCAGTATAGTCTTTAGTGATTTGAGATAGATCTCGCGTGAATTCGACTCAAAAAATGCTCGAGTAATAGGGTAACCGCTTGAGGTCAACTATCCTAGACTTGTCTAATCGATCGAAGCTGAACATGGGTGATTGATTGTAATTTAAAGCTACGCGGGTCACGTGTGCCTAATGTCAGTTGCCTCAAGGGTCTCCATCATTGATTGAATCAGTCCAACGTTGGTTAAACAAAACCATAATTGTTTTCTTTTGTCGCGCCCTAAGGAATCTAATGTACCATAATTCCCATTGTGAAAAGTCCACTTTAACCGTTAGCGCAATACGATTAGACTAAGACTCATTAGCTGGGCATGGTGGTATGGGGCGCTGTGTCCGAGCTATCGACCTACAGTGGGGTTACGATCCTCCTCGTAGTGACCAATGAGTATTGATGGAGGTGATGAGCCTGTCATGTTATATAGGATTGGGTGACAAGCCCCTTCTGCCTTGATTGTGTGTTGGCTGATGAGCCTTAACTTTTGTGTGTATCTTTGGGTGATGAGCCCTAAAATAGATCAAGGGTCATGAGTTAGGATCCACTACGGCCGCTACAAACCTCATGATCAGTTAAACTAGTGATATAATGGTGGTATTTTAGCTTCGCCAACCTGCTATTCGAAAATGCATTAATAAATACTCAACTAATCATGGATATACATCACCATGACTTGCATACTTTGTGTGGATGATGTTTGGTGGCGAGCCACATCAGTGTTTGCTTGAACGATGACATATAATGTTGCTTGGTCATGCATTTGCACATCATACAATTCATGCATTTGTTAGTTTAAGTAACTAATAACATGGAGGTCATAGGTTTAAGACCTGCATGGGCCATTATTTTTTTCCTTGATTCAGCAATAAAGCTATCCTTTCATTAAAAAAAGTAACTAGTTTAAGAACATTGTTGTTTTGTATGCAATCGTTACCTATGCTTGACTGTGATTGATAACCTATGTAACTTAGGGATAACGGAACCACTGAGTTGATCACTCCCACCTGGGATAGTATTTAAAAATCCAATCGAACTATCTTATCAATGTAGGTACCCTCGAGGCAGATGTGATAGAGGAGTATGTGGACTTAATTGAGGAAGATTTATACTTCCAGTTTACAAATGGGCATGCCTAGTGAAGCGTCTTGCCACGCCTTTTTTATCACTTAGAGCCATAGGCTCGGTTAATATTCATGTTCGTGATATAAATTTGGAAACATGTATTTTAGGCTACCAGCTGCGTGGACCCCTTGATGGGCTATAACAACTATATATTTTGTATATTAGTTTACATCTTTTAAATTTCATTTACACTTTATTTCTTAGTTTAACCCTTAGTTATGTTATAATGCCACGTAGACCATAATCATGAAAACACGTTTCCGCATATGCATAAGTGACACCCGAAATATTAGGTATTGAGTTCGTACTCGACCCTTGAAATTCAGGGTATTGTAGGTTGGTATTAGAGCATGAGTTAGAGTTAAACTAGGCTTATGAACTTACCATAATGAACATGCTGACTTAGCAAGTATTCTGAAATTAGGGACATTGAATGCTAGGACCAAATCCTCGATTGATTGATAATGTTGAACTTAGACGTAACAACAAGAACATTAGGGCCACCCTAGTTAGTTTCGTTACATGCGGTGTATCAAGGGCATGTAAGTTCGACTTAAATGAGTAATCTGGGCTGTTGTAGCCCTATGACATGGGATTCATGTAGTAGTGCAAGGGTAAGCAAGGAAGGCGATCTTGGTTTAGTAAGAGGCCTCACCAAGTGGCATAAAATTCAAAAAACTAGAGAATGTGGACAGAGTCCCACATTGCCATGATGACATCTAAGATGCCACCGTGGTGGAGTTATGAAAAGTGGAAGTCTTATTCATAGTGTCACAGTGCCACCTTAGACCGTGGTGAAAAATCTATGCGCTTGTTAGTGTATGATTAGTTGGCCTTTAAAAGGGCCACTAGGGCCATTTTCTCACTCCCCTCTCCCATTCATATCCCTAATTGCTTAATGATTTTGAACCTAAACTTATAAAAATGAGCACTAGAAAAACCCCGGTTGATAACGTCATGTGTGAGATGCTTTAGTATGCCAAAATTCATCGTAGAATAACCTAAGTGAATGTATAAAAGCCAAGGAGACAAATTTTGGAGTTGGAAATGTGAAGCATGATTTTTTAGCGATTCTCGGTTCATTAACAACATGTAGTTGCAGAAAATTCTAGTTTTCAATAGGTTTGTTGCTTGTAACATTTTTGACACTTTTAGTCATTGAATTATTTTTTATAATTTTTCCATAATTTAATTTTAAGTTTAATTTTATGCTATCAAATTTCATCACATTCCAAGTTCTAGAAACATTATTAAAACTCTAGGAGTATCAGTTGCCTGAAATAGATGATTTTCTGGACATTTCTAAAACTATGTGGGTGTGGATATATGTTTGGGGGTTCTACCTTGAACTAGTGGTCCTTGTTGTGTGAAATCTAAATGGAAGTGTTTCTAGAATTACCATAATGGAATCTAGCCGTGCTCAAATAGTTTATGAGCTGAATAATTTCACAACTTTCCTTGAATTAACTTGTGCTCAAGAGGGCTTGTGGGATCAATTTTGTTGTTATAGTCATGGATGATCTTGTGATGGTAAGACTGTGACGCCCCAAGATCTGAGTACTCTCAAATAGTATTATTCAAGACCCGAATCCCAAGCTTGTGAGTTTTAATAGATCAATCTTTATTGTAATTCACATAATTTCATCATATTTACTAGGTATTTCGAGCAATCTAAAATGAAAGAATTGCTGAAACAATACTCATTGGTATAATATTAATTAAATTCAACTCTCTTGATAGTATTTTTTTTTTCTACATTGAAATTTAGAATTTAACTAAGCTTAAAGAATGAAACCGAATTGAGACTCAAAGTAAACCTAAATTGCTAAAAATGAATAGACTAGTAATAGAGGCCTACCTGCTCATAGTATTCCAATTCTGCACCCATGGATTGTTATAATAGGGTAAGCATAACGACCCAATAGAATGATTTTAGTAGAATCATTTCTTATCCAAAATTATCAAAATCTTATAAGCAAGAGGGATAAAAGAATTTAAATATGGATAATAAAATAACACGAATTTAAGTATTAGATTTGTAAATGTACTATGAATGTGTTACTTTGCATGAATTACCATAACCAATATCGATCATTTCTTAAAATACCGTACAAAAGTGGATGGCTACATTGCATTAATGCCCATGCAACGGTACCTCATGGTAAGAGACCCATTTGAATATTAGTTGGTTAGACAATTGCTCCAGTTGTACTCCTGATGTATGTTGGCGTACACAATTGTACTCATACGCCTTACACAAAAGAGACTCCATAAGATCCAATGAGTTCTATGATCTTTTATTCAAGGGACACGATTACCTTACTTGCTGGCTTTAGGGTCTTCCACTCAAGGGACACAATCACCCTACTTGCTGGCTTTAGGGTCTTTCACCCAAGGGACACAATTACTCTATTTGTTTGTTTTACATACATTCCCAAGGTAGTGCATTCCTATACACATCTCAATTTATAATAAAAGTAAACATGCACATGCTATGATCAATTACCTGATATTTTTCTAAAAATATTAATTAATGATAATTTAATTTTTTAAATTTAAAAAAATACAATAATAAATAAAAAATTATCCAAGAAAATTTTAATATTTATTTATTTTTAATCTTTAATTTTCTTTTAGAATTTGTTTTAGTCATAAACTAAATTTAATAGGTAAATTTTAAATTTTAAATTTAAACTTAAATTCATATATAATTTATTTGATCTACCATTTAAAAATTAAGTAAGATTTAAATTTAAAATTACTAGCTAAATTAAATCATGTATTACTTTGAATTAAATTTATCTAATTAATAATTATTATGCAGTAAACTAATTTAAACCAATGAATTCTAAAAATTCAAGTAAATTTCAAAATATCAAAAATAAAATTAGATCCTAAACTAATTAATCAGAATTGGTTACTTTTTTTTAAATATAAAAAAATGATATGTTAATTTACGTTAGTTAATTCTAAATTTATTATTATAAATCAAATTATAATTTACTAGTTAACTCAATTAAATTCTAAAATAAAAATCTAGTTTAGATGTTAATCTAGATCTAAATTTGTCAATTTAAATCAAATAAATTATTTTTTTCTAAAATTAATTCATTCTAAATTTAAATAGAAATCTAATTCATCAACTTAATCATAAAATTTAGAATGTAAGTTAAAATTTGGTCTAAATTTGGTAAAGCTTACTTAAATTAATTAGTTCTAAAATTTCAAGAATTAAATAATTTTTTTAAAAATATTTAAAAATTAATGCAATAATTCAAACAAATAAGATAATTAATAAATTAGAAAATTTCAAAACTAAGTAAGATCACCTACCTAATCTACGGTGCTAGCCAAACCTTATACTATATGGATTCACCCGATGTATAAGTTCAATGTACACAATATCTAAAATCGAGTCTCGCATGGCTCGCACCCCTGGACCACGTACACACTAACTATTATCTCTCTCCCCTCTCTATAAATTTAAGGTTAGATCTGCACTTAATTACGCTTAGACCTATACTTCTCATTTCATGCCATAAGCATATGTCTAAATCCCTTTTTATACTGCCTAATGCCATAAATTTTCTCATGCACTTGCTTCACACGCAAAGGTAAGTAACTCTTACAAATGTGGTGATTTAATGCTAAATCTATTGTAGTTTTTCACGTGTGAAGAAAGAGAAAAAAAATGAACTTTATACTAATTTAATGTCAACACTAAATTTTTGGGCCACGTAAGCACATCTTATGTTGGGGTGACGTTAACACCTCTATTCCTAGCTAAAATATTTTACACATAAGTGAGCTTTAATTGTAATTAGAATACCGTTCCTTAGATATATGCTTAGATGGTTTCGATAATGAATGGTTTATATTTTTATATGGAGAGTCTACATGGCGGATTCCAACCCAATAGTCTAAATGATATATGGTTTGCCACTAAATGGTTTTGATTGGTTGGACCATTTAATAGGAAGTCGGCCAGGAATTGAACTCTTTGGACAGTTTAGATTGATGATACATTAGTTAGATGATGAAAGCGAGTATGATGAGATTGAATGCTCCAGATTGGTGAAGTGTGTGGAGTTCTAACGTAATCTCAATAAATTAGAAACTAAGATAGCATGGGTTGTTAGACCTCTCCCCTTACTTTTAACGTTTATTATTATTATTATTATTATTATTATTATTATTATTATTATTATTATTATTATTATTATTACTATTATTTATATGCATTTATTTCTACTATTTTTCACACATGTGTCACATGTATGTGCCATATGATTATTTCTTCTATTTTCACACATGTGTCACATGTGTGTGCCATATGATTATTTCTTCTATTTTCACACGTGTGTGATTTGGTTTGGTACATGTATACATGGATGGGTTGATGGATCAAAATTTATCTGGGTCATTACAAAAACAACTTGTCGGATTATGGAATGGGGTGGCCATTAACTGTAAGGACTTACATAAATGGATTATTTGTAAACAAGACTAATAAAGGATGGGTAAATCATGCATTCATAGCATACATACATGCTTTTAACCAAGATTATACTTCTAGATTTCTATTGTGATTGTATGTTTCCTCTTGAACTGTTTTTAAACTATTATTATGGATTGTAATCTTGGGAATGTTTCTCATTGAAATAGCCATTCATGGATACAATTGCGCAATTGCATCAACGAGTGATGTGTTTTGCAGCAAGCCAATAACGCTAGTGAACCGAGATTGAATCTCTGATGTCACCCACAAACGATAAACAAGAAGAAATAATAACTAGAAGCAGAATTCAATCAAACCAACAATCCACAAGACAAGATTTACGTGGAAAAACCCTAACAAGGGTAAAAAACCATGGATGCAAAGTTCCACTATGTAAAAAATGAAGTTACAATGAATAAACTCACCTTCTCCTATGCTCCCGTGTAAAAAGATGGCCCTTTTTGCTAACCTCTTTTATCAACATATAGAAACCCTAATCCCATACCCTAATCCCTAATCACAGCCCTTTATATAGCATAAAATGGAAATTGGAGTCAAAATAGGAAATCGGGCGTAAACAGTTTGCGCCTAGTCGGGCGCCCGACAAATACCAAATATGTTCAGAGAGTTGTCATGAGAAACAACCAAATTTTGAGTGTCCGACTAAGCATGGTCGGGTGCCCACCCTAGGCACCAGCTACCTGGTCAACATAGCATTGGGTGCCCGATTGTGTCAAAAACAGTCCAGAGACTTTTAATCTCTTTGGGTGAATTTCGGACACCCGGTCATTAATCGTTCGGGTGCTCGACCACCACAGGCTACCAAATCTGATTGTGTGTCTAGCTCTACACCTCAACAATCTCTCACTTAGAGACACATCACCAAAGATCCCTTCGTCTTCTACATCCAGAGTGTATCACCTCTCCATCTTCAAGCCTGAAGACCAATCAAAGCTGAACAGAGCTTCAGCTTCTCTCGTGTGACCGCCATGGTCAACATATTCGTGGGATTCTCACTAGTTTGGATTTTTTTCCAGAGCAATCGATCTATCTTCCAACAGCGAACGTATGAAGTAATACCTGATGTTAATATGCTTGCTCCCTGAATGAAAAACTGAATTCTTGGCCAAGTGTATTGCACTCTAACTGTCACTGTACAGCTTACAATCTGCTTGTTTCATGTCTAACTCTTCCATAAAACGTTGCATCCATAACATCTCCTTGTACGCTTCTATAGCTGCAAAATACCACGCTTCTGTTGTACTAATAGATACCATCTTCTGTAATTAAAAGATCCAACTCACTACAGCACTACCCAGAGTAAAGACATACCCTATAGTGCTCCTTCTGCTGTCAATATCTCCTGGTAAATCTGAATCGACTTAGCTTTGTAACTTGATTTCTGATCCTTCATAACACAGCCTTACATCCACAGTACCTACCAAGTATCTGAGGATCCACTTCACAGCTTCCCAATGTTCCTTCCCAGGGTAATTCATGAATCTGCTAACAACTCCCATTGCTTGAGCAATATTTAGCCTCGTACTTACCATAACATATATGAGGCTCCCTATAGCCGTCACGTATGAGACTCTAGCCATATAGTTTCGTTCCTCCTACTTCTTCTCACCTTACTCCTTAGAAAGCTTGAAGTGATTAGCTAATGGAGTACTAACCAGCTTAGCACCTCCCATACTGAATCAATCAAGTACTTTGGCTATGTACTCTGCCTGTGACAAAACTAATTTCTTATTTTTCTTGTCACGCTTTATCACCATGCCTAGGATTTGTTTTGCTGCTCCCAAATCCTTCATGGCAAATTCAGTAGACAACCGTCTTTTGAGATTCGAGATGTCCTTCATGCTTGAACTGGTTACAAGCATATCGTCAACATATAGAAGAATGATGATGTACGACGTATCAAACATCTTTAAATAGGAACAGTGGTCTGAATGACATCTTCTAAACCTGTTTCCCGACACAAAATTGTCGAACTTTTTGTACCACTACCTCGGGACCTGCTTCAGGCCATATAGACTTTTCTCAGTCTACACACCTTATTCTCTTTTCCTGGTGCCACGTATCCTATCGACTGATGCATATATATATATATATATATATATATATATATATATCATTTTAAAGTCCCTGTGAAGAAAGGTCGTCTTAACATCTAGCTGCTCTAGATGTAAGTCCTCTATAGCTACTATACTCGAGACTGTGCAAATTGGAGACATCTTCACCACTAGTGAAATATATTTTAGTAAAATCGATACCTGCCTTTTGTTGGAACCCTTTCACAACTAGTGTGACCTTGTACCGCTTTGAACCATCATGCTCCTCGTTCATCCCGTAAACTCACTTGTTATAAAGACCTTTCTTTTCCTTTGGTAAAGTGATGAGATCTTACGTATGATTGGACTCAATGGGGTTAATCTCGTCATCGATAGCCTACTCCCACTTAACCCGGGAATCTAATTGTTATGCCCCTTCAAAACACTCTGGTTTACCATTATCTATCAGTAATAGATAATGTAAAGAGGGTGAGTATCGGACCTTAGGTCTCCTCTCCCGAGTGGACCTCCTCAAAATCGGTGTCTGTGACTCTGCCTCATCATGCTCTTGTGCATGCTCATCTTGTGTCATTGTAACACCTGTGTCCAGTAACTCTTTCAACTCTACGTATTCTTTCACATCGGCCATATTCTGTTTTTGTTGCAAACTGTCCTTATGCATCACTTTCTCATTGAAGACTACGTCCTTACTTCTGATAATTTTTCAATTTTTTGTGTCCTAAAATAGATAGTCAAAATCATGCTGCCCGTATCCTATAAACGTGCACCTCTTAAATTTGCATCCAGCTTGTTCTTGTGCTCTGCATCAATGTGAACGTATGGAGTGCAGCCGAACACCTTGAGATGTGTAAGGCTCACTTCTTTCCCAGTCTATGTCTCCTCTGATAAACCTGCATCCAATGGTGCTAAGGGATCTATTCATGAGATATACAGCAGTATTCACAACATCTGTCCAAAATGCCTTGGCAACCCTGCATGCAACCTCATGCTCCTAGCGCGCTCTAAGATAGTCCTATTGATGCACTCAGCCACACCGTTCTGCTGCGGTGTCCTTGAAATCATTTTTTAATGTTTGATTCCATATGCTGTACAATACTCTTCAAATCTCTTATCACAATACTCTCCCCCATTATCAGATCTGAGACATTTTACTGTTTTACCTATCTCGTTTTCTACCAGAACCTTTCACTTCTTAAGCACATTAAATACATTAGATTTATGCTTTAAGAAATAAACCTACAGTTTTCTACTAACATCATCAATGAAAGAAACAAAATAACGTGATCCACCAAGAGATGATACCTATGATGGTCCCACACATCAGTGTGTATAAGCTCAAATAGATGCTTCTTTGGAGCGCGTCCTATTTTCTTGAAGTTCACCCTCTTCTGCTTGCGATACAGGCAGTCCTCGCAGAATTCCAAGTCGATAGACCTCAAACCCGGTAGCTTCTCCTTTAACAACAACACCTTCATTCCCTTCTCACTCATATGTCCCAACCTCTGATCTCATAACTGTCCATTCACTCGAGTTCATGCGACTACAAGTGAACTATATGATCCGAAAGTCACGTATAAAGTGTCTTCCTTCTTGCCTCGAGCTATCACCAAAGCACCATTTCTGACCTTCTAGGAATCACTAGTGAATGTCGTCACATGTTCGGTATCTGCTAGCTACCCTACTGAGATCGAGTTCCTTCTCAGACTTGGTACATGTCTGAATCCTTCAGCTTTAAGATTGTTCCGTCTTTTTTATTCATCTGAACATCTCCCTTGCTAACAATATTACACAGCTCATCATCACCCAGGTAAACTCACTCGAAGTCACCTGACACATAATCACAAAGAACTTCTTTCGACGAAGTGACGTGAAACGAAGCACCTGAGTTTATAACCCAAGACTCATTCCGCACATCAAGAGACAAGATTAACGCTTTCATGTCACTCTCCTCAGAATGATTCACAAAATCCTTTCCACCTTGAGAGCCTCCTTCTTGCTTCTTAAGTGTCCTGCGATCACACTTCATGTGCCCCTTCTTCCCGCAATGCCAACACCCGTCCTTATCTTTCGGTCCTTTAGACTTCTTCCACGACTTAGAACGTCCATGTTTATTACTTCGTTTATTTAGCGATCTTCCTCTCTCTTCAATATTTAGAGCATTCCCAGATTCCCTTGAAATTTTCGATGCCTTCCTTCTAGATTCTTCGCTAAGAATTAGACCTGTCACATCATCAAATTTCAACTTTGTCGATCCTGAAAAATTACTCACGGCAATCACCAAACCTCCCAACTGTTTGGAAAACTGGACAAGATCAATAACACCCTGACCTCATCATCAAAAGTGATACCAACGGATTCCAATTCAGTCGTGACTGTATTGAACGCATTTAGGAGTTCAGCCACGCCCCCACCATCTGACATCTTCATGTTGAATAGCCGCTTCATAAAATGAACCTTGTTGGACGTTTAAGGTTTCTCATACATCGCATCTAGTGCATGCATCAATTCTTTTGTGGTCTTCACCTTAGATATATTGAAGGCAACACTCTTTGACAAAGAGAGTCGGATCATTCCCAACGCTTTTTGATCCATAAGAGACCACTCATTATCCGTCATCTTCTTCGATTTCTTCTCTTTTCCTTCTAGAGGAATATAGAGGTCCTTTTAATACAAATAGTCATCCATCTGCATCTTCCAGAAGGCAAAGTTTGAATGATCAAACTTCTCAGTTCGTGTCTTCCCTTCTTCCGTCATCTCTCCCACTTAAACTAAACTAATAGCTCTGATACTAGTTGTTGCATAGCAAGCCAACAACGTTGGTGAATTGGGATTGAATCTCTGATGTCACCCACCAACGATAAATAAGAAAAACTAATAACTAGAAGCAGAATTCAATTAAACCAACAATCTACAAGACAAGATTTACTTGAAAAAACCCCAACAACGGTAAATAACCACGGATGTAAGGTTCTCCTATGTAGAAAATGAAGTTACAATGAATAAGCTCACCTTCTCCTATGCTCTCATGCACAGAGATGGCCCTTTTTACTAACCTCTCTCTCTCTCTCTCTCTCTCTCTCTCTCTCTCTCTCTCCTTGAACGTATAAAAACCCTAATCCTATACCCTAATCCTAAATTACAGTCCTTTATATAGTATAAAACGAAAATTGGAGTCAAAATAGGAAACCGCGCGTAAACAATTCGCGCCCGACAGATACCAAATATGTTCAGAGAATTGTCATGAGAAACAACCAAATTTCTGGCGTCTGACCAAGCATGGTCAAGCCCCCACCCTGGGCACTTAGCACCCGGTCAATATACCATCGGGCGCCTGATTGTGTCAAAAATAGTCCAGAGACTTTTAGTTTTTCTGGGTGAATTTCGAATGCCCGGTCACTGACCGTCCGGGCGCCTGACCATTGCAGGCTAGCAAATCTGATAGTGTGTCTGGCTCCACACCTCAACATGATGTTGAGAACGAACAGATGCCTGCTAACATGGAGCAGGACATTGATGTTAGGGACAAGTGAACATACTTATTCCAAGAGGAGCACAACAATCTTGCGGCTCAAGAGTAGATGCTTTGGTTTTTCCCTTTTTTTTTTTTTTTTGAATAAGACCCAGCCCGAACCCTACCCGACCTGAACCTGAACACCACAACTCGACCCGGCCCGACTGAAAGCAAATAAAGGTGCTGCTAGTGTGTCTCTAAACTGAGACCAGCTGGCTGATAAACTCGGACTCAACCAACTGGGCTATAGGCCCTTCCACTTTGGTTTTTCCCTTCTATATTGAGAGACTTTAGTTATTATTTCTTTTATTTGGGCTTGTCATTTATGTTATGATGCTCACTTGAGAATTTTAATCAAGTTTACATGAAAAGAGGATTTTCCCTAAAAGTTAACACGGGATTTCAAGAATGATTGCTATAAACTTGGGCTATGAAATCCGGGATGTTACACACAAAAAAATTTCCAGGGAATGGTTTTCCAACATCTCAATGAGTGATAGAGAAAGAGAGGCAAGTTAAAATGTTTCTCTGTTTTTCTTTTTCTTTTTTTTTCTTTTTTTTCTTTTTTTCTTGTTTTCTTTTCTACATAAACTGATGGGGTTTTCCACATCAGTCAATAGGAGAGATTGGTACATCCTGGGTATGGTCGGGCGCCCGGACCAAGAGTGGTCGGGCGACCGAAATTACCCAGATGAGGTAGAAAGTTGCTGGACAATTTTGACAGCAGTCGGGCGCCCGATGGTCTTGTGACCAGGCACCTGGTGCCCTGAGCGGGAGCCCAACCAAGTTGGTCCGAGCGTCCGAAATTGGGAAGTTCCTTTTGGCTTTCTCCCTGGACAGTTTTTTTTTGGTGGGCGCCCGACGGCCCTTTTGACCGGGCGCCCAACCCTGCACGGACTGCTTATACACAATTTCCTATTTGGGTTCTAATTCCTCCGGTTTCCTACTTAAGAGGTTCCAAATCGTGGTTAGGGCATCCCATTAAGGTGTTTTCACATCCAAGGTGAGAGAGAGAGAGAGAGAGAGAAAAAGAGGAAGAGAGAAAGAGAAAAGAGAGAGAGAGAGAGCGAGAGAGGAAGTTTGTAGAAGGGAGAAGTTGCTTGAAGAGGAGTTCTTCTGCGCAACCATCGTCTCAGCGCTTCTACGTCCTCGTGATCGGTGAGATCTTCCTATTTTTCATAGTTCTCTTGTTGTTTATCCATCCCTGTGTGGGTGAAGAAGGTTTGATCCAAGCGGTGTGTGCTTGTCATCGGTTGTAACGCTCTACTTCATAGTGGATTGTTGATCTGGACTAGGTCCCGTGGTTTTTACCTCTTTCGAGGGTTTTCCACCTAAAAACTCCTTATGTCGTGTGGTTGATGCTTTATCTTTGATTATTGCATTATTACATCCCATAATTCTAATTTTGGGGGGCGAGATCCGAAGGCTTGTGTGAAATGCACCCAACATAAACCTTATGCAGATTTTCTTCACATGCATCCTGCCAGAAGCTAGACTAAAGATCACAAACTTTTTCCTGAAGTCAATGAATTCCCAACACGAACAATTGTGGTTCCTCTGTGGCGACGAAGGTGAGATTAAGGTGTCTTAAAGAAGGTTTATGGATTCCAATGAAGTGGACGTGGGAACGCTTAGAGAAGGTTTATGGAATCTCCACCTACTTTTCAGAGAAAAGCTTTCTAAATCATATTAATTGTCTTTTATCTTTTCAAAAGATGCATGCTTCGGCTTCTAGATTAAACATTTAGCACACTGGCATAAATCCTTTCAGATAATCAGATGCTATAATTTACTTTTATGCATGTGGACTTCTCATATTCCAAAACTAATAGGCAATAGTTACTATTGTAGAATAAAGTTGGTCGTCGAAGAAGTATAAAAGATATGTGACCAGCGAGCGTCTCTCCATAAAAGTTGCGACCAAACCATCTGACTAGCGAGCCTTCCTGCTCACGTCTTGTGTATCACTCAGACCTGCGACTGCCTATACATTCCCGTTATGCGAGCAACTCTGCTCTTAGTCGACAAACGAGGTTATCTATGAGTGTGAGCAGCTCTGCTCTTGGTCGTTGAGTGGGAAGACCCCCTGTTATGTGAGCAGCTCCCATCATGTGAGTAGCCCCAGTCATGTGAGCGGCTCCCGTCATGTGGGGAGACCCCGTTATGTGAGTAGCTTCCGTCATGTGAGCATCCCCCGTTATGTGAGCATCTCCTGTCATGTGATCAGCCCCCATTATGCGAGCAGCCCTGGTCTCTGGTCTCTGGCAAGGACATCCCTCGTCTCATAGTACCAGCAGCCCATATAGGCCAGTTTTGACTTGTTTCTATTCGTAGCTCCGAACATCTCCATCAAGAGACGTAATCAACTAAACGTCTAGAGTGGTTAGGCCAACCCCTTATCTAAGGATTAACAAGATAATCACCTTACCCCCTGAAATCAGCAGTGATCTTAACGCCTTGTGTAACAGACTGGATCACCCGGATCTGTATAAATAGATGGCCCCACAGATGATAAAGGTACACAATCTCTAAGCCTACGTTTCACACTTCATCTTATCAAGTCACCTCTGACTTAAGCTTTGGAGGGCCAACGGCCAAGCATCAGCTACCCTTAGTTTTCTTCTTTGGCTTTCAGGTTTGGAGGGGAGCTCACTTCGAGAAGGGCGTATACTTGGGAGGGACCTGTTACCAAAATCTGACGTCAACAATTACCATTTTATTTGCTTGTGTAATATCATACCAACACAAGCTTTTTGGAAATTAACACTATAGTTTTACAAGATTTTATGCAAAAAATGCAAATAAGTTGGGTATTTATAACCAGGTCCAAGTGTAGTATATGTAATTCGTTAATAGGAATCCGTATGAACACAAAACTAAGTGTTAGTCTTTCAAAAGCATGATTGAATAATTAGGTTATTTTAAGAATGGTAGCTAGTAAGAAACAAAATGAGCTCAAAGGTCACCTATGAAAAGGTGTGCTTGTTAAAAAGAGACAAGTAGATTAAGCTCAAATTCATGAACCTTTAGAAGAAAGAGTAGCTGAAATTACGCCTCGAAAACTTTGCAACAAGCTCAGGTGCCTGACAGAGATCACAGGTATCAAAGTAACTGTGGAAGAAATTGGCATTACTAGAGATTATGAGCACACAGGGAAAAACTACAAAAAATGATAATCTGCATGTCACGAGGATTATCGAGGCACTGCCGGCAGGTCCAATTGGGCGATCCACTCCGGAGATCTTTCCATGGGAGAACCGTGAGAGGGTCTGAAACAAACCGCAGGATCCATTTCGGAACTGCGCTGCCGGCAGACTCCGAAGCTCCATTGGGGCAGGGCCGACCGGGGCTGTTTCCTGCGTATCGCAAAAAGCTACTACCGCCTGCCCCCTTCAAAATCATAACGAGGAAGAGCAAACGGCAAATAACCCTCAAGTAGTTGAACACTTCGCCAATTCCACCTCGAATTTCAAAGAATCCAAATCAAAATTGTGGAGGCTTTTTCACTCCATTAATGAGACGAACCAATCAACGTTGAAAGCAACTCGAAAACGGTGGTGGAAATGTTCAATATTGATTGCCCCAACATCTGGCTCATGTGGGACTGGTGGGTGCGTGTCTAGTCTATCAAGAGGGGGTAAAAATTTAGCATTGTATTTCCCTCAAGGGAAGTTAACGGGGTTGCTAACAGCCTGGCCCATTTGGGCAGGGCCTCCCAAGTTCATTGTTTCTTTCGGTCTCCTTCTGACCTTCCCAGAACCATTTGAGGAAACTTGGTCCTTGATAGGGCAGGCTTGGGTTCACTCAAAGGGTGCTGACCCTTCTTTCTCATTTTCCCTGCTTTATTTTACTAGGTATACGGTATATGATAGGCGGCCTCCGGCAAGTATTTTTGTTGCGCCGTTGGGCTAGCCCAAAGTCCCATGTATATCCAAGTTTCTTCTTAATAAACATCAGATTTCCAAAAAAATAAAATAATAATAAATAAATAAACAGAACGGATTCCAATTACATTTGGAAAAGGGGATTTATTTGATACTCTAGTAGTGTATGATACTTGGTACATAGGAACCCAGAAATTGTACACATGACATGCATGAACTGATTAGATTTTGGACCTATGGTTGCTGAGGTACATTACCAAAATCAAATTGAGCAATCCTAATTGCTGATTCGTGGAAACTTGTCTGTTGAAACCGGATCGTTGGACATTATTACATTTTTAACCGTCCCATCATGGTACACCAATTCTACAGTCAGAAAATCAAATAATCTTGAAGTAAGCTCTCACCTTTCCTTAAAAATAAGATGCGGACATCAAGCCTTTTAGGGTTTATCAGCGTAAGAGGCGAGTGATGCCCACATCTCTTTGGCTCGATGAAGGGCTTGGATCATTTCTGATGACATGAGGAGCATTGAAGACCTTACACATGTGTTCGGCATGTAGAAGACCCTACAATGGGAAGACACGTGTGTAGGAAGAATAAAAAAATCACCCAAGAAGAACATGGAGCATGAATAAAAGAGGAGCCAGTAGAAGACCTGACCACTAGTCACCAAGCGCCCGATCAATGGTCATCAAGCGCCCGAAATTCATCTATTTTTTAGTTTAGTCGCTGGACTATTTAGATGACCAGTGGTCACTGGGCGCCCGACGACTGCGCGACTTTTTTTTTTTGGTTCATTTTTTCTTAAGTATTAAGGGTAGTTTGAACTTTTCCTTTCTTAGCAATTATTTTTTTAGGGGGTTAAGCCCTAAACATGATTTTCAGTTGATTATTGAATAAACAAAACCTTTTGGTTGCCTCCTCTCTTCTCTTGGTGGATTCCTCTCTTCTTCCCTTCCTCTCTTCTATCTTCTTCTATCTTTTTTACTCCAAGTTTCTTCTTCTAATGTAATTATGTTCTTCCCTCTTTCTTCTAAACCTATTTTCTCACATTCTTTACAACCCAAATATGAGATTTGATTCAAAACCCTACTTTCTCAGATTTTCAATTCTCTAATCTGAGAAATCATTTAATCTCCCGGACTAGTGAATCCCATTTAATCTCTAATATTTGAAATCCATACTACATGGTTGTGATGATGGCCCACATTATTGTATGTGTTCCTTCTGATTTTCTTAACTTTGATGGTGAATGTTGAATGTTTAATTGTTATTGCTTATGTTATTCCACTGGATTATTTATGACCACATGCATGCATCATAGTTGGACGGTCCTGTATCAAATTTTGGTATCAAAGCTTTAGAGTTCTGCATGGTTATCTTATATTGAGTTATCAAATTAGGGTTTCACTTTAGGTCAGTTTAGAATTTTTTTCAGATTTATAAAGTTTCAAAAAATAGAAACTTTCCATTTTTAGAAAGTTTCCATATTTGGAAAATTTACAAATTTTGGTTGTAGTGTCCAAATTTAGTGTTTTTTAGACTTAGAAAGTCTGATTTTTTAAATTTACTATTTTTAGAAAATTTTACATTTTTGAAAAGTTTTCAAATTTAGAAAATTTCTTGAATTAAAATATTTTGGTTTGTTGAGTCTGGGCTTAGACAGTGTGTCAGTTCATGCATCATCATAAGATTAAAATCATGTCATCCATATTGTGAGTCACCCAGTCGGTAGAGTCTCCCCGTAATGAATGTAGTATAGGCATTTGATATCTTCAGGCCCATTAAGTGTTGTTGTGTAGCCTTCAAGACCCAATGAAAAGCTGAACTCTGATGAGTTGACCTATTTTAATAGTCACATAGACCCACAAACATTCATTGATAGACTTGAAGACTCGGGCTACTATTTTGATTGGTATAATATGTCAGATAGCCATCGAGTGAGGTCTGCCAAGTGGAAATTAGTGGGCCAAGCCAAGTCATTTTGAACAGATTTCGAATGACAAATTGAGTGGAGAGGTGAGGCCCCGATCTCACAATGGGACGAGATGAAAGAGCATTTGAAAGAAAAATATTTTTCCATCTTTTATCATTAAAAGCCCTTGGCTTAGAAGAGAATTGCCCTACCTTCTCATCTAGAAAGAGAGCCCATATGGTCACCACCTCCTTGTAAAGTAGTCCAACCCATCATTAAGAAAATCTCAGCTTCTGAACAATTTGAAGAGTGTTTAACACCAATTATATTTCCTTGGGAGCGAGATAATACCTACGTGAATGGTCAGTTGGAAGAATCTAAGGAGGTTGTTTATGAAGTGAAATAGTACGTGCCTAAAATCAATAGTGATGATATAGAAGAAATTGAGGTATCACTCACCATTGTTGGGCATGAAGAAGGTGTGCGTTAGTTATGAAAGGGTCGAAGAGTTTGAGACCGCACCACTTCCAGATGTCTTGTGTGATTTAATTAATGGAGAATCCCAATCTAAGTCTCTTACCATGGTGAACACAAATAAATTTGAAAAAGAGACTAGAGGGGATATGATGGAAGACACCCACATGACTTGGGATATCCCACCAGATGATTTATGGGATGAATTTCTACCTAAATGGGACATTCAACCCACAATCGATCTTGTCCCTAGGTCGATCCTGTCAAGCTTTCCTCCATACCAGATGAACCCTGTAGAAAATACAAAAATGCAGCGTCAATTTGATAAACTTCTCGAGGAAGAATTCAATAAGAAAAGTTTGAGTTGGAGTTTTGTTTTGTGTGCCACGTCTGCCCTTTTCACTTCCAAGAACAATGGTATATGGCGCACATATGGGCATATCTTGGCCGTCCACAAAGCTTCAGTCAAGTGTCACGCCACCTTGCGACGTATTCACTTCATGGTGGATATGATGGTCAGAGCCCCTATCCCGCATCTTGATGATATTTTGGATATAATGACTAATGCCAAGATCTGCTCAAGACTTGGTATCAATAGTGTGTGTTCTTAAGTGTTGGGATACTTGAAAATCATCCTTGTTTATAACACTTATAATGAAGATCAACACCTCTATCAGTTAGAGCGGACCCATGGAATCCTAAAGAATAATAAGTTATGTGTCACCCATGAGAAGTGTCCTTTTGCTACAGTACTTTTTCAAGTTCTAGATCATATGTTTGTTTATTTTCATAGGATTGTTTATTTCAAGTTCGTCGCTTTTTTAGAGTGTCATTTAGCTTCATTCATGTTTGTCTCCCAAAGGTCTTCCGAGTCAGCTGATGCATTTGCACGACACATTCATGAGTTGCATACATATATTAGATAGTAGATTATATTAATAGAAGCAATGATAGTCATAAACATTCAGCTGACTTGCATCATAAGTCACAAGAATTTCAGGAAGGAGATTATGTAATGGTAAGGATAAGGCTTGAACGGTTTTCCTAAGGGACCGCTAAGAAATAACAAGCTCGCAGTGCTGGACCGTTCAAAATATTATAAAGAATTGGGTCCAACGCGTATAGGATAGACCTTCCACCAGAAATGGGAATTAATCCAACGTTTAATGTGAAAGATCAAGTCATTTACCCTAATTCTACCATTGATCCTTCTTCTCTTTCATGGCCATACTCTGAGTTTTCTTCTCAACCCATTCCACCCCTTCGCCAATGATTGATCATAAGGAAGAGATTGAAGGGATTATAGATGAAGATATCTTATCCACGAGAGATGGAGGTTTCTAGAGATACCTTGTAAAATGAAAAAACAGGCTACCATCTGATTGCACATGGCTTACAGAAGTAGAGTTACAGAAACTTGGTCCAATTTGTTGGAGATGCACTAGAGCTTTATCCTGCCGAAGTTGAACTCTTCTCATCCGAGGATAATGATGCGTACATCAAGCCCTTTAGGGTTTATTAGCGTAGGAGGCGAACGACGCCTGCATCTCTTTGTCTTGATGAAGGGCCTGGATCATTCGTGACGACACGAGGAGCATTGAGGACCTTACACATGTATTCGACATGTAGAATACACCACAATGGGAAGACACGTGTGTAGGAAGAACCAAGGAATCACTCAGGAAGAGCATGGAGCATGAATAGAAGAGGAGCCAGTAGAAGACCTGACCACTAGTCACCGAGTGCCCGAACAATGGTCACTAGGCGCCCGAAATTCATCTGATTTTTTAGTTTAGTCGCTATACTATTTGGACTACCATCAGGTGCCCGACAAATGGTCACCGGGTGCCCGAGGACCACACTGCTTTTTTTTTTTTTTTTAATTCATTTTTTCTTAAGTATCAGGGGTAGTTTGGACTTTTCCTTTCTTAGTTAATGTTTATTTAAGGGGTTAAGCCCTAAACATGAATTTCAGTTAATTATTGAATAAACAAAGCCTTTTGGTTTCCTCCCATCTTTTCTTGGTGGATTCCTCTCTTTTTCCCTTCCTCTCTTCTCTCTTTTTTCCTCCAAGTTTCTTGTTCTAAGGTAATTTTGTTCTTCCCTCTTTCTTCTAAACCTATTTTCTCACATTCTCTACAACCCAAATATGAGATTTGATTCAAAACCCTACTTTCTCAGATTTTGAATTACCTAATCTGAGAAATCATTTGATATTCCAGACTAGTGAATCCCATTGCACAATTGGATCATAACCATGGAAGATCAAGAGGTTTCATCCTAGCCAGATTCATTCCACATAATATTTGAAATCCATACTATATGGTTGTGATGATGACCCACATTACTGCATGAGTTCCTTCTAATTTTCTTAACTATGATGGTGAATATTGAATGTTTAATTGTTATTTCTTATGTTATTTCGTTGTATTATCTATGACCACATGCATGCATCATAATTAGACCGTCCTGTATAAAAAAAAGTTAGTCAATTTTACATTGATTCTATGCTAATTATGATTTGGATTTCAATTCATATGTTGCTTATTAGGAAACACGGTATATTTCACATGTATAGACACGACCACCTCAACTTGAACTGCCTAGACCTTGCAATTGTGAACAACGAAGAGGAGTGATATTATGTACAAATTTACACAAACAACTCAACGAAGAGGAAGGTCTTGGCATCAATGGAGATAATGGATAGCGCACTAGACAGTGTGTAAAGAGGAGAAACAAAAGCTCACTTTATTAATGGTTTAACCCTTACATGTATGCTTTCCACTTAAGACAAACTAGGACAAGGCAACTCATTAAGCAGCTCATGTTCTAAGTGTTTTTTTTTTTTTTTTTTTTTTTTTTAAAGTCATACAACGCATGCCACCCCGTTAGATGAGCAACGCACCCACTCGGTGAGTCACATGATGCGCCCACCCACCTGTGGGGTTAGTGTGTCTCCTAAGCACTTGAACCTGAAACCTGCTGTTAAAACGCCTAAGCGGCTTCCAGCTAGACTAGCAGGCAAGACACAACTCATGTTCTAACTAAGATATGTAAACTTGATGGTTAAGTCATCTAATTACTTGCTAACTAGAAACTAGCCAATATTCAACGTGGAAGTAAATAAGACTAATTGAAGCTGGAAAATGATTCTCAACAAATAGCATCATGAAATGCATATTGAAACTTCAAATAACACTGTCCAAATATTTCAAGTCCATCAAGCCACTGTATACTCCAAGATGGGAACTTACATGGAGGTGTCATTACAATTATAATTCTTTTTGGGTAAGCCAAGGTGGAACCATGGCCCGTGGAGATCTCAACCCAACCCAGGAGAGCATGAGACTGACTGATGAGCTAGGCCCACTCATCTGGGTTGGAGAGTAGAGATAGTAACCTCATTCATAGAGTGGATTTTTGCATTCCTTGAAGATTTATGTGATTCAACAAACACCCTTGAGACAAAAAATCCTGGCTGTGTAGGTTGTGGGAGATCCTTAGATTTGCTTCCAAGCATGAGAACGACCAAGGACATAGTGGGCCTATCCGCAGCATCTTCTTGAACACATAGTAGCCCAATGTGGATCCATCTCAACGCTTCACATGCTGGACATGTCTGGGTTAGCAAGGGATCGATCAAATTCAAGGCTCTTCTATCGCACCATAATTCCCATGCCTGTAATATCACATTGAATATGAGATTAAGAAGGCATATTTAATTCAGGGTTATAGGGAGAATCATACATAAGTCAGGAGGCTCTCAGCATGGTTAGGAAGATTGTGACTATTGTTCCTTTTTCCGCTTAGAATCTCTAGCAGTAAAACTCCAAAGCTATAGACATCAGATTTCACAGAAAATCGCCCTCCCATTGCATATTCTGGTGCCATGTAGCCGCTGTTAGCAATGACCATGGTGGAAGATGCATTAAAAGCACTATGACTAGAAAGTGAGAAATTTTTAAAAGACGGGCTGACAGGTATGCAATATTGAAGCCACTCATCAGGTGGTTCCAATGTGTCAATGTCCTATCCAAGAAATCAGAATTGTTCCAATTATTTGCTGCGCGATCAACATTTAACGGTGTTATTAGTAAGCATGGGATGGTGGGCCTGATGTGTATTTCCAAAGTAGAGCATTGCATGCCAACTTACTATGTTCCAACGACTCTATCAGTTTTGACCTGGCTTTGATTTCCTCCTAAAAATCGCGCCATTCCAAAGTCAGAAATCTTTGGGTTCATATCATGGTCTAACAAAACATTGCTTGCTTTTAGATCCCTGTGAATGATTCTGAGTCTCGAGTCTTCGTGGAGATAAACAAGGCCCTTTGCAATTCCACCTACAATATTCTGGCATCTTTCCCAGCCTAATTGAGCTCTCTTTACTGGATCTGAAAATTATAACATGCAAATTCAGTAGGATCACGTTTTACTTGTTGATTTAAATCAAACTATGTGATAGACTATTACATGGTGCTTGTGGGAGTTTTGTGCTCTCATTGCTGGTCCCAAGCCTGATAAAAGAAGTGTTACTTCTAGTTGGCAGTTGGTGTGAAACTTTTTGAACAACTTATACCATGAATCCTAACAGTAACAAGATCTGTGTAGCTAGTCAAAATTAGTTGAGATAAGACTTATATGATGATGATGATGAATTGGATCATGTTTTAGGTGTATATGTTAGAGAGCAAACCGAATTAAATCATGTTTATGGTGCTTTTTTTTTTTTTTTTTTTGAAGGAAAGCTTTGCAAATCCATTTCCCCCATTTCTCAAAAAAGGAAAATTATAAATTATATGTATAAAAAAAAACTAATTTTACAAGCAATAAAAAAAAAACTACCATTTCTACCCCTGGCAAAAAATAATAACACTACTCCAACTTACCCGCACAGTCTCCTACCATAACCGAAACCCGAAACATTACAAACAATTTATGTCGCATATTGAATTAAATTATGTTTAAGTGTGTTTGATTGCACTAAATATTATGATATTTCATAATTAATGTAGCTGACCCCAATTAGTAGGGATAAGGAAATTCCTCAAAGTACTTTCATTTATTTCAAGGCTACTTATCTTTCAATCGATACAATATTTGGGATATCCACTATTGGCCCTCCTAGATGAATGGCTTCTTTTCACAATAGAATGGTGGAGAATGCCACAAGCAACCAATTCAGATGATCTGAGCAATCTACGAATGTTTTCCTCCTGATGTTATAATTCAATAGTAATTTTGTTTGTTAAGTTGGCTGGTATGCCTAACAATCTTCTAAAGACTCATGCTTGTGTGTGCGCCTACGACTGCATAGGCATTTTTTTAAAGATTCGTGCTTGTGTGTGTGCCTACAACCACATATGCATGTTTATGTGTGTTTTACATGTGTGTTTGAGTGGTGAAATTCAGAAGATGAAGAAGAAAGAAAGAGTCCAAACCAAAAACAAAGACATCAAGACTGGTGTTTGGCATGTATTCATAGATGAGCAGTTTCTCTCCTCTCTCCATACAGCAATACATGAGCCTCACAAGGTTCCTATGTTGGAGTTTGGCAATTAATGTGACTTCATTCTTGAATTCCTCCACGCCTTGTCCTGAACTTTTTGAAAGCCTTTTAACTGCTATTTCCTTCCCATCAGATAGCATTCCCTGAAATGATTTTCCATGCAATAGTTACTTGATAAAAAAAACCCATTTAAACTATTTTGTCTATACTTATTCAACTACTCCTAGTAAAGGTGCATTTAGATGCCGGAGCAAATTGAATTGCAAACATTCAGTTGATTCGAGATGACTCACAAAATTAATGAGTTTTAATCATATAATGAGTTAAGTAGCCCATAAATTACAATTACATTAGATGTTACTAGGATATGAACTCCACATCCTTGATATGGGTGCTCAAGAAACTAAGGTTGTGTTTGATTGTACCATATACCAAACGCGGCCTAAATCTTTCCTCTTACCATTTTCTTAAAATAAAATATCTAATAAGTTCAATTGTGAATCAAAATACATCCTTAGACAGCTGCCTTTACCTTATATACAGGGCCAAATCCACCTTCTCCAAGCTTATTTCGATGAGAGAAGTTATTAGTTGCGGCTTCTATTGTGATGAAGTCAATCAACGGCAATTCTTGCATTTGCTCACCATTTATGCTTGATTCCATGAGTTCTGAACCAATCGGAGCCCCTAAAAAATTTACTAATGCATGTTGCCCCTTCTCTTTCACTAGTTCGGAAATAAGAAAAAAAATAAAATTAGTCATTGACAATTTAATGGGCCCATTGGCTAGACAATCAAATGATCCAGAGCATTCATATGACTCTCCTTGGTTGTGTGGATAATTGTGCAAAAAATTGCTTCGATTAGGTCTGAACTGGAGCCTTGAATTCAGGGGAAAATATGTATCATGTGTCATTCTACTATCATGTTTCTTTCCATAAAGGATAATGCAAGCATTAATACTGAGGCCCAACATATTGATCTTGATCATCCAATCTTTAAACCAGGTGGGCTTTGTCATAAACACGCTCTCAATTCAGGCAAAATGTGATCTCTCACCAGTGAATTTTGGCTTCCAAGGCCAGGGCCGTTCAGGTTGAGCTCAGCCAGCGCCTGAAGTTAGCACCATTGATGGCTCATGGAGGATTTGATTCATGTTCAGGCCAGGACTTGGAAAATATCTTCAATCCTAGGCATGCATTTTTTTTTTCTGGCCTGAAAATCAGTTCAAAGCCCAGTCCACAGGCCTAAAGTAAAATCCAAGCACAGACCATGATGGACTTCACCCAAGAGCCCCATAGGCCGGCCCGGCCATATATAAGCCCTTAAAATTATTTAGCTTAAAAAAATAATTAATAATTAATTAAGTAAATAAAAGAACCTTTTGGTGACCTCTTTCTTCCCCGTTGGTAGCGGTAGACACAAGAACTGAATAGAGCCAACCCCACAACCGATGCTACACTAGTGAAGATTATAATCTTGGATCGGTTTCCTCCATTCCCTGTCATAAAATCAAATGATTTCCAATTTCAATTGCAATGCACATTGTCGACATTAGCTCAATCAATACGAAATAACCCAAAAAAGAAAAGAAAAGAAAAGAAACAATAATGCATTGGTTTCAAGTCCAACATACAGAATAAACTTAGATAGTCTAGTGGGGTGGGCCACGTCCCCGTGCTTGGTATGAACTGCTTTTCTCAGTCCATGAACGTTGATGGCGTGCTCCCACCTTCTAGAAAAATTAAATAATTAAATAAATAAAAAGCAAAAAAGTCTGAGTTGAGGGTGAACGCCGGCAAAATTCAACCTCAAAGGGAATCACCCCCAGGCCACCTAACCCAAGATCCAAGTAGAAGGCGAAGTGGATTGTCTGTGCCCGAGGTGAGAGATTAGGTGAGACCCTGGCCTCACGTAAGATCGTGCCGCCCTTACCGTGGGGCCCACCTTGACGTATATATTATCTATCCATGCCGCCCATCCATTTTTTTTCAGATCATTTTATGATATTATCCCAAAAATCAAGAAGATCCAATAATCAGGTGGACCATACCATAAGAAACAGTGGCGATAAACCATCTTACCATTAAACCATACCATAAGAAACCGTGGCGATTGATCATCTTACCATTAAAAACTTCTTAGGGCGTACTTTAATGTTTCCTTAGTGTTTATATTTATTTACCATCCAATTTGTTGATAATGTCACATAAGCATGGGATGAAGGGGAAAATTAAACATCAGATTCATCGAAAGCTTATGTGGCCCATTAAGGGTCAATAACTACTATTTCTTATGGTATGGTCCACCTGATAATTGGATCTCCTTCAATTTTGGCATAATGACTTAAAATGATCTGGCAAAATGGATGGACGGCGTAGATACTTAATACATACATCATGGTGGGCCCACGGTAACGCCACGGTAAGGGCCGCATCGCATAGGGTGAGGCCGGCACTCTCGTGCCCGTGGCATAGATATATTCCTCTGCCCCCGTTGTCGGAAGCTGTGTGGGGTCCACAGAGATGCCCGTGACAAATTCAGCCAGTCCATCAGTTTTGAAAGATCACAATGGGATAGTAGTCTAAATATCAGGTGGATCCAAAACTCAAGTGGGCCATACCACATCAAAAAGCGGGGATTGAATGCCCACTGTTGGAAAATTTGTGGTGTCCACAGAAGTTGTGTCAGGATGTAGTTGTTACTACAGTTTATCTGAGTGGTAATATTCCTATGAACGGTTTAGATGGCAGATAAACATCCTGATCAGTTCAAGGAAGGTTTCAACTATGGCATTTCCTTTCCTACTCTCTCGTCTCTCTCGTTTTGTGTGGCGCATCTGAGGCTTTGATCCGCCTGATTTTTAAATTATACTCTCGTTTTAGTCTTGCAAAACTGATGGATGGAGTGGATTTGTCACGGACAATTTTGCGGACTCCACACAATTTCCAACAACAGGGAACTGGAATATTGTGTGGCTGGGGAACAGGCAATCCGCGTCCACTACGGAGCTGAATACTCAACCGCAAGGAAAAGGCATTTGATTTACTACAAGGCTCTGTTTGAATGCAACTTTTAAGCGGATTGGCTGGTGCACCCTACACCAGCGAGGTTGCTGATGTAGTGATGTCATCAAGTTCCGTGGGTTCCACCATGATGTAATTGTTTTATCCAAACTGTCTGTCCATGTTTTGGGATCATTCTAAGGCTTGAACCAAAAACTAAGACAGATCCAAGGATCCAGTGGACCACACTGCAAAAAGCAGTGGGAGATTGAACGTATACCATTGAAACTTTCTTGGAGGTCCCAAAAGTTTTGGATCAGTCTGATATTTATTTTTACCCTTCATCCAGGTCCGTGTGACCTTATGAACAGTTTGGATGACAAACGAACATCATGGTGGACCCTGGGTATGTTTTAAAGGTGAGAATCATTGTCCCCATTGCCTTTAGTGGTGTGGTCCACTTGAGTTTTCGATATGACTCATTTTAGGTATCATGCACTAAAATGATCTCCCCAAATGGATGGACAGTTTGGATATACTAAATACATCATTGTGGGGTCCACATAGCCTTAATCTTCTTTGAACCATTCGTACAAACATGGGTGCTCGAGGACTGCGCACTCACTCTGCGTCCGCCACGTCCCTACATCAGCAACCTCGCTGGTGTAGGGTGCACCAGCCAATCCGCTTCCGGCCTTTATGCATGTAAGCATCATTGATTGACTGACCGAAAATCAATCCATTGAGTGTGCTTTTCGTTGATTTTGAAAAGACAAATTAGGGTAAGGACAGCCAAACCTCGTTCTTCTAAACCTATATTAGGTGCCACCTGGATCCTGCCAAGTGGGTGTGGTAATGACCTGGGCCCAACTGAGAGGTAGGGCTCTCAATGGGTCGGATCTGGACCGGATCCAGTTGGATCCGGCTCCAAGTCCGTATATTTGTAGACCGATTCGGATCGGATTCGGATCCAACTCGGATCTAAAATGTGATATCCATATCCGATCCATTTATAAATTGTTAGATCCATTTCCGATCCAAAATCCATATAACCATCGGATTCGGGTCGGATCTAGGTCCGAATCCACCCCATTACAAATTTAAAAAAATATATTATATAAAATATATAATATACTATATTTAATTTAGTAGAAAAATGATGCAAATCCCACTATTTACTATAGTATGGTTGACATAGCCTAAAATAATTTGTAAAACGGATAGTCAGCATGAATATAACATATACAGTAAGGTGACAATGAGTTGGATCTTAATCGGATTCGGATTGAACTCGGATATGTTCCTGTGAATCCATATCCGGTCCATTTAAGTAATAGGTCCGGTCCATTTAAGTAATCGGACCTATTTTAAGATCCAAATCCGGTCCATTTAACTAATCGGACCTATTTTAAGATCCAAATCCGCATTAAACGGATTCGAAGCGAATCGGATCTCAGATCTGACCCGCTCCATTGAGAGCCTTACTGAGAGGGCGTGGATTTCCTGCGAAAGCCTTGCGCAGGAAGTTCCTGCGCTGGGAACCAAGGTGGGGCCCATAGTGATGTTTTTGATGAATCCACCCCTTCCATCTGTTTTGGGAGCTCATTTTAGAGTGGGGCGCGGATTTCCTGCGAAAGCCTTGTGCAGGAAGTTCCTGCGCTAGGAACCAAGGTGGGGCCCACAATGATGTTTTTTGATGAATCCACCCCGTCCATCCGTTTTGGAGCTCATTTTAGGACATGAAAACAAAAATGAACCGGATCCAAGACTCAAGTGGGCCTCACTAAAGGAAAAGGTCGGTACGTAAATTACTACCGTTGAAACCTCCCTGGGATCCACAGTGATGTTTATATGACATCCATACCGTTAATAACGTCACTACTACTGGGATGAACTGGAAAAACAAATATTATCCTGATTCGAAACTCCCGTGGCTCCACAAATATTTCAACTGTGGACGTTCAAATCTCACATTTTCGGCCCACTTGAGTCATGGATCTAGTTCATTTTTGTCTTCATATCCTAAAATGAGCTCCCAGAATGGATGGATGGTGTAGATTTATCAAAAAAATCACTGTGGGCCCACCTTGGTTCCCAGCGCAAGAAATTCATGCGCAAGGCTTTCACATGGCCGGGGCGGATTACTGCGAAAGCCTTGCGCAGGAATTTCCTACGCTGGGAACCAAGGTGGGGCCCACAGTGATGTTTGTTGATAAATCCACCATGTCCATCCATTTTGGGAGCTCATTTTAGGACGTGAGAACAAAAATGAACCGTGGGAACAAAAATGAAACGAATCCAAGACTCAAGTGGACCTCACTAAAGGAAAAGGTGGGTAGGTAAATTACTATCATTCCTCCCTGAGGTTCACAGTGATGTTTATATGACATCCATACCATTCATAACGTCACTACTACTGGGATGAATTGGAAACACAAATATTATCCTGATTCGAAACTCTTGTGGCTCCACAAATATTTCAACTGTGGACGTTCAATCCTCACATTTTCGGCCCACTTGAGTCTTGAATCTGGTTCATTTTTGTTCTCATGTCCTAAAATGAGCTCCCAAAACAGATGGACAAGGTGGATTTAATAAAAACAAAAACAACACTTTGGGCCCCACCTTGGTTCCCAGTGCAGGAACTTCCTGCACAAGGCTTTGGCAGCTAGATTAGAGCATGTGCAAAGCTCTGGCTCAACATGCCACATTTGTATTGGTGGAGAGACCTATTAGTGGAAAGACCAGACATGTTAGTAACGTGACATAAGCCTGTCACATCTACTCTCCTTAGCATTTGCCATGTACTAGCCTATCCTGAACTCTACATAGGGTCAAGTGGTGCCTAATATGTTCCCCACTTGAGATTTGTACCTGCTCCACTTTGGGGACCATACCCTAATACAAGTTGACAAAACTGATAGATGGCATAGATATACAATACATATCAATATGGGCCCCACGTTAGAGCTGCACCCACTGGCTGGATCTTGGTGGCACTACCCAGCGTTCCATTTTTCCAAACACAGATTCATATAATCCTATAAATGGTTTAGATGGCATATAAACATCCTAGTCAGTTCTGGAAAGGTTTGCATACATTTCCTTTTCCACTCTCTCATTTTATGTGGCTCACTTGAGTTTTGGATCCACCTAATTTTTCAACTCATCTCCTTTTTTTTGTCTTGGAAAACTGGTGTGGTCTCCACACAATTTCCAACAATAGGGGCACAAGAATATTGAACATTCAACCCAAAGAAAATATGTTTGAATTACTCCAATGTTCTTTTTGAATGCAACTTTCTAAAAGGTGTTTCTGCACGGAAGCAACCCTTCATTGATTGGCCAAAAATCAATGCATTGTACAAAGACGATCTGGAGTAAAGATCACAGAGTCCTTATTTTTCTGAACGTGTATTAGGTGCCGGCCACCTAGATCAAGCAAGGTGGGTGCGGCTCTGACCTGAACCCACTTGAGATTTGTACCTGCTCTGTTTCTAGGACCAAACCCACATATGAACTGGCAAAACTAATGAATGACATGGATGTACAACACAAATCGAGGTTGTCCTCACGTCAGAGTGCCACCCATTGGTTGGATCTGAGTTGCACTATTCCACATTCCATTTTTCTGGATGCCAATTCATATTGACCCCTAATAAGGACATGGCTACTAGACCGTGATTTGTAGGCCCCATAATAATGCATGTGGTTTATTCACATTATTTTTAAGGCATAAACCCAAAATTGAGGTAGATCCAAATCTCAGGTGGACCACACTACAGGTGATTGTACACCCACCATTAAAAACATTGTAATGCCCACTATAATTTTTATTTTTCATGTGACACGTTGTAATGTATATTTTCCATTGATCCTGTTGATTGGGTAAGGGGGACTTCCATGAAGACATAAATATCAACTTCAAGGTAAGCTTTTGTATCCTCAAAAAAGTTTTTATTGGTCTAACTAAGTTTTGGGTCCATGGCCTAATTTTTCAACTCATCTCCTGTTTTGGTCATGGAAAACTGCTGTGGTCTCCACACAAGTTCCAACAATAGGTGCACAAGAATATTGAACATTCAACCCATAGAAAAGATGTTTGAATAACTCCAATGTTCTCTTTGAATGCAACTTTCTACAAGGCGTGGGAGCAACCCCTTCATTGACTGACCAAAAATCAATCCACTGTATAAAGATTTATACAATCTAGAGTAAAGATGGCAGAACCCTTATTTTTCTGAACGTGTATTAGGTGCCGGCCACCTCGATCTAGCAAGGTGGGTGCCGCTCTGACCTGAACCTACCTGAGATTTGTACCTGCTCCATTTCCCTGACCAAACCCTAATATGAGCTGGCAAAACTAATGGATGGCATGGATATACAACACAAATCGAGGCTGTCCTCACGTCAGAGTGCCACCCATTGGTTGGATCTAAGTTGCACTGTTCCACGTCCGTTTTTCTGGGTGCCAATTCATATTGACCCCTAATAAGGACATGACTAATGGACGTGCTTTGTAGGCCCATGATAATGCATGTGCTTTATTCACAGGTGGACTACATTACATGTGATTGTACACCCACCATTAAAAACATTGTATTTCCCATCGGTCCTGTCGGTCGGGTAGGGGGGACTTCCATAAAAACATAAATATCACCTTCAGGGAAACTTTTGTACCCTCAAAAAAAGCTTTTATTGGTCTAACTAAGTTTTGGGTCCATGCCTTTAAAATGATCTCTCTCGCAAAATGGATGGGCTACTTGGATAAAACATTTATGTGATGGTGGGGCCCACAGAAAATATCCAGTAGGGACGCAGCTTTGATGGATCACTAAGGACATGGATCCCTGACTGTGGGGCCCACTATGATGTATGTCTTATAAAATTATATTCATGCCGTCCATCATTTTTGTCAAAACATTTTAGTGTATGAACCCAACAATAAAGCAGATTCAAATCTCAAATGGACCACACCATAAGAAACAGTGGTGATTGACCATTAAATACTTCTTGTAAGCCGCAAAAGTTCTGGATCAAGCTGCTATTTGTGTTGTCCCTTGTTCTAGGCATGTGTGACCCTCTCAACAGGTTGGATGGCAAATAAACATTCAGGGGTGGGCGCTTTCCTCTAGTGTGATCCACCTAAGATTTTAATCTGTTGCATTTTTGGGCTCATGCACTAAAATGAGCTCCGGAAATAGATGAATAGCTTGTATATAAGACAAATACATCACGGTGGCCCCACAGTCAGCAATCCACTAACCTTGGCATATGGGGGTCCACCGAACAGTAGCTCTTGGCCGTGTCGGTAGGCAATCCGCAAGCCCGACCTTCGTGGATACAACTGTGGGGCCCACTATGATGTGGGTGCCTTACATCCACGCCTGTCCATCTGTTTTTACTGCTCATTTCAGGGCTTGATACCAAAAATGAAGCAGATCCAAATCTTCGGTGGACAGTGGTGATTGAATACCCACCATTAAAAACTTCTTGAAGGCCACCGGAATGTTTATTTGCCATCCAATCTGTTGGTAAAGTCAAAGACACCTGAATGAAGGGACCACACAAGCATCGATCAGCTTGATCCAAAACTTTTATGGCCTACAGTAAGCTTTTTATGGTTAATCACCACTGTTTCCTGTGGTGTGGTCCACCTGATATTTGGATCTGCTTCATTTTCAATATAATTCCCTAAAATATGCTGTCAAAACGGATGGATAGCGTAGATGTAAGACACATAGCAATCCGTATCCAAATTTTTCTATCCGAAATGAGGGTTTTGCCTGAAATCATCTATCTTGCAGTTACTCCAATCTGGCCTTATTGTAACTAGACTTTAATCATGTTAAGAACTGCAACGAATAAACTATACCACACTAGTCTATCAAATCAAATTCATTCCAAGAGATCCCACAAAGTGCCAACATTTGAAAAACCATCCTTACCTGATGAAGCATCAGCAGCTGACGGAGGAGGAGGACGAGGAACGGACGCTGCGCCAGCATAAAAAGGGAACACTTCATACCTCATAGCACAGCTCGCCCCGCTAATTACTGCCCCGTCCTTTCCATCGCAGCACACCGGAATCTCCGAAATAGCTGCTTGCAGGCATGTGTTGCAGTCACTTCTCGATAAATCAGGGGTGCACTGCACTATCGCATATACCTGCTGAGAGGCCGTAACATTAGCTTCTCCCATCGCCAACATCCGAACAGAAGGACTAAACGCGGCCACTGATGAAAGAGTCTTCATCAGACCATTCAGCGTCTGGTTAAACCGTCGTGGGTCCGATGAATTACGAGAGCTCCATCTTAACACTAATGAATTGTATGATGGATCATACACAGATTTGAAGTTACGGTCCGAATAACGCAACATGCAGTGATCATACCATATGACCGCTTCTCTCCTGTTCGGGCACCACTGCTTGATATCTTTAGTCGCCTGGTCAACGCAGTCACTGCACGTGTCAGAAGTAACATCGCCTCTACAAAGGAAGAGACCGTAGACGGTGTCGGGAATTCCGCCCCTATCATTGTTAAAGAAGGTGACAAAATGAGCGTTGGAAATTAGAATGGGGAGGAGGGCATTGAGATTAGATTCGAAGGTGGTATTATCAGTATAATCAGCTACCGAGCAGTTGGAGTGGTAGAACTCATTGGAGAGCTGCTCGGCATGAGATAAGGAATTGAAGAGAAGAAGAAAGAAAGATAATTTGAAAATCTGCATCTCTTCCTTCAGTGAGTAGTATGGAAAGAGATTAGAACATGAAACCTTGGTCTGAAAACTTGCATAAATTTCCCATGATTTCGTGTCTAGTACTTGTGGTTAGGGGTGTCAATGGGCCGGGCTCTGGCTGAAAATTAGGATTTTGAATAGGACCGGCCCGACGGCCAGGATGGAAGAAGTTCAAAATCTGAGCCGAGACCTATCCCCGGCACGGCTCGTTGACAGCCCTACTTGTGGTAAAGTGGAGAATTGTGGGCCCCGCATGAAGAGACGATTTGACTGGAGCGGTCCATCTTCCTTCTTGCATTGGATGGCCGACAATTCGTAGCAGATGGTGATTGGATGGTTGAAATTTAAACGTTGAAATGAAAATTCAACATTAACATTTACCACATGAAATTTAGGGGCGGTTTGATGTTATGCTACAAAATTTACCTTCTCCTTTCATGTATGCAGCCAAGTACTGTGATGAACTACGATGTTTTATGATTTCTCCTTTATTTTTTTTAATGTCATTATAACTTCCCTATTCACCTGTGGAACAAAAATTTATCAGGAACGTAGCCATCGATCAGTCCTGGGAAGTTTTTCAATTGATGGTGGATGATGACTATATCGAGTAATCTCTCATTTCCATTGTCAAAATATTATAAGGACTATAGCATACCATAAACAAAGAGTTGGGGTGGTTAGACCTGCACCTGGATCCAAATGCTCCCACAATAGGAGCCTATGGCTCCATTCATGGTTGTTGCTGGAGGTATCGCATGGCTCTTATCTCTGTGGAGGAATATAAGAGAAACAGATGCTCAACCTCACGTAGGCAACAAATTCAAAGTTTTAGATTTCACCTTTTGGAGAAAATTTTAAGCCGTGGACATGGTGGGACTCAACATATCAATGTTCCAGGTTGAATAATGCTACGGCAATTAGTCTGATGCGCGCATAATGTCTTCATTTGTCAGTTGATGTTTGGAAGTGTTAAACCACAGGCCAGGCATTCTTCTTCCCTTTTTTATCAATCTTTTTTCACCTGCCCAAAATTATGTACAATTTTTTCATTGTTGAATGAAGCATTCAATGTACAGTTTTAGGGGTCATCATTTGATTGACTACTGCAGCCGATTGATTGAAAATACTCCAGATAAGATAGATTGATCTCTGGACAATTTCGGACAAGTTTGATCAATTGAATTTGTAGGCTCGATCAATCAAAAGTAGTCAATTTATATCGCAAACTCTCTAGACAATTTTGAGCAAGTTCGGTCGATCGAACATGTTGTTGTCGAGTGATTGAAGAGTCATTGATCGATTGACCAATCAATCGACAATTCACACAATTTTGCATAAGTGCATGATTTTGTTTTTAATTCTGGGTGTAATGTTATACAAACAGATGTAATACGGGATTAAGGTATGAAAGAGATCTTAAAAATTTCCAGGGTTTGTAAAGGAGGAGGCTAAGATTTTTTGCATCTGTAAGTTCGGATTTCCATCAATGGTAATTCATTTTTATAGTGGATTGTTGTAACTTTGTGTCATGATTTTTTTCCGCAAGGGTTTTCCACTTAAAAATCGTGTTCTCTGTGCGTTTTGATTATATTTGAGTATCGTGCTTGTTTGTTTGAACTCTGTGATTGCTTATGGTAGCCCAACAAGTGGTATCAGAACAAATACGTTGGGTTTTGAGTTTGAATGTGAGACATACGAAGAAGGGATCAAACATGAAGTATAAAACCGAAAAGCCACTGGAAAAAATACCTTTGAACTATGGAAAGTGAAGTTGAGAGGCCTTCTAGTTAAGCAAGGATTGCAATAGGCATGCACTCATTGGCAAAGAGAAGCATCCTGCAACTATGACCGATGAGGAATGGGAAAAACTTAATCAGAGGGCGATAACCTTTATCCAATTATGTTTATCCGATGATATTCTATATAATGCCCTTGATAAGAAGACCACCGCTCAGATCTGAATCAAAATTGAACACTTTGTACATGAAGAAATCTCTTACGAATCAACCTGGAGATAGCGGAAGGGTAAGATTTTAATGAACAATTAACAAGTTTTATTAAGTAGTCTGCAAACTAACAAGTGTGAAAGTAAATATAGACAAGGAAGATAAAGCTCTAGTTTTGTTGTCGTCTCTTCTGAAATCGAACGAGTATTTGGTAGGTACTTTGTGTTATGGTAGGGACACCTTAGATGTTGAAACTGTCATCTCGACTCTTTAATCAAAGTAGTTAATAAAAAAAAATAGTGACGAAGGGTCTTTTACAGACGCGCTGCTTGTCCGGGGTAGACAGGCAGAGCAAGAGAAGGGAAAGACTCAATATAGATCCAAATCTAAGGGCAGAGGGAAGGCGAATTGCTAGAATTGTGAAAAGGTGTGGCATATGAGGAAGGATTGTCCGAATCCTAAAGCCCAAAAGGAAAATAAATAAGATGAGACACTAAAGGAGGGAAATAGAGTGGAATCGATTGATGAGACGTGTGATTGTGATGTGTTAACCTTATCCAAGTTCAGATATCTCAATTGTGAGTGAATTTTGGATTTGAGGACATTATTTCGAATGTGCCCTCATCGGAGCTGGATCACCACATATAGCGAGTGTGATGGTGGACATGTGTTTATGTGTAATAATCATACCTGTAAGATGGTTGGTGTCGGATCAATGCGCATCAAGATGTTTGATGGATTAGAGTGTATCCTAACAAATGTATGATACGTTTCAGAATAATACAAGATTTTGATATCTCTAGGAGCTCTTGAAGCAATAGGGTGCAAATTCATTGGATTTGATCGTGTCTTAAGAGTTTCAAAGGAGACATTTATTGTGATGAAAGTATAGCACAATGGTAAACTTTACACGCTGATTCGGAGTACCATATTGGGTGGAACTGTAGCATCTGTAACGGAGTCCATGTCAACACGTATGTGGCATGTACGCCTAAGCCACATGAGCTAGCGTGGTATGAAGGTACATTCTTACCAATGTTTAATTTCTATTTTAAAAGTGTAGATTTTCATATATGTGAACATTGCATATATGATTAATAATCTAGATTACCTTTTAAATCGAAAAAACATATTAGTAGAGGTATACTTAATTATGTGTATTATGATGTATGGGGCAGTCGCCCGTAATTGCTAAAGGAGGGTCGTCTTACTTTGTTACTTTTTTTTACGATCTCTCTAGAAAGGTGTGGGATTACTTCGTGAAGAATAAATTAGATGTTTTCGCCACCTTCAAGATGTGAAAAAGTGATGGTTGAAAACTAGCCAAGGCAGAAAGTAAAAATGTTGATGACGGCCATTGGAGGTGAATTCACCTCAAAGGAATTTGATCGGTATTGAAATTAAGGATAAAGGGATCGTGAGGCATAACACAGTCAACCATACAATTGAGTAGAACAGTGTAACTGAAAGGATGAATCAGACTCTCATAGAGAGGGCCTGAAGTAAGATGAGCAATGTTACGTTAGGCAAGGAGTTATGGATTAAGGACGTGAACACGACTTGTTATCTAGTGAATCGATCCCCGTCTACAATAATAAATTGTAAAATTCCATAGGAGGTGTGGAGTGGTCATGAAATAGACTATTCAAGGCTAGGTGCATTTAGTTGTGATGCTTACTCTCATGTACCTTCAATTAAAAGAGATAAGCTGGACCAAAGGGTAAAGAAATGCGTCTTTATTGGCTATGCTGATGGTGTGAAGGGATATAGGCTATATGATTGGGTCACACTGAAGATCATGATTAGCTAGAACGTCAGATTTGATGAGGATTCCTTGGTCCGCAATGATGAATATAAGAAAATAGAAAATTTAACAAAGATGGTGTTGAAATAGATAAGGGTGAGACACAGGACAAAGCCAACCCGCAGGCAGAGGTACAAAAGCAAGTGGAGCTATCACCTGTAAGGAGAAATCCACCTTGAGATCGGAGTTTTCTTGTGAAATACAAAGATAACTCAAACATTACATTCGCCCTCATTATGGATGAAGGGGATCCATTTACCTTTCAGGAAGCATTGGACGACATAGATGCTAAGAAGTGGATGACAACAATGCAAAATGAGATGGACTTTCTTTTAAAGAATGAGACATGGGAGCTGGTGGATCTTCCCATCGGGCAGAAAGCGATTGTGTTTAAGTGGATTTTCAATAAGAAAAAGGATAGGTACAAGTTAAGATTGGTTGCAAAATGATGATAAGAAAAAGATGTCGACTTAAGTGAGATTTTTGTGCCTATGGTGAAGAATGTATCTATCAGATTTGTGTTGGCGCTGGTTGCCCAACACAATCTGGAACTCAAAGAAATGGATGTAAAGACGACATTCCTAAGGAGAAGTTAGAAGAGCAGATCTTCATGATGCAACCAGAGAGGTTTGAGATACAGGGAGTAATGAATAAATTTTACAAGTTGAGGAGGTCATTGTACGGCCTAGAATAGTTGCCTAGGCAGTAGTATAAAAAAGTTTAATACTTTCATGGTGAGTTAGTGGCGTAGCCAGGGTGGGTGAGATCAAGCACCATCTCTCTCACAGGAATAACTAATCCAAATCCACAGATCTACAGGGACTCCTCAACTTATCTTCGTCGAATCCACGATAAAATATCTCGAATCCAAGAAGAACACAGAGAAGGTCATAGTTTTTCTAAGGAAAAGAGTTGTATTTTTCAATAATTAACCTAAAAATAAAAATAAGCAAGTATTATATCAAACTAAACCTTAAAAACGCAACATAGGTGTCCTAATTGCAAACAAAAACAAAATCGAGCAAAAATCAGAAGAAAAATGTTCAAAATGGAAAGTTCGTGCACACTCAGCTGGTCACACGACCGGTCGGCTGGCACTAAAAACAGTCCAGCGAGTTCGGCATTAATTTTTTAATATTAGACCGATCGTCAATTGATGTCGACTTGAAAAATTCAGATTTTTCAGCTCCTTGTTTGGGGTCTTTCTTGGGTTCTTCTGGGGCCACTCTTGGGTCTTTTTTCTGGCTCGTTCTGCTTCGACTAGGGGAACACCTTGCTACATCAGTCGTCCCCTCTTGAAAGAAATTGGACCTTGAGTTTCGCTCTCCCATGAGGCTCTTCTGTCTTGCTGCATAGGACAATGAGAGACTGTCCATCTCCCTTGATTACTCGACGGCCTTCAATCGGGCTTGCTGGATCAAGAACAATTTTCCTCCCGTCTTTGGTGAATGTGACGACGTTGTCGTGGCCACGATGTATGACATCATGATCATATTGTTATGGGTGTCCGAGTATCATGTGACAGGCATCCATGTCAACGATGTCATAACATGCTTGGTCTTTATAGGCCTTGCCAATCGAAAAGGAGACAAGGTATTGTTCTTTCACCTTCATCGTGCTTCCTTTCTGAATCCACCATATATCGTAGGGTGAAGGACATGGTATGGTCTTGATCTTCAACTTGTCCATCATCGCTTGGGACATGATATTCTCGCTGCTACCTCCATCAATGATCACGTCACACACCCTTCCATCCACAAAACACCTTGTGCAGAGTAGGTTGTGGCATTGGGGATGTGTATAAGTGTTAGACGTGTGTTTATTACCTTGTACAACTAAGGATAAACCCTGACCTCTTAAAATCCAGTTAGTTCCTTCCTCCTCTTCATCTACGTGTTCAACATCAACATTAATTTCTAGTTCAGCTAGTGCATCCTCTATGATGATGACTAGATTAGCCGTGGGCTGTTGAGGGCACACATTGGATTGTTGGCCTGGCTGTCCACATCTGTAACAATGATCGAGTCCCGGCCTTCCATAGGGGTTTGAAATTTTACTCAGGCCCGGTACAATGACTGAACATCGCATCCTCACTGAACTAGTTCCTGTTGCACGTGCGAAACATAGAATGGGATGTTGTTGATCTTGAGATGTGCCTTGAGTGGGACCCATCGTAATGATCTAGGCAGAGGAAGAGGGGCGCGCAACGATTTTGGCAAGTTGAATCTTTGCGCGACGAGCATACTGTAGGGTCTCTTCAACAGACCAATTGTAACGCCCAGAAATTTTAGGATTTATTCGATAATTTTTCAGAATTTTTATCGATTTTATTTTAAATAAAATATCGAGCGTTTACCTTATTATGAAAACAACGGACCATCCGTAGGAGATCCGAGAGGGGACCCTTTACAAGAGTTGTTTAAAATAATCACATAAACGTCATAGAAAGATTGGATTTTGAAAATCTCATAGTTTTCAGATAATTACGAAAATGCCATTAGTCAAACTTAAGTGAAATTGTCATTTTTAAGTATCATGGTTTCTGACTATCACTTTCATGCAAAACTTCATATATGAGCTTTTGGGTACATTTTATCCGTACACGTTAAATTTCAACCATCCGATCATTCTACAAATGCCCTAATCAGAAATTGGACCATAAGTGGCCCACCTTAACTCGTATCCATCTCAAATTTTATGGCAGCAGTTAAAATTATGTTATTGACCTATCTGACGGAGGATATAACCCGAATCCACAAGAGTGGACCCCACGTATTGAGCCATGCGTGAACCACGGCTTCCGTACACGTTTAAAAAAAAAATCCTCTCCTTCTCCACGCACGCTGTTACAGCGTGCATCGTTGCTAACCGGGCGGTCCTCGCCGTCCATCAATGTGGACCCCATATGTTAAATCCAAGCCGTCCATCCGTCTTCCCTTCCTTATACACTCCTTCCTGTGTCAAGTATTTCTCCCAATGGACAATTATCGTGGCCCGCTCTGAATCACCATTCAAAACCAAGAATGCCGAGATCCGGACGATCGCCTTGCATGGACGATCCAGCCTTCTCCCAAACCTTCCTGTGGACCCCTCCTAGCTTCCTAACGAGTCACATGCGTAAGGAATCACCGAAACCCGTCATTCCTTCTCTAACTCAAAATCAGAACACGAGATCTCCTTTTGCACCCACCAACCATCCGGCTTATTAAACACCTTCTTTAGAAGCCCCTACCCTTTACGAAAGTTGAGAGAGAGAGAGAGAGAGAGAGAGAGAGAGAGAGAGAGAGAGAGAGAGAGAACTCCATAGAGACAGATCGTGAGGAGAGAGAGACCGTGGTAGAGGTTGTGTAGAGAGAGAGTGCCGTGTGGGAAGGGATCTCGCACTCCTGCTGTCGCTAGAGTCTTATTCCAGAGAAGGAAGAAGAAAGAGGAGAAATAGAAGAAGAAGAAAGAGAAAAGAAGAAAAGAGAGAAAAAAGGCTCAATCGAGTCACGTCGAGTCGACTCGTCTGGGAATCTGAGTTTAACCATCATTATGAGAGGTAAGCTCCATCTAATCCAGGTTTACGCTTCCCAAAATCATCATAAACCCAAATCCTAGGTGTAAATATAACTATATATGATCATAGTGACAAAAATCATACCCTAATCTTGTGACTTCCATTACGTAACGTAGGTTTGCTCTAAAGAAGATATCGCAGCTCTAATTGCTTCTCAAACCATCCAAACTAAATGGTATGCCACTACATGAAAAAGCACTAAATTCGACGGCCCAAGACTGTTGAATTTTCCGTGCCATCGAAAAAAACCGTCGTAGATCAGCCATTCTAGAAAACATTCGACGGTCCAAAACCGTCAGTTAATATTCGACGGTCTTTAACAGTCGGTTAAAATTCGACGGTTCATCACTCAAAATTCGACGGTCCTTAACAGTTGGTTAATAGTCGATTGTTCGTCGCTCAAAATTCGACGGTTCTTAACAGTCAGTTAATAGTCGACGGTTCGTGGCAGTCGAAATATGTCGACGGTCTGTGACGCTCGAAATATTTCGATGGTCCACACCCGTCGAACTCGTATTTACATAATCGGCGGTTGTGAACCGTCGAAAATAATTCGATGGTCGATAACCGTCGTCTGTGGTTCGACCGCTAATAGCCGTCGCAAAAAAATCGACGGTTCTAACCCGCCGTTCTTGGTAATATTTATAGGAAATTTCAACGGTTCTGGATAGTCGAGAAATAAATACGACGGTTTAGAGCTGTCGACTTTATGTCTCTACGGAAAAAAAATAACTTGTATTTTGGTAGGGGTTGTGCCCCAATACATCCTGTAAACCTTGTAATTCGTAAATATTTTAGAAAACTACAACATTTATTAATACAATATACAAGTACAATCCTCCACATTCATAACACAATACAACCACAATCCTCCACAATCACATTACATAACCAACAAAATACAACCGCAATCCTCCACAATCACATTACATAACCAACACAATACAACCACAATCCTCCACAACTACAAACCTCCGTAACCACAATCCTCCACAATCACATTACATAACCAACACAATACAACCACAATCCTCCACAACTACAAACCTCCGTAACCACAATCCTCCACAATCACATTACATAACCAACACAATACAACCACAATCCTCCACAACTACAAACCTCCACAACTACAAACCTCCGCAACCCCACTCCTCCACAATCACCCTACATAACCAACACAATACAACCACAATCCTCCGCACCCATAATCCTCCTCAAGTACAAACAATCCACAACCACATTCTCCACAAGTACCAAAGAGTACAATCAACTTACAATATACCATCAACCAATCGAATTTATGTCTGCATGAAAAAGAATAACCTGATTTAATGAGAGTTGTGCCCCAATACATCCTGTAAATTTGTAATTCATAAATAATTTAGAAAACTACAACATTTACTAACACAATATACAAGTACAATCCCATCATCAAAGGCCTATCACTTCCTAATTTGTTAAAGGCTTCAATTAATGCAGATCCTGAAACCTGGACCAATGCCTGAGGCAGTTTCTAAACACTAGTCATTTTCTTGTTCAATGGTAGTTTGAAATACAACCTGTACAAGCAGCTATTATTTGCAATTGAGCAAAACAGATCACTTTTAGTGGTACAAACTTTATTGACATATCCAGTCAGAACAAATCTGCCACACAAAATTGTGGGATGTAATCTTGCCCATCATTAAAAATCTTACCCTTTGGTTGTGGATCATATAATGCCACATTACAGAATCAAGCAGAATTAATACCTGAATTTCAGTGGTGGATGTGCAAACTTTTGCTTCAGCCCCCAGAAGATCAGAAACTTCCTGTTCCTTCTAGCATCCCAAAGAAAAGAAATCTAGTTTTCAAAATTTCAGCATTGTGCGAGGCTTAGAAAAATAGCTTGATGGATTCAAATGATTGATTACCTTTTGTTCGGGAAAGAAATCTACAACTCCAACTTCAGAAAACTTGCTGCTAAATTCCCAAAGATTCTCGAAGGAACTGACATTGTTGTTAGCAGAGTTGGTATGCAACCCATTCTCAATTCTGACCCCATTTTGAATTCCAACCTTCAAAGTCAAACTTATCAGATCCCTCACGAACAAAAATAAATTCCCAAAAAAGTATATGGTATTAAGCAATGGACAGCCAAAAGGTATAAAAGAAGTGAACTACTACAACCATGACACTGCTAAACAGAATAAACAAAGTAGAGAAATGTGTGGGTGATTTGAGAAATGTGTGGGTGACTGAGGAGATATTGAAGAGGAAATTAGCTATACCCTTTCCAACACACAAATGCGTGTGACTAGTTCATCTGGTGGAGGTAACCATAAACATGCTCTGACCCAAAAATAATCCGGTCCAATCATCAAGAAGGAAATGCACGTACATTGAACATAGACTTTTTCATCATGTTCTTTTTAACCGTTGATTTTTCTAACAGTGTGGTCCACCTGAAAATACAATTGGGTTTTTTTCCACTTTATTGAACTAGTAATAATTTACAATTTAATTGGATAGTGCATCCAAACACACCTTCAATTGACAAAGTTAGATAATAGACATATTTACACATTTATCCAAGTAAAAAGCTACGTACGATTAAAAACTTCGATTGTACACTTTCAGATTTTGAACACAGTTGATCCGTTGGCTCCTGTGGTTGGAGAGATGCACATGGCCACATGTTTTCTTGCATAAAAGCCACTAATCAAGGGCCCTGAAAGTCTGAAAAGAATCTATGGTTTGAAATGGATCCAAAAGCATAGTTTTTCAATTCAAAGAAATCAGGCTTCTGTTTATTCTTACTAAGAAAACTCTATTTTTTTCAAGGTTGCACCTAAAAGTTTAGGACAATTTCATCAAGGACCATGTTCATGCAATCAGGACCACAAACCTAATCTAATCTCTCACTAATCTATCAATAAAAAGACATGTTCTTGCTCGATCCTGCCCGCTCGTTGCTGCATCACAGAAATTATCTGATTCTGTAGAGTGCCATAGTTGTTCGTTATCTTATCCAACATGCTTCTCAGCTTTCGATTCTCATCGTTCATCCGTTCTACCTCGATTTTGAGTGTAATCAACTATAAAACAAATCAAAATCCTAAATCTTAAGAAAAAAATAAATAAAAAATCAAGCACCTCCATAGATCTTTAATCCAATCCACTAATTCAATGAACCATGTATAGTCACCTTATTCTTGGGTTTCTCTTCAATCACCGACTGACGGCTCCAAGAGTCCAAAGTCCGAAGATGCAGTCTGATCTGCAGGATAAGAGATCAGTATCGTTCATCACTCACCGACAAGGACATTTGAGCTTGACCCACATGGAATTAGTATCTAGCAATAGCAATGGACACTCAATTTTCATAATTCACCTACATGGGAAAGACTGTATGCAGGTCATTGGTGATCTCCTTAAATTTGTTCATTTTCCATACAGATGGCCCTATCCTGCAAAATCCAGAATATAAAACATAGAGTATCAGTTTTATAATCAAAGATCAAAAAATAAAAAACAATAACAAAAGACAATGAAGCACCACCTACTTGTAAGAAAAACAATAATCCGAGCATCCTCACTTTGGCAAGCTTACTGCATGTAAAGATGGGTGTGCCTTGTGGTCTTACAAACTTGAACAATAGAACAAGCACTTCCTTATGGTTGCCCGTATTCTCAAATAACTACAAATAACTACAATATTTACTAACACAATATTATTGTACAATCCTTCACAATACATAACCAACACAATACAACCACAATCCTCCATAATTACATTACATAACCAACACAATACAACCACAATCCTCCACAACTATCACTACAAGAAGAAAGGTATGGCTAAAGGCCTATTTTCTTGTAGTGTATAAACCTCCGCAACCACAATCCTCCACACCCACAATCCTCCACAAGAACTAACAATCCACAACCACATTCTTCGCGTACCAAAGAGTACAATCAACTTACAATATACCATCAACCACAAGCCATAATCCACAACGAACAATTCGAGATCCACAATCAATACACAAGATAAAATGTAAAAATAAACAAGTACAAAAAAAATACGTAAGATATAAGAATGTAAAAGCAAACTAGAAAGTATTACTCATGTTATAAATACATAAAAAAAAAAAATTCAAAAAAATGCACTAGTTTCATTGTATGCCAAGCATATTCAAAAGGTATTTCATAACAAATCCGACATGAATCTAGGCCACCTAAGCACCTCTCATATACCTACACTAGCAAACGTCAACCCCTCATTAGTTTCAGGATCATACAGCTCCGCATTCTTATTAAAGATGTCATTGAGGCATATAGTATAATAATTTGGATCCTGAAGTTCAGACTCTACCACCACTCCAATTGCGTTGGTCTTCGTGTGTCGTGTATTCTTTAGAAGACACCTACGTCCAATTGCATCATTAGGAGAGGGATCTGAAGATGGAGCTGGTGCCTTGCCCGCTCACCTATTTCAAGCATTCCATCACTCGTTTCCTGTTGCCATGCAAAAATTATAAAATTAAATTACAATTGTTGGAAAATTAAATTTCCAACTTATGTAAAAGTACGAGTCAGAAAGTACGAGTCATACTCTACTAGGTTGTGGGATTTGCTGAGAGGATAGCATTGGGATCGAATGGGAGGAAGCCGGCGCATTCGACTGCGGCATCGAGTTCGCTTGCTTCATTGAGCTCATCTCCTGTATAAGCACCTGCATTTGTTGATTGAGATTGGAGATCTGACTCTTCATATCATTAAACTGACCCCGAAGAAGAGTCGTATAATGCAGTACCATCTTGGAGACGCCTGCTCCCATTCCTCGAACACGGCCTCTCTTATCTTTCCCATATACCAATAATCCGAGCATTTGTTGATCAACCTGATTCTTGTCTTGGATCTTGGACTTATCGGGCCATGCTGGCACATGTTGTGTACATGAACCTTTTTGCAAATGTGTGTGCCTTTCCTATCTCTTTAACTTGTTTTATATTGAATTTAGCATCTTTTCAATGTGCATTATTGTTTTTAGATGTGTCGCATTGCAAGTCCAGCAGAAGCCAGAGTTATCTCCAGCAAGCTCTCAAGAAATGATGTGCATCCTCCATCAGGTGGCACGATCCTGTACTCTTTTCACCTGAAAGGTGATTCATCAAACTGTTGATATGAATTTTAGCCATCCTGATTTTTTGTTTCCTTTCTATTTGCTACTTACGAAAGTATTCACAATCCAGTGACTCTTCATTCATTTGCACACAAATTTCATATAACAGTTCTTATCAGCTTTCTATATTCATTAAACATTTATTTTACAACTCTCGTAGCTCAAGTTGAGAAGGACCTCAATGTAAATTTTTGTGGAGCTTTGCCATGGAAAGGGAGAAGATAGACGCAATTGAAAAATTGGCTGAAGAAGCAAGGGTGGAATTAGAATACATCTGTTTACCTATGTGATTTAGTGATTGTGATGTGGTTTTGGATTCAGATCTTGCCTGGTTGATTCGACAAGCATGTCTTAAAGGTATGCAATTTGAATTCAGTTTTCCCCCTTCCTGGGGTTGCTTGTAGTTTGAATTTGAATGCAGTTTAGGTTTTTAATGTTTTAAAGTGTATTGGGAAATTAGGACTCGAAATGGTTGTTGCAGATTAGTTTACTATCTATATGGAGGTGGTTTTTGAACTGTTTGATGCTTTTGAGTGGAGATTGCATGAATGGTATGGAATGAGATTATCTAATTTCAGTTTTGCGCTGTTTTTCTTTTTTCTTCATTGTGCTCGGGAAATTTTTATGTGCAGGCTATATCAAATTGTTACCCAGAATTGTTCTTCATTGGATTGAAAGTTTAGGTGGAAATCAAAATCTCTCTCTTTGCCTGCTCTACAGCTTCTCGTTCACCAACTTAAAAATATAGGGTAAAGACATGATGGTGTCAAAGCCCTCAACATTTGGTCTCACTGCCCTTTACTTTTATTTAAAGTGCTTAATCCTGAGAACAACTGATGCTCAACTACAGATTGTTAGGACTTGTTTGGGAACCCAGAGATTGGTTGTTGAGTTTGCTCATTCTTTCAACAGGCACAAAAATCTTTCTAATTTTTATGAGTTCTGTAAAGGCTTGGAGCTTGCTAGGAACTTCCAATTTCCAACTTTAAGACAGGTTTTTTTCCCTTCCAATTTATTTGTTTAAATTTGGTAAAGTGGGTAAACTTTTTTATTTGATTACTTTGATGGTTCATACTTTGTGACATCTTTCTATGGTTCTTTATGCATCTCATTTTTTACGGCCAGCTCCTTCATTTCTTGCAACAATGGAGGAATATGTAAGAGAGGCACCTTGTACGGGTTCTGTTTCAAATAAGAGACTGGTGAGTAAACATGAATTCATGATCCCTGGTACATGTCTACTAATTTATTGAACATGGGAGAGCCAATATTTGTACCTAGATTGAGCCAGTACATGTCTACTATGAATGCTAGGAAATTTCACAAAAACCTCATATTTAGCCTACTTACTAGCAATTCAACACAAATACCCAAAAAAATCATTGAGAAACTCATACAACTTACCTTGACATTTCTCATCGCTAGCTTGTCGAGGTTGCTGAAAGTACCATTATTGTAAGTTTCAATGTGCAATTTCACACCATTGCCTATTCCAGCAACTGGAAGAAGAACCGGCAGCAGCACAATCTTGGACAAAGTTAATATTCCTATTACGAGAACATTAAATAGGAAACATAATTCAGACTTGTGTTTGTTGTTCTCATAAGTGCAATTGTAATGCATTTTGATCAAATTCTTAAAAATTGATTTTTGTTTTATGTGCCATTGACATGACAGTTTTTCGCATTTGATTTTTTAAAACATTTGTGTTTGTGATACCGCAATGGTGAATGCTTCCCCGATCTTCTTTTATTATTGGTGCAATAGACACAGAAAGCCATGGAGAAAAAGCTTATGTTTGTCAATAAAGTACAGGTGTGGTTTCTCCCCATTGAAAATATCCTTTATTTCAACACTCGTTTACTATGCAGTTTGAAAATTGAACTTGTTAATCACTATTCTATTTGTCAATGAAGTACAAATGTGATTTCCTTCTCTTTCTATTTTGCTTTTTATTTATTTAATAAAGGAGAGTTGCATTGTCTGTGTTTTCAATGTTCTCTTTCAAGCTATTCGGAGAATAAGATTTATGCATTTGGATTCAACAGGTGAGACTTGAACACATACTTGTGATGATAGCCTATTAGCGTATAAGCCATGAAGTCTTTATTTGTTTTAGCTTAAGATGGGTTGAACTATTAGGGCATGTACCAGAAACGGCTAGATATGCCGTAGTTGTAAAAAGAAATTAAAGACACTAGCTACGGATATAGTCCGCAGCCCTCAAAAGTAGTCTGTAGTGTTGTAGACAAAAAGCTACGGATCGGATTTCTATAGCTACGGCTATTGTTCGTAGCGGAACAAATATAACTACGGACTATATTCGTAGCTATAGATTAAAAATGGCTACAGCACCACTAGCTACGGACTGGATACGGACCTACTAGGAATTATATCCGTAGCTAGGATATAATCCGTAGCCTTTGCCCCTTTTTTTGTAGTGAGATTTGGACTGGAGAGAATGAAAGAGGGGAGGAGGGGGATTTTGAGGGATTCGTATTTATTGTGCGGAGTAGACTAAGCTGGGCCCACCTAGAATGTATGTGCTTTATCTGTTCCGTCCATATGTTTTTCCAGCTCATTTTAATAGTTGAACCCAAAATTTAAGCATATCCAAATCTCAAGTAGACCATGCCATGTGAAGCAGTGGGAATAATGATTTGTACTATTGAAACCTTCCCAGGCCCTACAGTGATGTTTATTTGTCATCCAACCTGTTCATAAGATCACATGGATATGGATGAAGGGAAAACACAAATATCAGATTAATCCAAAACTTCTGTGTCCTCCGAGAATTTTTCAGTGGTAGACATTCAGTTCACACTTTTCTTGTGGTGTGGTCCACTATAAATTTTGATATGCTTCATTTTTTGGCACCGTACCTAAAATTTTTTGTTAAGATGGAGTGGATAAAATATGTAAATCACTATCGGCCCCACAAAGTTTACTCCGCACGCTAGCATGCAGAGTTATTCAGTACGCAATCCACTTCCGATTTTGAGAGGGAGAAGGAAAGATGGTTAGAGGTTTATTGATCGATATTAACTTCTGACATTAACTTCTGATTAATGGAAATTTATTTGTTGATTTTGGACCGTTAACTATTTTAATTTTATCATTCATTAGTGTCCACCAAACGGATAACTAATTTGCTTTATGATCTATTTATGGTGGGGCAGCAATTTAAGTTGTTCGATTTTAGTCATTTGCAAGCCATGTGTATGATTTTCCAGTGCATGTGCATGAACCATCATACTCTTCCAAGGTATGTATTCCTAAATTGTGCTCTTGAACGTTGGACGGTCTGATTTAATGAGAATTTTGAGGTTTGGATATTCTACCGTATTGATGACCCGGTGAGTGGTCTAGATCTCATCCAGTGGACCACGTATTGTTCATTGCATTCCTCTTCAAGTTGGTATAAGTGAAAAAAGCATTAAAAAAGAAAAAAGAAAAGAAACACGCTATTTGCTTCGCACGCCGTAGATGTGCAGATGGTGACCAGACCGTTATACCTTAAATAGATAGCAAAGATTAACAATTCTGCATATGACTCATTACCTCTTTTTCAATTGAATGTGGATCGTCGCCAGAATCATCTAACCTCTAACCATTCTTATCTTGAAAACCCAAATATCAAGTGGACCATACTACTAGAAAGAGTTCTGATTGAGTGTCACACCATTAAAAATTCTAAAGAGCCCATCGTAACGTTTTGTTAATGTTTATTTGCAATCCAATCTCTTGATAATGTAAATAAGGTCTGGATGAAGCGAAAATTTAAAGATAAGCTTGATCTATAACTTTTGTGGTCCACAAAATGGTTTTAATGATTATTCATCACTCTAATTTCTGTTGGTATGGTCCACCTGAGATTTGGATCTTCTTATCATTTTGGATCACGTCCTAAACTTATACAGAAAAACAAATGGATAGGGATATATAAAAAATACATCAAGGTAGGGGTAACGTACACCCACTAGTGGACCACACCACGAGAAAACATTAGTGATTGAATGTCCACTATTGAAAAACTTATAGGGCCCACTGTAATGTTTATTTGACATCCAACCTCTTAATTAGGTCATACAGACCTAGGTGTAGGGCAAAAGTCCAAATATCAGCTTCATCCAAAACTTCCGTGGCCCCGAAGAAGCTTTTAATGGTGGACATTTATTTAACATTGTTTCTTATGATTGGGTCCATCTGATCGAGATTTAGATCTACTTGAGTTTTGAACTGATACCATAAAATGATCTGGGAAAATGTATAGATGGCGTGAATGAAACACATACATCATGGTGGAACCATAAAAATGGTACACTTGAGACAGGCAATTTGGAATTTTTAATGGTGAGGCACTAAATTACCATTATTTCTTATGATGTGGTCCACTTTAGATTTGGATCTATCTCAATTTTGGGCTCATACCATAAAATAATTTGAAAAAATGTATGGATGGTGTGGATGAAACACATACATCATGGTAGGGCCCATAGAGCACCGATCAGTACTAACTAGTGGCTAGTCAGGGTCACTAGCCAATCCATGCACACTACTTTAATCATGTGAGTACCAAGTTGAAATATTTTAGTATATTATATCCTGTTCATCTGTTATTAAATATCATTTTATGATGCCTACCAAATCTCAAGACTTAAAATCTAAATCTCAATAGCTAAATTAGAGTTTAGGGTGCAATGACTACACATTTCTTGGATTTTCATAAGGTCAGCAAGTCTCAATGCAATTTTGAACAAAACATTTGGATCAATTTAGAATTCTGATCCAGTTACTTTAGTCTACTCATCAATATCTTTGATTTGACTAGTCACTACTCACCTTGATCGGATTTCGAATGAGAAAGATATTAGGCGGACAAAATTGATCAACAATATGATGGGTCATATCTTGCAAACCAACAGTTAGATTTGACTAAAATTTAATCTAAACGTCTGGAGTCATTTACTCTTCAATCTTGACCGATCAGATTGTCCAAAATCTATCTAGATCTAGACAAACTGATCGTGCCCATTTAAAGAGTGTTTTGGACAGATCTAATTCATTTCATGATTGGGTTGAATTTCGTTCTATAACCTATTTAGCACGTTACAAATATATCTGACCGTTCAAATCAACTTTAGGATTTCCTGATCATAGAATTTAATCAATCTCATCATTATAAGTTATTCTTCTAATTACACATCATTATACTTAGGCCCTCATTTTTTGCACAAGTGAACTTGTGGGTATGCATAAACCAATATGATAGGCAGGTAATTCAATGACTGTAATTTTTTATTTTCAACTATTCAATAAATGTCCACTAGTAAATTTTGTCCACTCATTTCAAATTTCTCAATTTTTTTCAATATCAAAAAAATATTTTTAAATTTTTTTTTCAAACATTTCAATTTTCTTAAAAAGCTTTTTTTTTTTTTTAAATCTCAATCTTTTTTAAAATCCCAATTGTTTTTTTTTTTTCCAAACTTTTGAACTTTTTCAAACTTATCATAAGACGTTTTTTTTCAAATTTATCAATTCTATTCAAACATATAAATTTTTTCAAAATATAATTTTTTTTAAATGTTTTTTTTTCTAAATTTCAATTGTTTTTTTCAAAATCTATTTTTTTTCAAACATTGCAAAAAAATTTCCAAACTTTTAAACTTTTTCTTTTCTCAAAATCACAATTTTTTAAAATATTTAATTTTCCTATTCAAAATGTCAATTTTTGTGTCAAGACCCTAGTGATTTTTTAAATCTTAATGTTTTTTTTAAATCTCAATTTTTTTCAAATATCGCCCATTTTCTTTTTTCAAAATTCTAGTTTTCTTTTTTTTAATGTTAGATTTTTTTTTTTCAAAATCATAATTTTTTTTAATGTTGGATTTTCGAGATTTGGACGGTTCTAGACTGTCGACGTTTTCCCCGCTACTGTTATAATTCGACGGTAATTTAAGGCCCCATATTCGACGGCTTTAGACCGTCGCATTTTTTCGCACGTTAATTTTCGATTGTGCTAATTCGACGGTCATTAACAGTCGAAGTTTAGGCTCTAAATTCGACGACTTTTAGACAAGTCTCAATTTTTTCACGCGTTAAGTTCGACTGTCAGTAACAGTCGAATTTCAGGTCCTAAATTCGACGTCTATAGACCGTCGAATTTTTTCGTGGGGTATGTTCGACGGTTTAGGACTGTCGAATGGCGGAGTCGAATTTAGCACTTTTTCACAAAGTGGGTGGGGATTTCCTTTAAGCCCATCTACAATAATATTAAATTGTATGTTGAATTTATGCTTAGAAACTAGGATTTTGTTATGAGATTTCTTGAAATCGTGCTTGTTGAAATCTCTCCATGTAAATATGATTTGTATGATGTTCCTTGTTGTATATGTTGAATCTTGATGTATGAACCATGGTTAATTGGTTGGAGAAAGAATTGTGATGATGTACTTGCTTATGTGGAGACCATGCTCGATTTACGTTGTCACATGCTTATGATGATTGATGTATTGTTTGCTATGAGATATTGTATATGGATGTTACATTAATGAACACCCCTTGACCCCATATTGATGTAACCGTTTATGTAAAGAGATAAAGCCCGTGCGAGGCCTTGTTACGTTGGCATCTCCATGTGGAGATTTTGGATGAATATGCCTTATTAAGAAAGTCGGCATTACCGTGTATCTTTTTAAATGAATGTGCCTTGACATTGAGAATTAAGTATTGGCATTACTGTGTATGAGTTGTTGGTTACATATGCCATGATGTTGAATTTGACACTACTGTGTGCGCCTTATTGGATACGTGCCAAGGGATCCTTATTGATTCGTTACCTGTGATGAATCCACTGAAGTATGAAATTGATGAATATGAAGATTCTTGAACTGATTGGGGGTAAGGAGTGGTCATTAGCTGTGCACATCATTAAATTGGTTGGATGCTAAAATACTTAATTAAAGGTTAAATTAATCATGCATTCACTGAACCCGACTTGGTGGGTCAGTCCATCGGGCGTTAGAGAAAGTGTGCATGGGCCTGTTTCTCTCTCGCTATCTAGTGAAAGTGTGCATGGGCCCGTTTCACTAGTTGGGTTTTGGTGCATGGGAAGAGTGGAGTGATCCCGTCCTAACTAGAACCTCTGGTGACTAGTGACTGGTGAGAAGAGTGGAGTGATCCCGTCTCACTTAGTCAGGGTGCCTTAGCGAGAGCATGCATGTCATCTATTGCATTAACAAAGATCTTTTACTGAATTGTTTTGATTTGATTAAATGATAATATCCTGCTTGCGTTTACACTGTGCCGTTATTATCATGATTGTCTTAAAAGGATATTCCCCATTATGTTAGCGTTTAACGCTATCCAACCACATCTCAGATAATTCAGGTGAAGATCCAGTAAGAGAATCGAACACTACGATGAGGTGCTCGAAGGCTCGTGGCAGCAAGTAACAAATGATGAAACCGAAGCTGGATTTATTTATTTATTATCTTTGAAGATGGATTTTATTTATTATCTTTGTAGAGTAGATTTATTTTCATGTAACTTGTAATAAGCCTCTCATTGAGACTAGAAAGTAGAATATTATGTGATTTATATGATTTAAGGACATTATCTTGATAACGTAGAGTTGAAAAACTTCGAATAAGAACCTTGAATTCCGTCATTTTGCTATAAATGCCATGAATGCGGGAAATAAAGATGAATGTGTAAAAATATATCCTTAACACATTCTAAATAACACCCGAAAACTCGGCCCATTGTGTTGTCCATGAGAGCCGAAATTTCAAGGCGTTACACCAAATCAGTAACATCTGGACACGATCTTGGATATCGAGCCTTAAATCACCAACAAACATCGCGATCTTCTGTGCATCCGTTTCTGATAAATCGTTACAGGTAGCTAAGCAGTTAAACTCAACGGCGTATTCTTCAACGGTCTAATTGCCCTAATGACAATTTTGGTATTGCCAGAAGATGACATGCTCGTATTCACTGGGTAGGAAGTGCGATCGAAGGAGTTGTCGCATCCAAGGCCATGATCGAATAGGTAACTTGTTTTGTCGGGTGTGGGAGAGTTGTAATTGCTCCCACCATGCTGAAGCACCCAACTTCAACTTGTACGCAACAAGGTTAACCTTTCAATCCTCCGAAACTTCCATGTAATAAAAAGATTCTCTACTTCCGCTAGTCAATCTATAAACTCTTCTATTATAAGCACACCATTGAAAGTAGGGAGTTCTCCCTTACCTATATAACCATAATCATTATGATCTCCGCAGTCATTACCATGCGTTTGTGGCTGGGCAAGGATGTTCTCAACATCGTCGTCGCTACCATCCAAATCCGCAAGATTCGATCGTCAATTCGCGGCCGAGAGGGCTGGACTGATCACTGGGTTGTTTCGAGCTTCCACTGCGGGTGATTAGGCACCGTCTGAAACTTGCCGCTGGGCCAAGGCCACGACGATCTGATCGAGAGACACTTGCAGCCCTTGCATAAACGTCTTTACTGATCTCTAGAGGGGTTTCATCCTTTCCACCAGATAATGGATTCCCTGATCACCGTCAGCGGGATTGTTACCACGATTGTCGCTAGAAGCCATCAACCGAGGTTCTTCTTCTCTCTGATACCAACTTGGCACAGCTGGGGAGGGTGGATCGAGCACTGTCTCTCTTACAAGGATAACTAATCTAGATCCATGGATCTACAGGGACTCCTCAACTTGTCTTCATCGAATTTACGATGGAATATCTCAAACCTATTAGACTTCTTCTTTGAATCCATGAAAAACATAGAGAAAATCGTAGTTTTTCTAAGGAAACGAGTTGTATTATTCAATAATTAACCTAAAAATAAAAATAAGTAAGTATTTATATCAAACTAAACCTTAGAAACACAACCTAGGTGTCTTAATTGTAAAAGGAAACAAAATCAAGAAAAAATCGGAAGAAAATTGTTCAAAATGGAAAGTTCATGCGCACTTTACGCGTCATACGACCGGTCGGAGTTGAGGGTCGACCAGTCGGCTAGCACTGAAAACAGTATAGCAAGTTCGGCGTTAATTTCCGAATATTAGATCGGTCGGTCAGCCAATCAGGAGTTGATGTTGACTTGAAAAGTTCAGATTTTTCAGCTCCTTCTTTGGGGTCTTTCTTGGGTTCTTCTGGGCCCACTCATGGGTCCTTTTTCTGGCTCTTGTCCTACTTCGACTAAGCGAACACCCCACTACATCAGTTAGTGGTTTACTATGAGTGGATATGATCACTATATATATTTCAAGGCACTAGGTGATGAAAAATTTATCTTGCTGGTATTAAATCTTCATAGCATGCTTATTGCCAATCAGAACGTGTCTGAAATCGACATGTTGAAGATTCGGTTATAAGGGACATTTGAGATGAAATATCTAAGGGTTACAAAGAAGATTCTTGATATTGATATACATAGAGACAAGGAGAGGAGCAAGCTATAGTTGTCTCAAGTATATTACATTAAGAAGGTCTTGGTCAAGTTTGAGATAGACAAGGTAAAACTAGTTAGCACACCCCACATTGTTCACTTTCGTCTTTCTTTAAAGCAATGTCCTACTATCGATGAAGAAAAATAATTTATATCTCATGTGTGTTATTTAAGTGCGGTTGACAGTTTGATGTATGTCATGGTCTCTATGAGACCGAATATTTCACATGTAATTGGTGTTATGACCAGATACATGTCCAACCCTTGCAAACAACATTGAGAGGTAGTGAAATGGTTACTTCGATATCTATGAGATACACAAGAATACGTCTTGACATTCAAAAAATCAGAGGACAAGCTTGTAGGTTACATAGATTTGGATTACACAGGGAATGTGGACAATAGAAGGTCGATTTCTGGTTACTCGTTTGTGTCAGCGGGTGGAGCGGTCAGTTGAATGTCGAACCTTCAGTTTATGGTTGCTCTTTTCACAACAAATGTTGAGTATATGACAATGATAGAGGCATTTAAGGAAGGTGTTTGTTAAGGGGTATGATGAATCAATTCGGGCGTCAGCAAGAAGCCACACTGGTTAATTATGATAGCGGAAATGCGATCAATTTGGCAAAAAATATATTTATCATTTTCATACTAAACTTATTGATGTTGGTCATCATTTTATCCGACGGGTGTTTGAGAAAGGCAGAGTTACTCTTGAAAAGATCCACACGAGCATGAATACAATGAACATGCTTATGAATGTGTTTCCTACAGAGCAGTTCAAGTTCTATTCGACTTCTCTAAGTCTACCATTAATAGAATGATGATGGAGTGTGCATGAGAAGTTACGATGGATGGTGAAACTATGATGGAGAAAATTAGAGATGGAGAAATTAGCTTGAAGCAATGAATTGGATCAATGGAAGGTTAAAATGTCGGTGGAGATTGTTGAATGGAGCCTTCAATCCAAAGTTTTGGAGGTCATCGATCGATCGACCACTTTGGTCGATTGATCGAAAATACCCCCATATGAGACAGATTGGTCAGTCGATTGAACTTGGAGGCTCGATCGATCAAAAGTAGCTAATTTATATCGCAAACTCTCTGGACAGTTTTGAGCATGTTTAGTCGATTGAATATGCTATTGTCGAGCGATCGAGGATTCATTGGTTGATGTCAATCGATCGACCGATCAATCGATGGTTCGTGCAGTTTTTGCATAAGTGCACGATGTTGTTTCTAATTTTGGGTGTAACGTTATATAAACAGGTGTAATACGATATTAAGATATGAGAGAGATATTAAACATTTTTAGGATTTGTAATAGAAGAAGATAGAGTTTTTCGCATTTGTAAGTCCATCTCTTATAATTCATTTTTATAGTGAATTGTTATCGTCTTGTGCCATTATTTTTTTCCACAAGTATTTTCCATTTGATTGCCTTTGATTATCGCTTGTTTTGTTGAACTTTGTGATTGCTTCTGTGGCGGCCCAACATGCATAATAAGAAAAAAAGTTGTAGGTGGTGTGCTCACACCTTTCTAAATTTTAAAAATAAAGATTGCTACAGTCATTAGCCCTTCTATTCCTACACGTCCTGTCCTTGAGAGGTCCCATATGCAACAAAAATCTATTCTCGGGAAGAATCGTAATCTGTTTGTGAAATCTGCTCAGTCCATCAACTTAATACCAAAAACCAAGCTGATCGAAAACTCTAAGAAACAATGGAAATGGGACACACGCCATTGAAACCTTCTTTTGCCCGCAAATGTTTTGGACCAGGGTAATCTTTTACCTTATGAATGGTTTTGATGTCATGTAAACATTGCAGTGAGCCCAAGAAGGTTTTAATGGTAGACATACCCATTACCCCCGTTTCATATCTTGTGCCGTACATTAATTTTGTATAAACGTGATTTATGGACTTTGTTCTAATAATATGATAGGGTGCAACCCAAGCATCAAATTATGTCTATGGATGCTTTAAACGGGAGAGGGAGGAGACGCGTCAGTACCACAGGGCAAATCTTCCATCATTACTCTTTAATACTATCAAGTATCAATCCGCATGGGCTGCCTATTTTGAAAGAGCGCAGGAGGATATCATAATAAGGGCCCGTTTGGATTGTAAGTTACTTAAGATAAACTACTTATTAGATAAGTAATTTATCTTGGTTTCTACTTAATTAGCAAATAAGTATGTTTGGTAAACAACATGCTTATCAACCTAAAATGTAGAAAAGCATGTTTGTTTCCAACATCATTCCTTGAGTCTATTTGGTCACTGCACATCCACCATCCATCGTTTGGGGCCAACCTTTGGTGTAGATTGTCCATTGTGTGGGCCCTGCCTTTGATGTAGCAATACATCATGTGGAGCCCACCTTGGATGTGGGCAATTTGCACCGTTCTTTATGTAGGGCCCACCTTTGATGTTGGTCATTCATCCAGTAGGCCCACCATCAATATCCACTGCCCATCATGTGGAGCCACCTTTAATGTGGGCCGTCCATCAGGCGGGGCCCGCCTTGGATATGGGCTACTCATCATTAGGGCCGACCAATGGTGAGCGTCAATGACCATTGTTTCCTGAGGTACGGTCTACCTGAGATTGGATTCTGTTTCGTTTTTGGGCTGGACCAACAAGAGTGGACGGTGTGGATTTCATGTGTACGGCATGTGGCCCCACTACCCAGTAGGCCACCCAAAACTAGTTGGAAAAATAGATAAATGGCATGAGTAAAACACATAATGTTGAGCCTAGGGAGGATTCAACGGTGTGATCATTATCATTGTTGCTTCCTGATGTGGGGTCCACCTGAGGCTTAGATCTGCCTCACATACTAGTCCCACTCACATCCAGGCCAGATGGACGGCGCGGATCAAATACATCACAATGGGCCCCAACAAGCTGGATGGTCAACATGGGCTGGGCAGTTCCAACAAAAACCATCACCGTCTATAGCTAAGGACGAGCACCACCTCTATCGCGGTCAGCGGATGAAAAGTGAAAAGGCAAAAAAATAATAATGAAGTATTGAACTGATTTTCATATAAGTAATTATAATTCTTCATTAACCAATCTAACTTACCTCAAATAAGTTACTGAACTGCTGCTATCAGCAACAAAAGCAACTTATTTGGTTGTATCCAAACAGGCCCTAAAAAAGTCATGGAAGACGGGCAGATAGAGACAGTTGATACAATTTTTCAAAAGCCTGACTTACTTGACACTCGCGCTGATTGTGATCATTGACATGAAAGGCATTTGAAAATAGGCACATTTCTAAATTTGTGGTCAATATAGCTTATTTTCTCGATATAGATAAACATGAGAACGTGTGGTGTAGATGTGCAGATGAAATCCTGAATAATTTGCGGCCTTTCTCTCGGTGTGAAACAGATATATGCAAATGGCTAAAAATAGACATGATCTAAATTGGGGCCATTGCAAGTGAAAAAACCCAGGGTCCTTGCTCACGGCTCAGTGGTGGACTGGCTGGGGTGGACAGTCATTGGTTTGATTGCCCATGTGGTGTGTGGCTGGGTGTGAGTGTGTGTGCAAAAACCCAAGAAGAATACACGGTACTGTGGTTTTCCCTATTCGGCTAGGCATTTCATTGAGCATGTCATGTTTTCGCAGCCACACATCATCAACCTACCCTTTGTCAGTTTGTGCGTCTCATCCTTGCACGGGCCATGATAATCTTCTTGGTGCCATTTCAATTGTTGGAATTGGTCACTCAAATCTATGATTGGACAGGGCCTTCGAGCGATCGATCGGGTGGTTGGGCGCCCGACTGTGGTCGGATTTGTACAGCGAACTATCTGAACGATTTTGAGGGGGTTTGGGTGCCCGACCCGAGCCCGTTGGCCAACCAACGTGGGGCTCAGGCGCCCGACTTGGTGACCAACCGTGTTGGTGTTTTACGCAGTTTTGTGTGAAAGGTTTCTAATTTTGGTTTTATGCCTATAAAAGGGATGTAATACGGGATTAGGAGTTTTGCCATTGGGCCAGGTTTCCTAGAGGAGATTGAGAGAGTTCTAGGGCAAGAGAAAAAGCTTGGGGTTCTCTCGGATGAGGAAAATGATGGTGCTTGTCCGTCTCATGTGAGAATAAGCTTTGGATAGCTTGTGATTTCTCTTGTGGGGCTGGGATCCGAGTTTTGTTTCTTCTATCTCTTGTACATTTTGATATCATAGTGGATTGTTCGCTTTTTGCCGTTGTTTTTTACCCGTGAGGGGGTTTTTCCACATTAAATTCGGATTGCCTTCTTGTATGTGTTTGATTGTTGATTGTGTGATTGCCATGGTGGTTTGCTCGTTTTGATTTGCTTCCGCTGCCGGTTTATTTCAATTTCATCAGATGTCTCCAAAGATGGACAATTGAGCGATTTTCTTGAATTTCAACGGTTTATCATTTTTCATTTCCACTAATTAGTTAGGTACAATATTGGATCAATGTGACATTAAAAATAAATCAACGTGTATAATTTGAGAAAGGGAGAGCAAGATGGAGAGGGGCAGATGAGAGTCTCGTTCCAGAGGTTTCTAATGCCTGCTGAATTGCCCTCAATGTAGGATAAGCTTATCCTACGCTACAGTCTCATAAGAAATACTTGACATGAATCCATGCTTGTAGGTCACACATGAATTATTGAAAATGGATGGTTAGAAAAATCATCATCAACACAGCCTTATCCCAACTAATTAAGGTGGGCTACATGAATCTATAGTTAAAAAAATTACCAAAAGCCCACATTCAACATATATTTGTGGCCCACACAAATGACCAGATTATCCTGTCTTCAAGCCATAGAGCGTATAATGGCCGGGGCCCAGTTGGGCAACTTCCTGGATGTGGCATGTGGCATATAGATGACACATGGGCCTACTTTTGTAGTCCACTAGGGCTTGGAATTTCTTCATTTTTTTACCGAGGGCTCATTACATCATTATGTCAAATGGAACATATATACACTAATTTTCTCTAACATCAATAAAGTTACAGGTGCTGTACTCCCACCTCTCTTAAAAAAAAAAAAAAAAAAAAAAAAAAAAAAAAAAAAAAAAAAAAAAAAAAAAAAAACCACTAATTTAGGGTCATAAAGTGAATTTACTTCTTCAAATATAGATTCTGTGAATACACTACAGAATTTGAATGCATTCCAATTATTGGTTGTCAAACAGAAATTTTAGATTCCAATGGATATCAATTACGGGCTGCCTAACACAAAAATGGATTTCAAGCCACATCAATTCTATTATAATTTTGATTTGGATTTCATTTCATATGTTGCCTATTAAGAAACACTGTATTTCATGTGTATAGACACTGCCACCTCAATGTGAATTGCCTAGAACTTGCATGTGTGAACGACAAAGAGGAGTGACATAATGTAAATAGTGGGTGGCCGCTGAGAGGAAAAGTCAGTGAAGATTAAGATCTTGGCATCAATGGAGATAGTAGGCAGCGACATAGAGGAAAAGTGTATAAAGAGGAGAAGCAAAATCTCATTTTGCATTCCAAGGAAGAAAGAACATGTAGATATACGTGTTTATTAATGGCTTAACCCTTACATAGTCTGCTATCCAAACTTAAGACAAACCAGGACATGGCTACTCATTTTGCAGCTCATGTTCTAACCAGAAACTTGCCAATAAACATAATCAACAAATGTTTCAAGTCCATCAAGCCACTACGTACCATTACAAGATGGGAACTTACTGCAGAAGGTATTGATGCAAGGATACATTTTTTTTGGTAAGACAAGGTGGAACCATAATCCACGAACATGTCACATCCCAACCCACGAGAGCATGAGACTGACTGATCAGCTAGGCCCACTCATCTGGGTTGGAGAGTTGTTACAGTTACCCCATTTATAGAGGGGATTTTGGCACTTCCTGAAGATTGATCTGATTCAGCGACCACCCTCGAGACAAAAAATCCTGGCTGAGTAGGTTGTGGGAGATCCATAGTTTCGCTTCCAAGCATGAGAACAACTGAGGACATGGTGGGCCTAACCGCTGCATCTCGTTGAACACATAGTAGCCCAATGTGGATCCATCTCAATGCTTCACTCTCCGGACATGCTTGGGCTAACAAAGAATCAATCAAGTTCACCGCTCTTCCATCGCACCATAATTCCCATGCCTGTAATAGCACATTTCATGTAAGAGTATGAGAATAAGGTGTGTTTAATTCAAGTTATAGGGAGAATCCTACGTAAGTCAGGAGGCTTTGCGCATCGTTAGGAAGATTGAGAGCATTGTTCCTTTTTCCGCTTAGAATCTCTAATAGTAGAACTCCAAAACTATAGACATCAGATTTCACATGAGAATCGTCCTCCCATTGCATACTCTGGTGCCATGTAGCCACTGTTGGCAAAGACCATGGCAGAAGATACATTAGAAGCACACTATGACTAGAAAATGAGAACTTCCAAAAGGACTGAGGGTTGACAAACGTGCAATATTGAAGCCACTCATCAGGTGGTTCCAATGTGGCAATGTCAAATCAGAAACGGTCCAATGATTTGATGGGGAGTCAACCTTTTTAATTAACTTTTTCATTAGTAATCATGGGATAGTGTCTTTGATATGTATTGCTGAAATAGAACATTGCATGTCAACTTACTATGCTCCCACAACTCTATTGGTTAGGACTTGGCTTTCATTTCCACCTAAAAATCGTGCCATTCCGAAATCAGAAATCTTTGGGTTCATCTCATGGTCCAACAAAACATTGCTAGCTTTTAGATCCCTATGAATGATTCTGAGTCTTGAATCTTCGTGGAGATAAATAAGGCCCTTTGCAATTCCACTTACAATATTTTTGCATCTTTCCCAACCTAATTGAGCTCGCTTGACTGGATCTGAAAATAGCATGCAAATTAAGTAAGATCATATTTTACTCATTAATTTAAAACAAATTATGTGATAGCTTATTACATACGCCTATGGGAGTTTTATGCTCTCATTGCCAGTGCCAAGCACAGAAAAAAGAGGCATTGCACATAACTTGCAGTTAGTCTGAAACTTTTGTCACAACTTTTATCATAAATCCTGAAAATAACAGGATCCGTGTAGCTTACTACAATTAGTTAGGATAAGGCTTATATGATTATGATCATGAGTTAATAATGTTTATCTAGCGTATATTAGAATGCAAATTGAATTAAATCATGTTTATGCTGCATATTGAATTAAGCCATGTTTAAGTTGTTTGTCTGCACACATATATATATATATATATATATATATATATATATATATATTACATGGTTAAAGCAGCTAACCCCAATTAGTAGGGATAAGGAAATTCCACAACAAGGTTGGAATTCCTTTATTTAAAGGCTACTAATCTTTCAATTGATACAATATTTGGGACATCCACTATGGGCCCTTCTTTAAAAAGAAAATTAAAATAAAAAAGAGATAACTTCCCTGAGGATTCTCTAACCCATATAAAGCAATTATCCCTGTCAATATTGAGATATGGCTTTCTGGAATCCGTTGACGGATGTTAGCCGGGACCATTTTTAATGGTTAAAAAGTCCCAATAGCCATCTAAAGACCAGAAGTCGGCCACCTTAGCATTTCGAAAATGCTCAGAAATTCTACAATTGATTGCACCTATTAGGAGACAAGCACCAATCCACTGTAGGCCCTTTTAGATGAATGGTTTTATTTGCAATAGACCGATGGAGAATGCCACACGCAACCAATTCAGATTATCGGAGCAATCTACCAATGTTCCCCCCCCCCCCCCCCCACATTATGATTCAATGGTATGTTGATTAATTGGCCAGTTTTCCTGCTGAGCTTCTAAACACTAGTGCTTGTGTGTGTGTGGCCTACAATCGCATAGGCATGCCTACGTGTGTTTTACATGTGTGTCTATGTGCTGAAATTCAGAAGTTGAAAAAGAAAGAAAGGGCCCAAACCAAAGAGGAAGACATCAAGGCTGGTGTTTGGCATGTATTCATAGATGAGCAGTTTCTCTCCTTGCTCTATACAACAATACATGAGCCTCACAAGGTTTCTATGTTGGAGTTTGGCGATCAATGTAACTTCATTCTTGAATTCTTTCACACCTTGCCCTGAACTCCTTGAAAGCCTTTTAACAGCTATTTCCTTCCCATCAGGTAGCATTCCCTGAAATATATAATTTTCCATGCAATGGTTTCTTAATTAGAAAACTCATGTACCCTATCATGTTTAAGACTTATTCAACTCCTCTTAAGTACTCTAAGTAAAGATGCATTTGGATGCCGAAGCAAATTAGATTTCAAAGATTCAATTGATTCGAGATGACATCACAAAATTAATGAGTTTTCTCGATAATTGCAATGAGGAATTAGTCCTTAAATTGTAATTCCATAGATGTTATTGCAATCTGGAGTCCACGTCCTTAATATGGGTGTATACATGCTCAAGAAATTAAGGCTGTGTTTGGTTGCACCGAATATCATGACATGCTCAAGAAATTAAGGCTGTGTTTGGTTGATATTTGGTGCAACCAAAGGCAGCCTAAAAAATCTTTCCTCTTTCCAAATTTCGAGAATAAAAATCTCTAATTTTGATCTATTGTGAATCCAAATACATCCTTACACAAGTGCCTTACCTTATATACAGGGCCAAATCCGCCTTCTCCGAGCTTATTTCCAACAGAAAAGTTATTTGTAGCAACTTCGATTGTAAGTAAATCAATCAATGGAAGATCTTGTGTTTGCTCACCATTCATGCTTGAGTCCATGCATTCCAAACCAACCTGAGGCCCCAAATAATTTAATAGTGCATGATGCCCCTTCTCTTTCACTGTTTCAGAAATGAGAAAACATAAAACTAGATATTGGGATTTTCCTGGGCCCATTGGCTAGATAGATGAAAAAATTGGTTTAACTGGAGCTTTTTTCTTAAAACCTTTTGGAGACCTCCTTTTTCGCCGTCGGTGGCAGTAGACACCGAAAAGAGTCAACCCTGCAACCGATGCTACACTAACGAAGCTTATAATCTTCTTTAACCGGTTCCCTCCATTTCCTGTCATAAAAGCAAACCATTTCTAATTATAATTACAATGGACATTGTTAATGTCTTTGTTTGGATGCACGTTATGCTCCACACCATGAACTGTTCATCTTTGTGGACACCGATTAGCTAATGACGGCTTCTGTAGTTGACGTCACCAATTTCTATGGTCTCCACCATGATGTATGTGTTGTATCACACCATCCGTCCATTTAAGAAGATCATTTTAGGGCATGAGCCCAAAAATGAAGCAGCTCAAAGCTTAAGTTGGACCCAATACAAAAACAGTGGCATAGTGACGCGCCACCGTTGAAATCTTTCAAAGGCCCACCATGATGTCTACTTGAGATCCACCCTGTTCATAAGTTTACAAAGACATGGACGAAGGGGAAAGCACAAGTATCAGCTTGATCGAAAACTTCTGTGGCTCCCAAGAAGTTTCTAATGGTAGGCATTCAATGCCCCCTGTTTTCTGTGGTGGGGTCCGCTTGAGCTTTGTATGAGCCTCAGTCTTTGGCTCATTTGTAAAAATGATCTCACCAAAAGGATGGATGGTGTAGATATAACACATAAATCATGGTGGGGCCACAGAACTTGGTGAAGTCACATCAGTAGCGAGATAGCTACTGAAGCCGCCAGTAGCTATCCGCGTCCCCTGTATCCGGCCACTTTTCAACGAGCAGGTTAGGTACGCTATTAGGTACGGCTCCAACCACAACGAAAAGGGTACGACCATCTTGATCTAGGTATTGTATATCCACACCGTCCATCTGTTTTAAAAGCTAAGAGAATGGGCCCAAAACGGAAGCAGAACCAAATTACAGGTGGACCACAACACAGCAAGAAATAGTAATTGAACATTCGCCATTAAAAACTTCCTACGGCCACTTTAATACCAACTGTGATGTTTTTTTTCCATCCATCCTGTTAACTAGGTCATGCGGAGTGGATGAAGGGAAAAAAACAAATATCAGCTTGATCCAAAACTTTTGCGACGGATGAGAAGTTTTAATGGTCAATCCCCATTGTTTAACGTAGCGTGGTCCCTTGAAATTTGTATTTATTTTATTTTTCAGCTCATGACAAAAAATTATAAACAGATGATCCAAGTTGATATACAATATAAACATCAACGTAGGCCCACCGTTAGTGCTGCAACGTGGGGCCCACTCTTGGTGGATCCTTGACTGTGGGGCCCACGATAAAGTATGTACCTTAAATACACGCTGTCTATCCGTTTTGACAGATTATTTTATTGCATGACTCGAAAAATGTAGCAAATCCGGCTTATCTCAGCTGGAATGCATCACATAAAATAGGGCGATTGACTAGAATTTTTATTTGTCATCCAATGATGTAGGACAGGAACCCCCTAAGATGAAGGGCATGGATCAAGCACATTCCTATAGCACATGGATCGGACAAAAATCAAGGAAAAGTCAATAAAATTAACATTTTTTTTTTCACGAATGGACCAAAAGAAGGTAGACCGTAAATCGGCCATAACTTTTGATTTGGGTGGAGTAACATGACGCACAGCATATGGATTCTAACTTAACGTGAGATTACAGTAGAAAAATGAGATTTTAGGAAAACCATTATTTTTAGTAATTCCCAATTTTAATTTGTTTCTTCTTTTTAGAGTTTTTGTTTATTTAGGAGTTTCTATTTTTTTTAAGCAATGAGTTTTAAAATGAGTCTACTTAGTAGTAATGGTTAATTAGGATTTTACTATTTTTAGTAACTTTCTATTTTGGAAAACTTATTATTTTTAGTAAATATGAATTAGGGTTTGCTTAGGGATATATAAGGCTGTTAAATTCATTTTTAATGTTAACTTTTTTATTATTGTTCAATAAAATTCTAGGTTTTACCAATTTTTACTCGTGGATTCAAGATTTTTCCTCATAGATTCAAGGAAGCTCTATTAAGGAGTTTAGGGAACCTTGTGGATTCAAGGTAATTATCCCATGAGAAAGATGGTGATCGACCTCACCACGTCCCCCCTGCGTCAGTGGTATTAGAGTGAGGACACCCCTTAGGCCGATTCCTTTTTATAAAGGTACAGACAAAAATCCCATAGACGGTGATCTAGGGGATCAACTTCTATCAGCGGTGGCTTTTAGAGAGTTTGAATAAAAGAGACGACAAGCTATGCAAGGGCTGTAAACTTTCCTTGATCGTGTAGCAGACGCTATAGAATTTTATGTTCGTAATGGAATCCCATTTTCAGATCCCATTGGATTTCACAATCAAGTTGCTCGTAGAATGCCCCCAGCGACGAGTCGTAGGGTTATACCAAATCAATCACGCTCAACAAATAAATCATATAGGAAGGCAATAGCTCTTCTCAACTTCAATGGCCAGGAACGCATCGATGAATGGCTCTCTGAAGTCGAGTACCACTTGGACTATATGTAGGTTCCTTAAGACAGAAAAGTTTCAATCGCATCATACTATTTAAAGGGTGGTGCTTTAGCATGGTGGGAATACGTTTAGCACTGTCAGAAGCAAGAGATGAAAGCACCGATACATTCGTGGCCTCAAATGAAACAACAGATGCTGAGACAATTTCAATTCCTATATGATGATGATTATGATCAGGTATTATCCCAACAATCTCACAACTTGTAGCAAGAATCATGTTATTTTAAGCCAGAGTCGCGACAGGAGGCCGGATTTCACAATGGCATGTGAGTAGCCCCTGTGAAGACGAAAAGCTTACTCGGAACTTTTAAAGTGGAGGGATAATCTTCCGTAGCCGTCCAAGATTTCGCTAAGGAAATTGATGATAATGCTTTGGTTCTTGATGGAGGTAGTACGAGTTCAGATGAGGTATTTAAAATACTTCTCACCGCCATCTCAAGAAAGGTGGAGGAGGTTAATACCTTAGTCATAGAGGAAAATGAACATGTGGTCAATCAGATTTCTACTGTAGATTTGGTGTTGCCACAAATCAATGAAAGGACCATCAATTTAAATGGTGATCCTAGTTCAAATAGCCCCACTACTGAAGTTTCCATACCATCAGAAATTGAGGGTGAAGAAATCAAGAGTATTGTAATGATCGAGGCCTTAGTCGAGCAAGTAACGAATGTGGATCTCTTGTATATCACCAAAAATATAGTATCAGGATTGCCAAAGTTCAAGATTATTGTGTTTGATCCTGTGACGGCATCAACGACACTATCTTCAATGTACATTGAAGAGGTGAGTAAGCGAAGGCGTGTGAAGTTGAGTGTGCATCATGGCCTGTTATTAACGCATAACTCGAGGACGAGTTATTTTGAGGTGGAGGGGTCTGATATAGGTCAGGAACTCCCTGGTGAAGGGTGTGGATCAAGAACATTCCTATTGCACATGAACCAGACAAAGATCAAGGAAAAGTTGACAAAATTGACAATTTTCGCATGGATAGACCAAAAGAAGGTGGACCGTAAATCGACCATAACTTTTGATCTGGGTGGAATTATGGTACACATAGCATATGGATTCCTACTGAAATTTCGTTTCGGGGTGAATCGACCCACTAAAGTGGGTCGCATCCGTCCATTTTGCCAGAAAACGTGCAGTTACAACAGAAAAATGAGATTTTAGAAAAACTAATATTTTTAGTAATTCTGAATTTTAATTTATTTCTTCTTTTTAAAGTTTTTATTTATTTAGGAGTTTTTATTTTTGCTAAGAAACGAGTTTTAGAATAAGTCTACTTAAGGTACTTTTGGTAAAACTTAATTCCATGACTTATCACTGAAAAATCCCATTTTCAGTGATTTCAGTAATTCAAATTGTTTGGTAACTAAAAAAAGGTAAGCACTTAATTGGAAAAATCACTTAAATTTGGTGGATTATTTTCAGCCACACCAACTTGACTTAACGCTTATAACAGAATGCGGTAAGTGGTCACTCTTTAAATTTTTAGATAAAGATGGACAAAAGTATCCCTATTAACATTTAAAAATGGCAAGACTACCCTTCTTCGTTGCCTTTCCCATCCGTGACATCTTCTCTTGTGGGAACTTTAAAGTCCCCAAATTCTATCGGCCCCAACGTACGTAATATATGTATTATATCCACCTAGTCTATCCATTTGGACAAATCATTTTAACAAATGAGCCCAAAAATGAGGCAGATCCAAACCTCAGGTGGACCACACCACTGAAAGCAGTGGGACAATGATGCCCACCATTGAAACCTTCCCAAGGTCCACCATGATGTTTATTTGCCATCCTACCTGTTCATAAGGATGCAAAGACATTTATTAAGGGAAAATACAAATATTAGCTTGATCCAAAACTTTTGTGGTCGTAATAAGTTTTCAATGGTAGACATTTTATCCTCACCGCTTTCCGTAGTGTAGTCCACTTGAGCTTATGATCTGCCTTATTTTAGGGTCATGCTCTAAAATGATATGTCCAAATGAATGGACGGTTTGGATATAATACATACAGCAGGTAGGGCCCACAAAACTTGGTGATGCCAACCCACAAAGAGGTTGGTGATGCGTTGCACACATTGGAACGGAGGATTGCTTGTTAAAACTGAAAGTGGATTAGGTGAGACCCTGGACTCACCTAAGACAGTTCAATCCTTACGGTAGGGCCCACCTTGATGTATATATTATAAAGCCACGCCATCCATCTATTTTTCCATATTATTTTAGGGCATTATCCAAAAAATGAAGCATATCTAATTATCAGGTAGATCATACCTTAAGAAACAGTGGTGATTGAACCTACTATGTACCATTAAAACTTCTTAGGGCATTCATCATGGTGAGGCCCATAGAATTTTGGATCTGCCTCATTTTCAGGTCCATTTCCTAAAAAATATTGCAAAATGGTTAGACGGTGTGGATATAACACATTCATCATGGTGGGGCCCATAGAACTTGGTGACATCAACACGCCACTAAGGTCAGTGGTGTGTGACACACCATGCAATCTACTTCCATTGGTGGCTACCTCCACCACCAGGGAGCAAGACTTGGCTACGACTTTAGAGCCAGCGATTAGGTGTGACCCTAACAGTAGAACCCATGTTGATGTATGCATTGTATATCCACACTATCCATCTATTTTTTCATATTATTTTCAGGTATGGTCCCAAAAATGAAGCATATGCAAATTTCATGTAGACCACACCAGATCACAAAAATTTTGAATCAACATGATATTTGTTTTTTTTTTTTTTTTTTTTTCTTCCCTTTCATCCAGTTCTTTGAAACCTTGTCAACAAGTTGGATAGTCAACAAACATTACGGTGGGCTTTAGGAAGTTCTTAATGGTGGGTGTTCAAATGACCACTTTTTTATGCGCAATGCCTTTTTTGTGAGTAGTTGGGAGCTCGCAGAGGAGTGCTTCACCACCAATGACCTGGTCCTCGCCAGCCGACGTCGATCACTGTCTGAAAAGCATATAGGCCACGACTACGCCATGGTAGGGTTCACACCTTACGGCCCCTACTGGCGCCAAATACGGAAGACCCTCGCCGTTGAGCTCCTATCAAACCGTCGGCTCGAGTCGCTCAAGCACTTCCGTTCCTCAAAGATCCACATGGGTGTAAAAGCGTTGTACGGAGAATGGGAAAAGTGTCGTGGGAGACCGGTTGCAGTCGAGATGAAGCAATGGTTTGGGGACCTGACTTTCAACATGTTGACCATGATCGTGGCCGGGAAGCGATATTTCGGTAGTAACGGTGTAAGCGATGAGAGCGAGGTGAGGCGGTTCCGACATACGATTGAAGAAATGACTAATCTATCTGGTGTGTTTGTAGTATCGGATGCACTAAGGGATGGATGTGTGGGGCCACGAGAGTGCAATGAAAAAAGCCGCTAAGGAACTGGACAGTCTAGTCGCACGCTGGCTGTACGATCATAGGCAAAAGAGGAAGCCCGGTAAGATTGACGGTGGTGATCGTGACTTCATCGACGTGATGCTGTCCATCTTGCAGGATGGCCAGCTCCCTGACTATGATGATGATACCGCAATCAAGGCCACTTCCGTGGTATGTATTACCGCCCAATGCACGCCGATGGAGTACTACCCCCACCTGTGCCGAGCTCAGACCAGGCATGGCTCTTAGGGGCCCACCGTCATGTATGGTTTTCAATAAATCTCACTTTATTACGCCACACCAAAAATTAGGAAGATCCAAATCTCAGGTGAACCATACACCTAGAAACAGTTATGAATGACCATTAAAACTTTTAATGAGCCACACAAGTTTTGGATCAAGGTTATCTTTGTATTTTCCCTTCATCCAGGTCTTCTTATTGGAGGGTAAATAAACATTAAAAAAATCTTATGATGGGCCCTTTGGAATTTTTAATGGTGACGCACTCAATCACCACAGTTTCCTGTAATTTGGACCACTTCCTAAAATTATTTGAAGAAATGGATGGACGGCATGGATATACAAAAAATAATCAAGGTGGCCCCACAATAAGGGTAACACCCACTAAGGTGTTAACCGGGCAACACCTAATCCGCTCCTATAACAATCAAATTCCAAGAGATCCGACAAAGTGTCAACGTCGCAAAACCATGCTTTACCTGATGAAGAATCAGTAGCTAACGGAGGACGAGGAGGAGGAGGAGGAGGAGGACGTAGAACGGACGCTGCACCAGCATAAAAAGGAAACACTTCATACCTCATAGCACAGCTCGCCCCGCTAATTAACGCCCCATCCCTTCCATCGCAGCACACTGAAATCTCTGAAATAACCGTTTGCAGGCATGCGTTGCAGTCGTTTCTCGCTAAATCTGGGGTGCACTGCACAATTGCATATATCTTCTGAGAAGCCGTAAAATTTGCTTCTCCCATCGCCATATTCCGAACGGAAAGATTAAGCGTAGACACGGCCTTTAAAGTAAGATTTTGCAACAGGCCATTCAGCGTCTGGTTAAACCGTCGTGGGTCCGATGTATTGCGAGGGCTCCGAGATAACACTATCGAATTGATCGATGGATCATACATGGATTGGAAGTTACGGTCCGAGTAACGCATCATACAGTAATCATACCATAAGACCGCTTGTCTCCTGTTGGGGCACCGCTGTTTGGCATCTTGAGTCGCCTGGTCGACACAGGCATTGCAGGTGTCGAAAGTAACATCAGCTCTACAATGGAAGAGGCCATATGCAGTGTCGGGATTTCTTCCCTTCTCGGTGTAAAAGAAGGTGACAAAATGAGCGTTGGAAATTAGAATAGGGAAGAGGGAGTTGAGATTAGTTTCAAAGGCGGTATTAGCAGTGTAATTAGCTACTGAGCAGTTAGAGTAGTACAACTCATTATGGAGCTGCTCGGCCTGAGATAGGGAATAGAAGAGAAGAAGAAAGAAAAATAATTGGAAAATATGCATCTCTTCATTCAGTGGTTAGTATGGAAAGAGGAAAGAACATGAAACCTCAGTCAGAAAACTAGTATAAATATCCCACGATCTCATCTCTAGTACTGGTCAATCCACAGGGCCCCACATGAAAGACGTGTTGACTGGAGCTGTCCATCATCTTGCAGTGGATGGTCAATAATTCACAGCTGATGGTGATTGGATGGTCGGAATCGTCAATATAAATTGTTGAATTTTAAGCATTGAGATGAAAATTCAACACCTCAAATCACTGATTTGGATCATCCTTTAAGTACGATCACTAGTGCTATTAGCTGAGTTTGAACGATTACCAACATCCTTTAAGCATGATGAAACGCTTGTGTTTCAAAAATCATACCAATTAGAAAATCCTGTCCATCCCATTTCTCCGCTTTCCATTCATAATTGTTTCGGCATGATCTATTTTCATCTCACATCATCTTTTTGAAGGCCACCTTCCAGAATAATCACATAATTGTGTGTTTGGAAACATTATCTATACAAACTATATAGGGGCCAATGGATGGATGGACCCGATTGATTCAACGGTCCCTCTCATTGGTGCTCAACCTTATTCCATTTCTGCCATACTTGAGGGTACTTTATTTACGGCCGTTGTTAATGGCCTATAGTATTTTTTGTTGTAGAAGACATATATAGGATTTGGATTAAGTGTTTATGAGATCTTTTTTTCTGGGGTGGTTTGATGTTATGCCACAAAATTCATCTTCTTTGACGGATGTAGTCAACCACCGTGATGAGCTACAATAATTTATGTTCTCATGTATTTTTTAATTTCATTTATAGCTTCGTTCCATTAAGATCTGGCAATCCAACGTGGATAGACCATGCAACGAAAATCTCATAGGACGTTTTTCAACAGAAGGCTCTGCGGAGTCCACCGTGATGTATGTGTTTTATCTAGGCCGTCCATCCATTTTAGCATATCATAATAAGGCAGCATGGGCCAAAAAGGGAGACAGATCCATGGCTCAAGTGGGCTGCCCACACCAGTGTGGATTGAACGCCCACGGTTGAAAACTTACCAATAGCAAGCAGCGCATCTCTGAAGTACATGGACAATAAGAAAATGCCCAAGTGCTCCGGCACATACCTTTTGGCTGCAGGCGCATTCTTTCAAGGCATAATGTAGCCCGCGCATGCCCTTTGGCATCCAACTAGAGGTGGCAATGCGTCGGGTCAGGTCAAGTTTAGGTCGGGTTGTTTCCATCTCAACCCTAACCCGACCCAAATTGAATTTGGGTTTGATTTTTCCAACCCTTACCTGACCCAAATTAAACAGGGCCCGGACGGGTTGACTGCATTTTAACAATCAACTAACTAATTTATAGGTTAAATTAGATGCATATAACACTAGCATTCAATTGAAAACCAAACAATCGATGCTTAATAGGTACGTAAGTGCCTATATAGCCATTTGATCCTTTGATTTTAACCGTCCCATAAATTCTTATCAACAATCAAATAAATATAACCATTAAAATAGTTTTAATAATTTATTTTATGGACCATTAGCTACCATTTTTGTTCTCCAATAAATGAGCACTAGAAATAAAATAAAATAAATAAAAAAAATCTCATGATATTTTAGCTCTACATGTCATAAAATGTGATCATTGGTGTGCACATATTTATTAAATTGATAGACATATGGACTGTTCCCAGCAGGGTGTGTGACAAAAAAAAAAAACTATGTATTCTTTAAGTAATATGAAAATCAATATATAATAGTCTATTTAATCACCATATGATTTGGGTTGGGTCACCTTTAACCTTAACCCGATCCATAAAAATCCGAGTCGGGTTGGGTCAACCCAAAAATTGAGTTCGGGTCAAATTTTCCAACCCTATAATAGAAAAAACTGGGACAGGTTGGGTCAGGTTCAAGTTTGCCAGGTCTACATCCAACGCACAACCTTAGGATAAAAAGATACGCGCTGGCCCATGTAGGTATGCACCAACCATCTGTTTGCCTATAGGTCGTCCATTTTCAATTCCTTTTTACAATTTTTTGCTTTTCTCCCTTATTTCTATGCATACATACATCTCCCTGAAGTGATCATAAGTAGATGAATTAGTAGCAAACAACAACGTGAAGCACATAATATCCCAAAAAATGAGCCCCCAAACTCTAGAATGACACAATAAATGATTAGAATAGTCTATATTAATTCATTATTTGAATAAAAACTCGGATTAAGGTTTCAACTAAGGGGCTATGGTTACTACTAAAAACCACAATTAAGGAGTTCAAATCATTATAAAATAATTAATGTCATGAAATGTTATCTCAAAACTAGTCGATGTACTCCAAAGCGGCCTCCATTGGTTAAGTTGATCAAGTACACAGTCGCAGTCAGTCTTCCCATGGTCACCCATCCACATTGATGGTCACTGGCCTTTAATTTTACAAGTAATTGCAAGGGCAACACTACAAGAAAACGGATTTTTACCGATGAAAGTTTTACCGACGAAAATTTTTTCGTTGGAAAAAACCATTTTTCCCGACGAAATAAAGAAATCGTCAGTAAAAATGGTTCCAGCTTCCCGCCACCGCCAGATTTAGCTCCCGCCATAGACTTTTACCGACGAAATTTTGATTTCGTCGGGAAAAAGTTTATTGCCGACGAAGTGCCCGTCGCTAAAAAAATAAACAGAAAATTTGACTTTTACCGACGAATATTTTCGTCGGTAAAAGTCGTTATTGCCAATGATTGTTGCCTGTCGGTAATAATGAGCGAATTCCCGCCAAGTGGTAGAAACACTTTTGCCGACGAAAATTTTCGTCGGTAAAAGTTTTTGAATCGACTTTTACTGACGAAAAATTTCGTCGGTAAAAGTGTTATAATTTTTTTAAAGGCCGATCGACCCTCATTTCTCTCTCTCTCTCTCTCTCTCTCTCTCTCTCTCTCTCTCTCTCCCGATCGGCATCCCTCCTCACCGTCCGTCTCTCCCTCATCGGCGACCACCGTCATCGACACCGGCGGCCCACCCACCTCAGCCGACCACCCCCCTCATCGCCGACCATCGTCACCATCACCGGCGCTAGCCACGCGCCTCCACCTGCCTCCGTACGCCGCCGCCACCTCCGGTAACCATCTCTCCCTTCCTTCTTCCTCCATTTCCTCTCTCTCTCTCTCTCTCTCTCTCTCTCTCTCCTCGTTGTTGATTGTGGGGCCCACTGCCAAAGTCCAATGCATGTGGGTCCCACCATCGCTGTCCAATGCATGTGGGTCCCACCGTTGCTGTTGCATGTGGGTCCCACCGTCGCTGTCCATCGCCCATTGCATGTGGGGTCCGCCTTAGCTGTCCACTAGTTGATGGGGCCCACTGATTTAGTAAATCCCTAATTAGGGATTTTGAAATTTAAATCTCCTAATTAGGGATTTCGAAATTAAAATCCCTAATTAGGGATTTTAAATTTTAAAATTCAAATTGTGATTTACAAATTAAAGAAAAAATGAAATTGTGGGGCCCACCGTCGCTGTCCACTGCCTGTGGGGCCCACGTCGATGTCCACTGGCTGTAGGGCCCACCGTCGCTGTCCACTGGCTGTGGGGCGCACCGTCTTTGTCCACTGCCTGTGGGGCCCACGTCGCTGTCCACTGGATGTGGGGCCCACGTCACTATCCACTGGCTGTGGGGCCCACCGTCGCTGTCCACTGCCTGTGGGGCCCACGTCGCTGTCCACTGTTTTGGATGAAGCATATATTTGTGTGGAGTAAACTATGTGGGGCCCACAGTGATTTACGTATTTTATCCACTCCATCCATCCATCTTAGTAGGAAATTTTAGGTATGGTGCCCAAAAATGAAGCATATCAAAACCTAAAGTGGACCACACCACAAGTGTGAACTGAATGTCTATCATTGAAAAATTCTAGGACAACACAGAAGTTTTGGATCAAGCTGATATTTGTGTTTTCCCTTCATCCATATCCATGTGATCTTATGGACAGGTTCGATGACAAATAAATATCATAGGGGAGCCTGGGAATGGTGGAAATCATTATTCCCACTGTTAACCATGGCATGGTCCACTTGAGATTTGGATATGCTTAAATTTTGGGCTCAACCACTAAAATGAGCTGAAAAAACATAAGGACGCAATAGATAAATCACATACATTCTAGGTGGGCCCAACTGAGTTTACTCTACATGATAAGAGATAAGAGCGTGCAGAGTTACTCTGCACGCAATCCGATTCCCATGGTGGGCCCCATACATACTTATTTGTTCAGAAAATAGCAGTCATTAGGTATTTGATTAGACTTGATTCATGGTGTTGATGATTCTGTCATTTTCATGTGCTTGTGTATCTGGAATTGATGGAGCAAACCCGGATGTGCGTCGGAGCTACTCGTGGTTGATTTATGTGGATGTTTGTTGTGGATGTATTTGGCTTATTATTAATAGTTATTTTTTGTCCACAAATGGTAGTATAATAGAATCAGTTAGCCCATTTGGAGATTTCTATATTGCCGAGCATAGATAAAGTGTGTTTTGGAGGTATAGAAATCTGTCAAATTGTCCTGTTGGACAGTCCAAGGTTGGATAGATTGGAATGTTATCATTGTTTGTCATTTACATGCTCTGTCATTAGTTTCGTGCGGTAACTCTCCTATTCTCTCTGGATATGTTTCTTATGTTTAATTCCATTGTCAATTTAATCCACACAATGTGTGGATAGCTGACGTGGAAATGAAATGTAAGATAAATATACCTGGAGAGATAGGGGGAGATGCTGTCGAAATTTAGGCTTGGGCATTTAAATGGAAATAATGATAGCATTTCAATCTATCCATCCTTGGATGGGCGACTGATTTTATTATATTATCATTTAGTGGCAAATTAGATGACGAACATGATACTTGTGATTAAGAGTAGTTGATTGATGTTGATGTTGAGCGGGGGTCCCTGGAAGGTGGGAACCGCAGTTTAGACCATGATGATGAAGCTGTCCTGTTCCTATGGACAGCAATATGGGTGGCCTGGCCATTTGGACAGGCCCGTGTTTATGTATTAGCTCGAAATTAATGGAGCAGACCCGGATGTGCGTCGGAGCTATCCGGGTGTTGAGCGGGGGTCCCTGGAAGGTAGGAACCGCTGTTATGACCATGATGATGAAGCTGTCCATTTCCTATGGATAGCAATATGGGTGGCCTGGCCATTTGGACAGGCCCGTGTTTATGTATTAGCTCGAAATTAATGGAGCAGACCCGGATGTGCGTCGGAGCTATCCGGGTGTTGAACGGGGGTCCCTAGAAGGTGGGAACCGCTGTAATGACCATGATGAAGCTGTCCATTTCCTATGGACAGCAATATGGGTGGCCTGGCCATTTGGACAGGCCCGTGTTTATGTATTAGCTCGAAATTAATGGAGCAGACCCGGATGTGCGTCGGAGCTATCCGGTTGTTCAGTGGGGGTCCCTGGAAGGTGCGAACCGCTGTTATGACCATGATGAAGCTGTCCATTTCCTATGGACAGCAATATGGGTGGCCTAGCCATTTGGACAGGCCCGCTTTGTGTGGAGCAGACCCGGATGTGCGTCGGAGCTATCCTTGAGTTGCTTGAGTCTCCAAAACCTACACCCTAAACCCGAAACCATAAACCTAAAACTAAAACCTATAAGCTACGGCTAAACCGAAACCTAAACTCAATTCATTCGAACTCTAAACCTAGACCCAAACTCGAAAACCTAACCCTAAACCCGATTCCGAACCCGAAACTATAAACCAATGCGTAAACCTAATCCTAATCTCAAATCACCTAACTTAAACCTACACCAATTCCTAAATACATTTACCTAACCAAAACCTTGACCCAAACACGAAAACCTAACCCGAAACCCGATCCCGAACCCGAAAATCTCAACCTATGCCTAAACCTAATCCTAATCTCAAATCACCTAAACTAAACCTACACCAATTCCTAAATACATTCACCTTACCTAAACCTTGACCCAAACACGAAAACCAAACCCGAAACCCGATCCCGAACCCAAAAATCTAAACCTATGCCCTAAACCTAATCCTAAACTCATGTCACCTAAACTAAACCTACACCTATTCCTAAATCCATTCACCTAACCTAAACCTAGACCCAAACACGAAAACCAAACCAAAAACCCGATCCCGAACCCGAAAATCTAAACCTATGCCCTAAACCTAATCCTAAACTCATGTCACCTAAACTAAACCTACACCTATTCCTAAATCCATTCATCTAACCTAAACCTAGACCCAAACACGAAAACCAAACCCGAAACCCGAACCCGAACCCGAAAATCTCAACTTATGCCGAAACCTAATCCTAATCTCAAATCACCTAAACTAAACCTACTCCTATTCCTAAATACATTCGCCTAACCTAAACCTTGACCCAAACACAAGAACCAAACCCGAAACCCGATCCCGAACCCGCAAATCCAAACCTATGCCTTAAACCTAATCCTAAACTCCTGTCACCTAAACTAAACCTACACCTATTCCTAAATCCATTCACCTAACCTAAACCTAGACCCAAACACGAAAACCAAACCCGAAACCCGATCCCGAACCCTAAAATCTCAACCTATGCCGAAACCTAATCCTAAACTCATGTCACCTAAACTAAACCTACACCTATTCCTAAATACATTCACATTACCTAAACCTTGACCTAAACACGAAAACCAAACCCGAAACCCGATCCCGAACCCGCAAATCTAAACCTATGCCCTAAACCTAATCCTAAACTTATGTCACCTAAACTAAACCTACACCTATTCCTAAATCCATTCACCTAACCTAAACCTAGACCCAAACACGAAAACCAAACCCGAGACCCGATCCCAAACCCGAAATTCTAAACCTAATCCTAAACTCATGTCACCTAAACTAAACCTACACCTATTCCTAAATCCATTCACCTAACCTAAACCTAGATCCAAACACAAAAACCAAACCCGAAACCAGATCCCAAACCCGAAAATCTCAACCTATGCCGAAACCTAATCCTAATCTCAAATCACTTAAACTAAACCTACACCTATTCCTAAATACATTCACCTAACCTAAACCTTGACCCAAACACGAGAACCAAACCCGAAACCCGATCCCGAACCCGCATCTAACATCTAAACCTATGA
>PVNU02003527.1:0-127901 GCA_003013855.2 Liriodendron chinense | reverse complement strand
GGGAGAGTGTTTTGAGAGGGAGAGAGCTTGGGTTTTCTCAATTTTCCTTGCTTGTGGGCTGTCAATCTCTGTAATATTTTGTTAATCATAGCAATCACTTTGTGCCGTGGTTTTTTACCCATTGAGGGGTTTTTCCACATAAAATCGGATTGTCTGTTGTGGTTGAATGCTTGTGTGGTTTTGATACATTGTGTTTCTCGTTTGATCTTATATTTTGATATGGTATTGTTAGCTTCGCTTCCGCTGCCGGTGATCCTATTCCCAACAAGTGGTATCAGAGCTAAAGGTGGGTGGAGTAGAATTCAGATCTGAGACGAGAAGATGGGATCAAGTACAAGGTTCTATGTAGCGAAGTTCTCCGGCAAAAATAACTTTGAGCTATGGAATGTGAAGATCGAATCCCTTCTAGTTCAGCAATGACTTGATGAAGCTCTTGGAAAGCGACCCGAGGCTATGAAAGATGATGAGTGGACGAAGCTCGAAAGAAGGCTAGAACCTCGATCTTGTTAAGCCTTACGGATGATGTCCTCTATCACGTCACGAAAGAGAAGACTGCGGCTGATACGATGATGAAGTTAGAGAAGGTTTATCCAAGAAGTCTTTAGAGAATCGCATGTATCTGTTGACGCAGTTGTTCACCTTGAGGATGGCTGAGGGGACGGATGTGGAGGATCACTTAAGCACGTGCAATCTAATTTACAAGTTGGTAGAGATAGATGACCCGATGAAGGATAAATATTAAGCATGCATCCTGTTGAATTCTGTTCCAGATTCATATGAGTCATTCAGGGACTCTGTGTGCGCAGGAAGGGAGACCATCAACGTCGAGACCGTTATCTCAGCCCTCTAGTCGAAGGCGATGAGAAAAAAGAGCGGTGACGTGGGTTCTCGTTCTTCCTCAGAGGCACTGTTTAAGGGAAAGAAATTTTGAGTAGGATAGAAGATATTCGGAATCGGGATCTAAGGCCAAGGGCAAAGGAAAAGCTAAGGTGAAGTGCTGGAGTTGTGGTCAGGAAAGCCACATGAGAGGGGATTATCATAAGCCCAAGTTGAAGCAAGAGAGATATGAAAATTCTTCTGGAGAGGGAACCAATACCGTAGAGGACGGTGGCGATCTTTGTGAAGTTCTGAATGTATCTAGCAAGGGATCTATGGTAGGAGTTGATCCTAGATTTAGGGGCTTCATGTCACGTTTGTCCTGACCAGAGTTCATTCACGACATACAGGGAGTATGGTGGTGAATCAGTATTTGTAAGTGATGGCTACGCTCATAAGGTGGTGGGTGTTGGTACGGTACACATCAGGATGTTTGATGGGATCGAATGAGTCCTAGAAGATATGAAGCAAGTCCCCAAGATGAAAATGAACATGATTTCTCTTGGTACACTCGAGGCGAAAGGGTGCGTGTCCATCGGCCGCAATCGTTGTTTTGAAGTGATGAAGGAGCACTCATGTGTATGAAGGCACGGAGGTGTGGCCATCTTTACAAGTTGATCTGGAGCACAATTCACGGTGGAGTTGCGAGATCGGCAGCGAGATTCATGGTTGCTCGTATGTGGCAAGTGCCCAAGGGCCACATGAGAAGAGCGAAAAAGGGCGTGAAGGTGCAAGGTTAGGGTTGATGATGGCACAAGAAGCGGTGGAGCTATGATGAAGATAAGATAACGAAGCGAGGATGTTCTAATTCGACATTTGAAGCCTCGGTGGAGTTTGTTGGAAGAAGAGCCTTCAAACTAGGTTTTCTGGATTGTCACCGACCGGTCATGACCGGTCAGGCATGGGAGCTGACCGGTCAAGACTGGTCGCCCAGAGTATGAGGTAGCGTGTTTCAGTGTGAATTTGCCCCTGGACTGTTTTTGGACCGATCCAACCGGTAGGCCATGGGTCCGACCGGTCAAGATCGGCCGGCCAGTTACACGTGATCACTTGCGCAAAAGGTTTCTCTTGCGCTATTGCACCGATTTACGCAAGACGTTTCTAATTCGGGGTTGCTAGATATATATGGCATAAATTCGGGATTATGTGTAATCCTAAGGTGTCCAAGGTTTCCTAATTGCATTAGGAAGAGGGGAGAGTGTTTTAAGTGGGAGAGAGCTTGGGTTTTCTCGGTTTTTCTTGCTTGTGGGCTGTCAATCTCTGTAATATTTGTTTCATATATAGTAGATCGCTTTGTGCCGTGATTTTTACCCGTTGAGGGATTTTTCCACATAAAATTGGATTCTCTCTGTGGTTGAATGCTTGTGTGGTTTTGATTACATTGTGTTTCTCGTTTGATTTTATTTTGCCGTGGTTTGTTCGGCTTCCGCTTCCGCTGTCGGCGCCCCTATTTTCAACAGGACCAATGTTAGACCAAAGATTGGAAGGTTATAAATTAGATGGAGCAGACTTTATAGGGTTAGCCCATCAATGGTTGGACACAATAGACCAGTGATCTGGATTACCAACCAGGCCATGTGTGTATGTTACAAAAATTCACGGCGATCTATCATATAAGAGGCTTGCTGGAATAGAGCCTGACATGAGCTGCTGGACCTGGTTCTCTTCGTGAAAGGTCTTGTAACACTTGGGATCATATGCAGCTTTGGGTACCCCCACCATGATATTTATATAAAATCCATCCTAACCACCAGCTGAGTCATCTCATAACAAAGCAAGGGCCAAAAACTCACCTGCATTCATAATTTAGGTGGACTATGTTTGGAAAGAGTGTATAGGGCAATGATTACTTTCCAAACTATTTCCCTTACCCACCTGAATCACCTATGGGCCTGAGTTTTAGGTCCCAGGCATGAAGTTTGGTTTTTTCATCAAATTTCTGAGTTGATTGTATATAATGTAAGGGTGGGTGTTGTAAATTTAAGGGTAGACGTTCTCTCCAATTTTTTTTTTTGTGTGGCCCACACGAATTACTATTCAGCCTGATTGTTGGATCTGACATAAAATAGAAGTAGGCATTTACTAGTGGGAGTAGATATGGCATGCACATCACGGAGCCCGCCAAAAAAATCAATTCCCGACTCCACCAGTACGGAGATTTTTTTAGGAAAAAAAATTTTGGGGGGGGGGGGGGGGGGGTAACTTCTTGATTTTGATGGGGCCCACTAGATTTTCTCTGACCATTGGATATCGACTCCTGTTTTAGGCCAATAGATTAAAAAGATCAGGCTGAAATGAATGTGATTCTGGTGGGCCACACCACAAATGAAATTGTGAGAGAGATGTCCATTCTTGATTTTTATAGTCCCACCGTGATATTTGTATGAATCCCTTCCAGCCATTAGATTGCACACAAAAATTTAGGCCTATGGTCCAAAAATCATACTCGCTATGTAAATGACTTGAGCCACACTAAAGGAAACAGTTTGAATGGTTAGTGTTGCCTTATCCACTATTTTCAACCATGTGCTCCACCTAAATCATAAATGGAGCTGATTTTTGGGCCCTCGGCCTGACATAAGGTGACACACCTAGTAGTTAGAGTTGATTTTTCATAAACATCATCATGGTGGTGCCCACCCGAGCCACCACCATTTGCTTGCATGCCGCTGCGATGGAAGGGTAACAATGTCAAACCTTTTTCAAAGTAGGGCTCTCAATGGAGCCAGTCAGATCCGAGATTCGATTTGTTCTGAATCCATATAATGCAGATTTGGATCTTAAAATAGGTTTGATTGATTAAATGGACCAGATTTGGATTCAAGAAATAGATCCGATCCATCTATAGATTTTTGACTTAAGAGTAGGATTTCAACTAATATTTAATCTAGATCCGACTCATTTTCATCTTAATGTATATGTTATATCCATGCCGGCCATCCATTTTCCAGATTAATTTAGGCCACGTGTCAAAATTGAGACATATGCCAATCTTAGGTTGACTATATCATAATAAATAGTGGGATTTGCATCATTTTGCTACTAAATTAAATATATATTATATATTTTTTAGATTTGTGATGGGGTTGGATTCGGACCTGGATCCAACCCGATTCCGATGGTTATATGGATTTTGGATTGGAAATGGATCTTGGCTATTTATAAATTGATCGGATATGATATTACCTTTTGGATCCGAGTTGGATCCAAATCCAATCCGAATCCATTTACAAATTTTCGGACTTGGAGCCGAATCCAACTGGATCCGATCCAGATCCGACCCATTGAGGAGCCCTATTTCATAGGTACTGGAATGTAAAATTCAATGTTTATTAGGTACTTTTGTTAAAATTTTCCTTTTTATGATGTCATATCATTTTAAAGGTACCAAACTATCAAATTCCATGCTTATTAGGTAGTTTTTTGTTAATTTCTTTTCTCTTTTCTTCATTGATGGTGCTGACATCAGCAGAAATGATGTGGTCCAATGAAATTCTAGGGCACAGGAAATCCTTGTGCCCTCAACTCGTTTCATGAGAAATTATCTCCTCAAATGGGCTAAAAATCAGGATTCAATTCATCATGTAAGTTACAAGTAGATGACTGGGTAGTTTAAATCAAAGCTGATTGCACTAGTGCCTTCTAACCAGTCAATGCGATGAGTGAGTGCCCTTTCCTTTGGTACTCAGCTTATTGGTGAATAATAAGTACCCTTAAGATCACAAAATAAGAGCATAAAACACCTAGCATCATAGAAAAAGTGGCTTAATTGTGTGAGGGATGGATGTCAAAGTGGGCTAACTATGTGGAGGGATGGATGTCAAGTACCTTTTCATGGTTTCTACGTAAATAGTGATGTAGGATGAGAACTCCTAATGAAGGGTGTGGATCAAGTTCATTCCTATCGAATATGGACAGGACAAACATCAAGGAAAAGTGACAAAATTGACAATTTTCGCATAGATAGACCAAGAGAAGGCGAACCGTAAATTGGCCATAACTTTTGATCCAAGAGGAGTTACGAGACGCACAACATATGGATTCCAACTGAAATTTCACTTTGGGGAGAACCAACCTACTAAAACTGGGTCGTGACTGACCGTTTATCTAGAGAAAACGCATGGTTACAGCAGAAAAATGAAATTTTAAGAAACCATGTTATTTTTAGTAATTTGTTTCCTCCTTTTTTAGAGATTTTGTTTATTTAGGAGTTTCTATTTTTGTTGAGTAATGAGTTTAAAAAGAGCTTATTTAGTACTAGTCTTAATTAATATTTTACTATTTTTAGTAACTTTCGATTTTGAAAAACTTACTATTTTAATAAGTATGACTAAGGTTTTTTTAGGATATATAAGGTTGTTAAATTCGTTTTTAATATTAACTTTTATATTATTATTCAATAAAATTATAATTTTTTACCAATTTTCTCTCGTGGATACGATATTTTCCCTCTTGGATTCGAAGAAGCCCTGTTGAAGAGTTCAAGGAACCTTGTGGATTCAAGGTAGCTATCTTTTGAGGAAGACGGTGATCGACCTCACCATGTCCCCCGTGTCAGATAGCTTTTGTACTAATATGACAAATCTTTTGCTTAGAAATGGGTAAACAAGTGACTAGAAGAGTTAATAATAAAGGAAGAAATGGTGGAGTTTATGAGGTGGGGTTTATAATTAACTTTTTCCTTATAAGGGGGCAAAATTAGTGACTTAAATAGTCAATAGAAAAGTGGGGCCCACAGCGTAATGGATGAATGTGAGGTACCTTTCATGGTCCCTATCATACTAGCTTTCAACCTACCACGGCCAAGTTTTTCCTCACAAGAAGGTAAATTAGTGAATTGAAAAATCGATAATAGAGGAGAAGACAGAGAAGTCTACGAGGGAAACTCGAAGAGTCAATAAAAAAAAATAAGTAGAGTATGAATATAATAACACCTTTACATAGTCCCTACCCAGGCAGCTTTTAGACTATCAGGGACTAGTTTTTCTTTACAAGAAGGCAAGTTAGCCACTTGGAAAGTCTATAATAGAGGAGAATATGGTGGGGTCTATGAGGTGGTGGATGAATCATTCACATCTTGGTACATGTCTGAGGCTAATTTGTGAGAAAGGGCATAGATGAAGTGGTAACTACGGCTTGAGGAGGCTTTAATCTTTGTGAAGATGCCTTCCTAAAAGAATAAGGCCCATCTGTTGTTTAGATGGGCAGACGTGCATGTAGAATGGGCTAAAAAAATCAGGTTATTTACTTCATGAGTTGATTACAAGTGGATGCAGTGTAATCTGATTGCACTAGTGCATGCCAATGCATTACTGTGTTGTGTCCGTGCCCTTCCCCTGGGCACTCAGCTCATACGTGAATAATAGGCTGACACAATTGGAACTGCTTATCAGGTAATCATGATGGTGTAGATTCCGTGTCTCAAGGAATCAGGCCCATCTAATAATGAGATGGGCACAGCCGCATGAAGAATATGGAGAGCGTCGTTCAATTCTAACACTAGTTCATTTTCTGTACGTATTTGGCTGGCCTGACATGTGAGGCAAGGCATCTACAAATTGGTAGCGGATTCTGGGATATCCCTGGTGGCAGACTCTGTGGGGCTCACGGTGATATATATGTTTTATATCCATGCCATTCATACTTTTTGCCAGCTTGTTTTAGGGCATGAACCAAAAAATGAAGCAGATTCAAAGGTCAAGTGGACCACACTGCAGGAAACAGTAGGGATAATGACACCCATAGTTGAAACCTACCTCAATGACCATTTGGTCAATAGCCCTTTTTTTTTTTTTTTTTTTTTTGGTTCAATAGGCCTTATGCATTCCTTGGGACACCCTTCTCCAAATGATCACTGCTCATCAGTTATTACAGGTAATCCTTTATCTATTATTTCTTTTTTCTTCTTTTTTTATTATCATTTTCATTCTCATACTCAAACCTTGGCCTGCTATGCCCTTGTCATCTTTCAGCCATACCTCAATTTCAGCCTAGTTGGATTGTAAACAGCAATACTAATCATGTAACTGACCACTGAGTTTATTCGTCACATCATGTTACTGAGCCTAATTGACAAATAGCAATACTTGACAAAGTAATGCGTTATCTATTACTCGTACACAGGAAATGTTGTCCTCAACACCTTTCACATTTTTTTTTTTATTGCGACACAATATTTAAAAGAAAATTTTCTTTATGTTTGTCAATTTTCCAATTATTAATGTACACATATATACCCAAAATGTTGTCATCAGCACTATTACCTACGTTTTCCTCACAAATGGGCAAATAAGATACTACTACCTGCGTTTTCCTCGCACTATTACCTACGTCTTCCTCACAAGTGGGCAAAGAAGCAACTTGAAGAGTCAACAGCGTCGGCGATGTTGGGAGGGGATGTGGACCCTTGATTCTCACCGGCGCCCACCTATGCTGTAAAAGAGTGATTTTTTGCCCAACCCTTCATCCAAGCCAGATGTAGGTTTTGTGTGGCCTAAATTGCCCAACCCTTCCCTAAAAGTGAATAATGGGTAGACTTTGAGATTGAGACGCTCATCAGTCAATCCTGATCGTGTAGATGCTTGCCTCAAAGAATCAGGCCCATATAATAATCAGATGAGCACCCCAGCATGAAGGGTATGGAGACCGTCCTGTCATTCTTTTTCATCTACGTACATTTGACGAGACCTGAGGATTGCGTAGGGTGGAGCACAGAAAGAGATCTGTACTGTGTTAACGTGGCCAAGCTCTGTGGGCCCATGATTATGTATGTTTTATACCTACAACCGTGTGAAACTTAAACTTAATGCGGAATAATCGGATCGTCTATGCATCAATAATAGAGATTCCATACTGTAATCTTAAAGCAATACCTGATTGGGAAGACATTCCCGTTGTCGTCGTGTTGCCGAGAAGAACCCTTGGTCTTCCACACCTAACACCTTTAGGAAACCTCTCAATGGGGACTAGGGTTTTCTCTTGTATGTTGGTGAGGGGACCAAGACGTATATTTATAGGAAAGAGGGTCAAAGAAGCTTACCCATCACACTTCTCTCCTCTAGGATCTCCACATCGTAGGAATCCATATATGGCTTAATAACCGCGTATAGGGAACATGGTTCAAGCGTCCCGCCCCAAACCTATTTGCAATGATCACAACTATAGTGGGGCCCACTGAATCGCTCAATCTGAATAATCCAACGGTTATTATCTAACCGATGATCATGTGTGGCCCACCTAATGGAGTCTTACATTCTCCCACTTGGGTTACACTAATCTCTGAAAGAAAACAAACATTTTATTTCATTTTGTGAAAAATAATTTTACAAAACGCATTTGTTTCAAAAGTTCCTAATGGGCGCCCTATTGATTTCAAAACAATACCGTTGGATAATTATGAGCAACGCTTGTCAGATCCGGTCCATCAAGACCACTGATATTGAATCATGGTAGTCAACACAACATTTCATATTTGTTCGAAGTGTGACGAGTCACAATCACAAATACCAATAGCCTTAACGACATGGACCAATGATATGGGGTGTGATATGAAGATTACACATCTTATGTGATCATACGTGTTTATCTTCAAGTGGTCCTACTGAACGTGTCTCCAAGACAAAAAAACCAAAGTCTTATTTACTCAAAACTAAATGTGCACACTAAAGGAGAAGCAAGATATAAACTGAAAAACAGAATCATCAATACATAAAAGATATCTCTAAAAAATGTCTGGACATAATCGGATCATACATGAAAACTCCCACTACTGAAATACATCATTGGGATCAACAACTCCCATAGACGTCACATGCTCCTTAAAGAGCGTGATAGGAAGGCCTTTAGTGAGAGGATCCGCTATCATCTGCCTTGTGCCGATGAGTTCCACAGACACTTGACGATTCTGAACTCTCTCCTTCACAACAAGATATTTGATGTCAATGTGCTTTGACCTCGATGAATGCTTGTTGTTGTTGGAGAAGTTAACTGCAGCTGAACTATCACAATAGATTTTCAATGGTTTTGGGATCATCTGCACAACCCATAAACCAGAGAAAAAACTCTGAAGCCAGACCGCCTGATTCGTGGCTTCATGATAAGCTACATACTCTGCTTCCATGGTAGATGATGCCGCAATCGACTGTTTCACGCTCTTCCATGATATGGCTCCACCAACCATCATGAATACATAGCCCGAGGTGAACTTCTTGCTGTTGAGACAACCAGCAAAATCTGCATCTGTATATCCTACCAACTCCAAATGGTCGGATCTTCTGTATGTGAGTTCGAAGTCCTTTGTCCTTTGCAGGCAGCGCAACACTTTCTTTATAGCTATCCAATGGTTCATTCCTGGATTGCTAAGGTACCTGCCCAACATTCCAACCACAAAAGCAATATCTGGACGCGTACAGACCTGAGCATACATGATGCTCCCTACTGCTGACACATACGGAATAGCTTTCAACTTGTCCTTTTCTAAGTCATTCTTAGGACACTGAAATTGACCAAATTTGTCACCTTTCACAATAGGTGCTTGGCAAGGAGCACAACCTTACATGCCAAACCTTTCGAGAACCCTATCAATATAGACCCTCTGCGACAAGCCAAGTAATCCACGTGATCTGTCCCGGCTAATCTGAATGCCGATGACAAAGGAAGCATCACCAAGATCTTTCATCTCAAAATTTTGAGATAGAAATTTCTTAGTCTCACGCAACAATCCAATATCACTACTGGCCAATAAAATGTCGTCAACATACAAGACCAAAATGATAAACTTACTCCAACTGATTTTCACATATATGCACTCATCCGCAGTGTTTTAATGAAACCATATGAGGAAACAACTTCATGAAACTTTAGGTACCACTGTCATGATGCCTGTTTCAACCCATAAACGGACTTCTTGAGTTTGCAGACCAGATGTTTTGAGCCTTTGGCTTTAAAATCTTCTGGCTGCAACATATATACGTTCTCCATTAGATCTCCATTGAGAAACGCAGTTTCACGTCCATTTGATGTAGCTCCAAATCCATATGAGCCACAAGAGCCATAATGATCCTAAAGGAGTCTTTCTTAGATACAGGTGAGAAAGTCTCATTAAAGTCAATGCCCTCACGCTGAGTGAAACCCTTTGCAACTAGCCTGGCTTTATACCTTTCGATATTTTCCTTAGAGTCCCGTTTGGTTTTAAATACCCATTTGCAACCAATCGGCCTAATCCCTTCAGGCAATTCAACAAGGTCCCAAACTTTGTTGTCCTTCATGGATTTCAATTCATCCTTCACGGCATCGAACCAATGAGAAGAATTCGCACTTTGTTCGACCTGTGAAAGGGATACAGGATCCTTTTCAACCCAATGTCAAACTCATACTCATGTAAATAGGCGACGTAATCGTCTGGTATTGCAGATCTTCTCTCTCTCTGTGATCGTCTTAATGGCTCATTATTCTGAATTGGATTTTTCATTTCCTTATCAGTGGGTTGTATTTGAGGTTGTACATGGTCGTTCATAGGGATCTCAGGGTCCACTGCTGGACGGACAACCATGCTACTCTGAATGATTGTGGTGGGAATCACAATCCGCTCTTCCTCAAACACAATATCTCTTAAATTTGTGCTCCCACTATCTTCAGTGTTCTCAATAAACCTAGCATTCGCAGTCTCAATGACTCTCATGGAATATGATGGACAATAAAATCTGAATCCTTTTGATCTTTCTGGATATCCAATAAAGAAGCAACTAACAGTTCTAGGGTCAAGTTTTCTTTCATGCGGGTTATATGGTTTGGCTTCTGCAGGACAACCCCATACATGAAAATATCGTAGACTAGGCTTTCGCCCTGTCCACAATTCATATGGAGTTTTCATTACAGCCTTACTTGGGACCCTATTAAGGATATGCACAGCTGTTTTCAACGCATCACCCCACAAAGATTCTGGCAACGTAGAATTACTAATCATAAATCGTACCATGTACTTTAGGGTGCGATTACGCCTTTCCGCTACACCATTCTGCTCTGGAGTACCAGGCATTGTGTACTGGGTGACGATGCCACAATCTTGTAGGTATCTAGCGAATGGACCTGGATTACGCTCAGATTCGTCATACCTTCCGTAGTACTCACCACCACGGTCGGATCTAACGACTTTGATCTTCCTATCGAGTTGATTCTCGACTTCAGCCTTATAGATCTTAAATGTATCCAGGGCGTCTGATTTTTCGTTAATAAGGTACAAGTACCCATAACGAGAGTAGTCATCTATAAAAGTGATAAAATACTTCTGCCCATTCCAGGATGCTGTAGGGAACGGTCCGCAGATGTCTGTATGAATCACTTCTAAGAGTCCTACGCTCCTTGTGGCACCCTTTTTCCTTATTCTAGTCTGTTTACCTTTAATGCAATCAATACAAACCCCAAAGTCTGAGAAGTCCAGGGAGTGAAGAATTCCTTCACGCACAAGCCTTTCCAATCTCTCACGAGAGATATTGTAATAACCCTGGTTTTCCATTTGTTGCGATGAATTAATTTAAGGGTTTAATTTAATAATTAAATAAACAAATAATTTATATAATGAATGAGTTAACAATAAACAATCCATGGGGATTATTGTATGATCTTTCATAAAAAAAAAAAATAATAATAAAATAAAATAAAATAAAATAAAGTAAATAGGCTATTAATTAAACCCAAGTTATAAGACAATTTGTAGGAATCACGATTTCTAGTGATCGTTACCATACCAAACTCTATACAATAGTTCTAGGACACGATCCAACCATACATGTCAAATCTCAGCCTTCCGATCATCCTACAAGTGCCCTAATCAGAAATCAGGCCATAAGTGGGCCATCTAACTTCGGAACTGTTTCATTTTTGGCGTCATACCCTAAAATTTCATGGCCTATCTGATGATTGGAGTGGATTCTTCATATACATCATGGTGGGACCCACGTGCGTCCCGTGCACCATCAACGCACGGTCAAACCGCGTTGACCGCGAATTGAAGAGGATTCTCTTCTTCTTCTTCGTTCGCTGTTGCAGTGGCGGGCGGACGCTGTTCGCTGGCTGCCTCCATGCCGTCCGATGATAACCGCTGTGGGTGGGCCCCACATGAAAGTGGTGTACGATGTGTGGATTGTACGTGCGCCGCACGTACAAGAGTCCCTACTCCGTCCGTTTCCTTAACCGCTGAAACAGCGGACGCGGCTGCAGCGTTCGCAGCAGAGGTGTCGCCCGACCCAACTGGCGATCCACGCCGTCCATCTGTGGACCCCACATCACACATCCAAACCGTCCATCTGATGTGTCTCGTCGACAATGGTATTCCTCGTGAGTTTCTGTTCCAACAGCCGCGTAACAGACTCTTTTCAACTCACCGTTCGAACCGTGAATTGGCAAGATCCGAGTCCGTACTTTGCATGGTCGACCAAGATTGGTTTCGTTAGGATCGTGTGGACCCCACACACCCTTTAGACGGTTCCCATGTGGAGTAGGTAGCAAGAAAAGAGAGTCCAAGTTTCTCTTGGAAACGGAAGCTCAACCCGGTCGGTTGCACCGCGACCGTGTTTTCTCCGAACTCGGCTATATAAGCCATCGTCGACTCCTTCTGCTTTTCATCACACGTCAGAGGGAGTGAGGGGAGAGAGTGATCTGGTAGGAGGTGAGGGCCGTTCGGGTAGAGAGAGAGAGAGTGGGGTGGCTGTGCTGCTGCTGCCGCTGCTGCCGCTGTTGCTGCTGCTGCCCGCCGTGCTGCTGTTGCTCCTCTTGCTGGGGCAGCAAGGAAGAAACAGGAGGAGAAGGAAAGAGAAAGAAAAGAAGAAAGAGAAAGAAAGGAAGAAGGAAAAAGAAGAAAAAGAGAAGAAACGAGAGAGAGAGAGAGAGAGAGAGAGAGAGAGGAAGGTAGTTGCTGATGCTGTAAGGGCAGCACCAGTCAGTAAGAAACAAGAAAAGAAAAGGAAAGAAGAAGAAGAAGAAAGGAAAAGAAAAGAAAAGAAGAAGAAAAGAAAAGAAAGGAAAAGAAGAAGAAATAAGGAACAAGAAGGAGAGAGAAAGAAGAGAGAAGAAGGATCTTCTAGATATTCAAACCAAGTCGACTCATTGAGCCAACTCAGAACCGAGTTTGGGCTTGTGCGAAGCCGATAGTTCATCATACTGTGAGTGATTCTTCTAAAGAAATTTCCATTGATCTTTCCCTTACTAGCTTGTTTCCATCTTTCTTCAAATACCAATTGTCTTGTCGTTTTATGTTATGGATCTAAGGTAAGGATCCTTCTTTAGTTCTTTTTCTAATAAGGTTTAGGAATTTGATTTGTATTTGTGTATAGTACGCATCCTAGGTAAGGGATCCATCACTTGATTTTGTTCTAAGATCCATCCTCTAATTTCTTTTCCTCCTTATTAATGTTTTCTTCCCTCAAAATTTTCTGTACTAGTATCTCAGGAAAATTGTTAAGCAAACTCAACCTAGATTAGGTCGTGTACAAGACTTCTAGTTAGAATAACACTAGTAAGTATCGAAACACAAAGATTTTACATGTTATCCTTCTTTAGATTCAAGTTTACCATCAACTAGGGTTAGATGACGAATTACTTGGATAAGAGTAATGCATGCATGGTATGATTGGAATTTGGTTTTGATATGCATTGTATGCTTGAAGAGATGTTCTCACGATTCATGACATTCATATACATTCTTATACACAACGACAGAACAGGAGCATGGTTGATTTGACTCCTGGCGTGCATGGTTGATTTGCCGCCTCGCTGTACCGGTTAGGTGAGCATGGTTGATTTGCGACAGGTTCCTAATGTTCAGTGGCAGCGAGTTCTGGTCGTTTCACTTGTTGAGCATGGTTGATTTGGTCGGTTGGATCAGTGGTGCATGGTTGATTTGCCCACTGGCGTGCATGGTTGATTTGCCGCCTCGTTGTACCGGTTAGGTGAGCATGGTTGATTTGCGACAGGTTCCTAATGTTCAGTGGCAACGAGTTCCTAGACGTTTGTGCTCTTACACGTACCATAACATACATGACATCATGATAAACATGTTTCACTTCTAATAAGACATAAGATGTTTAGATCTTCATTATATTCTTGTATATGCTCACATAATCCTAGCTGTTAGTATTTCACGTCTAACGTTATATCAACTGGAATATTACTTATGATGAAAATGATCTCACTGGGCTTTAGCTCACCAAAATCACCACAGTTCCTGCAGGGTATCAAGAGGAAGGAGGAGCGGCTGAAGCAGAATATTTGGATGATTATTTTTATTAGAAGACTTATATTTGTTTAGGTGTTGAATTTATTTCCTTTAGTAGATGATTGAAAACAGATTTTAGTAGATTTGAGTATTTTGCAGAATGGGTGTAGTTGCTTGATTTAAACTTTTATTTGAGATTTAATTCATGATTAATAAAATACTTCAGTTTAGTAGTATTGTGGTATGTGGAATGAAATATCTCTACAGGTTATATTTGGATTGAGTTCATACTCTGAAACTCGAGCCTGAGTTGTTATACTCGAGTCTTGGATTTCAGGGCGTGACAGCTTGGTATCAGAGAGAATTTCGAGATCCTAGAGCCTAGGGTTATGGGTTAGGATTAGATTTAAGATGAATAATCCAGTCCTTTGTCGACACCAATCCTATTAAGTATTAACTTATGATTCTACTTGACTCGTAGATTTACCATGACGGGTCACAGCGAGCAAAACGGGATGCCCTCCACCCCACCCGCTACTAACAATACGACGACGGCAATTCCTGGGTTGGCCGAACAAAACCAGCTGCTACAAGAAATGATGAAAGTATTGGGGACTGTGGTCAGCGTGATTGGGCTTCAGAATCACCAGCAGAACCCGATGCCCCCTCCAACCACTCATGGGAATTCAGGTGGGTTACTGGAGAGATTCAAGCGGTTACGACCCCCCCCCCCCCCCCCCATTCAACGGATCTCCCGACTCGAATGAGGCTGAACACTGGCGCAACGAAATGGAGAAACTCTTTGATGGGATGGGATGCAAAGACGAGGAGAAAGTTACTTTAGCCACCTTTGTACTCGAAGGAGAAGCATATCACTGGTGGAAATCCATGGTGAGATCAGTTCCCCCAGGCACTGTATGGACCTGGGACTCCTTCTGCGACAAGTTTAATAAACAATACTTCCCAAAAACTATGCGGGATCAAAAGATAGTGGAATTCATGAGATTGGAACAGGGGAAGCTTTCCGTCAGACAGTATGAAGCCAAATTTACAGAGTTGGCAAGGTATGCCACTTCTATGGTACGAGAGGAAGAGGATAAGGCCCGAAAATTTGAGAACGGTCTCAAACCACCGATACGCAGCAGAGTGCGGGCCTTCGAACTGACGACTTACATGGAGGTCTTTAATAAGGCCTTGGTGGTGGAGAGAGACTTTGAGGAGTTTTGGAAGGATCGGGATCAGAAAAAGTCCGACACGGGGTCGAAAAACAAGGCGTCATCTTCTACACTACCCCAACATGCAGACAAAAGACAGCGAATGATGAGTAGTTCTGCACCCCCGCCTCCACCGAGCAGCAATCAATTTCAAGGGAGATGTTATAATTGTGGCGAAGTGGGTCACACGCGACCATCATGCCCTTTATTAGTCCAAGGACCATCTCGCCCGGTGTCCCAGACACGCGGACCACCATCACAATATGCACAGCCACAACATCGACCACATGTGCAACACCAGAGACCTCCACAATACTCCCAAAGGCCGCAACCAACACAACCTTTCTCTATTACAAGGCCTGGTCACCAACCACCAAGACAGCAAGCCCAAGGGCGAGTTTACGCAGTAGCCCCGCCAGCAGGGGAGCCTGAAACAGCACAGGAACATGAAGAAATGCCACCCGAAGAAGAACCAGTGCCTGAAGAAGCAGCAGCACAGTGCTACGCAGTCACAGATGCCCCACCTGAGCATAACACAAATGGGACAGTAGTCGAAGGTACGCTTTTTATATTCACGACACCTGTCAAAGCTTTGTTTGATACGGGGGCTACCCACTCATTTATTTCTGCATCCTTGGTCACTTCTTTGGAATTGGTTAGCGAGAATATGGATAGGAACCTAACTATTGCCACACCCATTGGTCGATCGGTGGTATTAGATCGTATATGTAAGGACTGTCCCATCTTGATAGGCGAGGCTTGCCTGCCAGCAAACCTAATCGTCATGGATATGTCGGGATTCGAAATTATCTTAGGAATGGATTGGTTAGCCGCACATCACGCCACTTTAGACTGTTACGAAAAGACAGTGACTTTCTCCGCCCTGAATCAACCAATCATCACATTTCGTGGGGGCAAACATGTAGATTCAATAATAATCATGGCAGCACTATCCGAGACGGAGGATCAGGAAAACCATACCGAACAAATTCATATAGTTAACGAATTTCCTGACGTGTTCCAAGAAATCCCTGGATTACCCCCTCGGAGAGAAGTGGACTTTACCATCGAACTGGTACCAGGGACCGCCCCGATCTCTAGAGCAGCATACCGCATGGCCCCATTGGAATTAAGAGAGCTAAAGAAGCAGATACAAGAATTGCTGGACCAAGGATTTATAAGGCCCAGCACATCACCTTGGGGAGCTCCGGTACTATTTGTGAAGAAGAAGGACGGCTCGATGAGGCTATGCATTGACTATCGCCAGCTTAACAAGGCCACAATTAAAAATAAATACCCTTTGCCTCGTATCGATGACCTGTTCGATCAACTAAGGGGAGCTCAATACTTCTCCAAAATAGATTTGAGGTCCGGGTACCATCAGTTAAGAATCAAAGACCCAGACATACCAAAAACCGCCTTCAGGACACGTTATGGCCACTATGAATTCCTGGTTATGCCCTTCGGGCTCACGAATGCTCCGGCGGTGTTTATGGACTTAATGAATAGGGTGTTCAAGCCTTACCTCGATCAGTGCGTCATTGTTTTCATCGACGATATCCTCATCTACTCCAAGACTTATGAGGAACACGAGGAACACCTTAGGACTGTGTTACAGATTCTCAAGGATAACCAGCTCTATGCAAAACTCAAAAAGTGTGAGTTTTGGAAGAAGGAAGTAAAATTTCTGGGCCACGTGGTGTCGGAAAAGGGAATCTCAGTAGACCCGACAAAGATCGAAGCCGTGATTAACTGGGAACAACCCACAAATGCATCTGAGGTACGAAGTTTCTTGGGTTTAGCAGGCTATTACAGAAGGTTTATCGACGGGTTCTCTAAAATTGCAAGACCGTTAACCAGTCTAACGGGGAAGAGTAAGACTTTCATATGGGACGACAGTTGCGAATTAGCATTTGCGAGGCTTAAGAGACATTTGACGTCGGCACCGATATTAACGATCCCAGCGGAGGGAGAAAAATTTGTCGTCTACACGGATGCTTCTCACCAAGGGCTAGGATGTATTCTTACACAGAATGGAAGGGTGATCGCTTACGGCTCCAGGCAGTTGAAGAAACATGAGCAAAATTACCCTACTCACGATTTGGAGCTGGCCGCGGTTGTTTTCGCTCTGAAAATATGGAGACATTATTTATATGGAGAGCAATTTGAACTTTACACCGATCATAAGAGCCTGAAATATTTATTTGACCAAAAAGAGCTGAACATGCGGCAAAGAAGATGGCTAGAATTCCTAAAAGACTATTACTTCGACATCTGTTACCATCCGGGCAAGGCAAATGTCGTGGCTGATGCCTTGAGTAGGAAGAAACAATTACTTGCCGCAACTCTCGCCATGCAGGAATGGAAATTGTTAGAAAATATCAAGGATTACGAGATCCAACAATGGGAAAATAGCACTATGGCCTTCCTTGGAAATTTGTCGATCCAGCCAACATTGGTAACCCGAATCATAGACGCCCAAAAGCAGGATACGTGGCTTCAGGATCGAATTTCAGTTGTAGCCGCTGATGCGGCAGTTGAATGGAAAGTGGGGACAGATGGAGCAATCAGGTATCGAGGAAGAGTGTGCGTGCCAGACGTAGACGAACTAAAGAAAGAAATTTTGGAGGAAGCCCATAGATCCAAGTTGATAATACATCCTGGAAGTACGAAGATGTATCGCGATGTTCGCAGAACATATTGGTGGAATAACATGAAGAAGGAGATTGCAAATTTTGTATCCAAGTGTTTCACCTGTCAACAGGTTAAAGCTGAACACCAGAGACCTTCTGGACTACTACAACCATTAGAAATCGCAGAATGGAAATGGGAACGTATATCCATGGATTTTGTTATGGGCCTGCCCAGGTCAGGGAGGAATCATGATGCTGTATGGGTGATTGTAGACAGGCTAACTAAGTCAGCTCACTTTCTACCAGTGCGAATGAATAACTCTTTAGAAGAACTGAGTAAGTTGTACATCAAGGAGATTGTGAGACTTCATGGGGTGCCTATTTCGATTGTTTCCGATCGTGACCCTAGATTTGTTTCTCGGTTCTGGAAGGGACTACAAGCGGCATTGGGAACTAAACTGGATTACAGTACCGCCTTTCATCCACAGACTGATGGCCAAACAGAAAGAGTGAATCAAATATTAGAAGATATGCTCAGGTGCTGTGTTATCGATTTTAAGGGTAATTGGGACGACCATCTTCCTCTGATAGAGTTTGCCTATAATAATAGTTACCAGTCGACTATTGGTATGGCACCGTTCGAAGCACTTTATGGTAGACCTTGTAGATCCCCCAGCTGTTGGACAGAGGTGGGTGAGAAAGCTTTATTAGGACCTGAACTTGTACAACAGACTTCTGAGAAGATTGCAATTATAAAGGAACGTATCCGTGTCGCCCAGAGCCGACAAAAGAGTTATGCAGATAACCGAAGGAAGGAATTAGAATTCTTAGTAGGCGATCATGTATTTTTGAAAGTTTCTCCAATGAAAGGAGTCATGTGATTTGGGAAGAAGGGAAAGTTAGCTCCAAGATACATTGGACCATTTGAAGTGTTAGCTAAAGTTGGCGTTGTGGCATACAGACTGGCCTTACCTCCTCAGTTATCGAGTATTCATAATGTTTTTCATGTTTCCATGTTGCGAAAGTATGAACGAGATGTCTCTCACGTCATCGACTGGCAGCCTTTAGAAATTCGAGAAGATACTACATACATTGAGAAGCCAGTTAAAATTTTAGACAAAAAGGAACAAGTACTTCGTACCAAGATGATTCCATTGGTAAAGGTGCTGTGGAGTAATCACGAAGTTGAAGAAGCTTCTTGGGAGCGTGAAGATGAAATTCGAGAGAAATACCCAGAATTATTTTGAGGTACGTTTAATTTCGAGGACGAAATTTTTCTTTTAGGAGGGTAGAATGTAATAACCCTGGTTTTCCATTTGTTGCGATGAATTAATTTAAGGGTTTAATTTAATAATTAAATAAACAAATAATTTATATAATGAATGAGTTAACAATAAACAATCCATGGGGATTATTGTATGATCTTTCATAAAAAAAAATAAAATAAAAAAATAAAATAAAATAAAATAAAGTAAATAGGCTATTAATTAAACCCAAGTTATAAGACAATTTGTAGGAATCACGATTTCTAGTGATCGTTACCATACCAAACTCTATACAATAGTTCTAGGACACGATCCAACCATACATGTCAAATCTCAGCCTTCCGATCATCCTACAAGTGCCCTAATCAGAAATCAGGCCATAAGTGGGCCATCTAACTTCGGAACTGTTTCATTTTTGGCGTCATACCCTAAAATTTCGTGGCCTATCTGATGATTGGAGTGGATTCTTCATATACATCATGGTGGGACCCACGTGCGTCCCGTGCACCATCAACGCACGGTCAAACCGCGTTGACCGCGAATTGAAGAGGATTCTCTTCTTCTTCTTCGTTCGCTGTTGCAGTGGCGGGCGGACGCTGTTCGCTGGCTGCCTCCATGCCGTCCGATGATAACCGCTGTGGGTGGGCCCCACATGAAAGTGGTGTACGATGTGTGGATTGTACGTGCGCCGCACGTACAAGAGTCCCTACTCCGTCCGTTTCCTTAACCGCTGAAACAGCGGACGCGGCTGCAGCGTTCGCAGCAGAGGTGTCGCCCGACCCAACTGGCGATCCACGCCGTCCATCTGTGGACCCCACATCACACATCCAAACCGTCCATCTGATGTGTCTCGTCGACAATGGTATTCCTCGTGAGTTTCTGTTCCAACAGCCGCGTAACAGACTCTTTTCAACTCACCGTTCGAACCGTGAATTGGCAAGATCCGAGTCCGTACTTTGCATGGTCGACCAAGATTGGTTTCGTTAGGATCGTGTGGACCCCACACACCCTTTAGACGGTTCCCATGTGGAGTAGGTAGCAAGAAAAGAGAGTCCAAGTTTCTCTTGGAAACGGAAGCTCAACCCGGTCGGTTGCACCGCGACCGTGTTTTCTCCGAACTCGGCTATATAAGCCATCGTCGACTCCTTCTGCTTTTCATCACACGTCAGAGGGAGTGAGGGAGAGAGTGATCTGGTAGGAGGTGAGGGCCGTTCGGGTAGAGAGAGAGAGAGTGGGTGGCTGTGCTGCTGCTGCCGCTGCTGCCGCTGTTGCTGCTGCTGCCGCCGTGCTGCTGTTGCTCCTCTTGCTGGGGCAGCAAGGAAGAAACAGGAGGAGAAGGAAAAGAGAAAGAAAAGAAGAAAGAGAAAGAAAGGAAGAAGGAAAAAGAAGAAAAAGAGAAGAAACGAGAGAGAGAGAGAGAGAGAGAGAGAGAGAGAGAGAGGAAGGTAGTTGCTGATGCTGTAAGGGCAGCACCAGTCAGTAAGAAACAAGAAAAGAAAAGAAAAGGAAGAAGAAGAAGAAAGGAAAAGAAAAGAAAAGAAGAAGAAAAGAAAAGAAAGGAAAAGAAGAAGAAATAAGGAACAAGAAGGAGAGAGAAAGAAGAGAGAAGAAGGATCTTCTAGATATTCAAACCAAGTCGACTCATTGAGCCAACTCAGAACCGAGTTTGGGCTTGTGCGAAGCCGATAGTTCATCATACTGTGAGTGATTCTTCTAAAGAAATTTCCATTGATCTTTCCCTTACTAGCTTGTTTCCATCTTTCTTCAAATACCAATTGTCTTGTCGTTTTATGTTATGGATCTAAGGTAAGGATCCTTCTTTAGTTCTTTTTCTAATAAGGTTTAGGAATTTGATTTGTATTTGTGTATAGTACGCATCCTAGGTAAGGGATCCATCACTTGATTTTGTTCTAAGATCCATCCTCTAATTTCTTTTCCTCCTTATTAATGTTTTCTTCCCTCAAAATTTTCTGTACTAGTATCTCAGGAAAATTGTTAAGCAAACTCAACCTAGATTAGGTCGTGTACAAGACTTCTAGTTAGAATAACACTAGTAAGTATTGAAACACAAAGATTTTACATGTTATCCTTCTTTAGATTCAAGTTTACCATCAACTAGGGTTAGATGACGAATTACTTGGATAAGAGTAATGCATGCATGGTATGATTGGAATTTGGTTTTGATATGCAATGTATGCTTGAAGAGATGTTCTCACGATTCATGACATTCATATACATTCTTATACACAACGACAGAACAGGAGCATGGTTGATTTGACTCCTGGCGTGCATGGTTGATTTGCCGCCTCGCTGTACCGGTTAGGTGAGCATGGTTGATTTGCGACAGGTTCCTAATGTTCAGTGGCAGCGAGTTCTGGTCGTTTCACTTGTTGAGCATGGTTGATTTGGTCGGTTGGATCAGTGGTGCATGGTTGATTTGCCCACTGGCGTGCATGGTTGATTTGCCGCCTCGTTGTACCGGTTAGGTGAGCATGGTTGATTTGCGACAGGTTCCTAATGTTCAGTGGCAACGAGTTCCTAGACGTTTGTGCTCTTACACGTACCATAACATACATGACATCATGATAAACATGTTTCACTTCTAATAAGACATAAGATGTTTAGATCTTCATTATATTCTTGTATATGCTCACATAATCCTAGCTGTTAGTATTTCACGTCTAACGTTATATCAACTGGAATATTACTTATGATGAAAATGATCTCACTGGGCTTTAGCTCACCAAAATCACCACAGTTCCTGCAGGGTATCAAGAGGAAGGAGGAGCGGCTGAAGCAGAATATTTGGATGATTATTTTTATTAGAAGACTTATATTTGTTTAGGTGTTGAATTTATTTCCTTTAGTAGATGATTGAAAACAGATTTTAGTAGATTTGAGTATTTTGCAGAATGGGTGTAGTTGCTTGATTTAAACTTTTATTTGAGATTTAATTCATGATTAATAAAATACTTCAGTTTAGTAGTATTGTGGTATGTGGAATGAAATATCTCTACAGGTTATATTTGGATTGAGTTCATACTCTGAAACTCGAGCCTGAGTTGTTATACTCGAGTCTTGGATTTCAGGGCGTGACAGATATGGCCTAATCGCCTGTGCCATAGCATGGAGGAATTCTCACAATCTAAACTTCGTTTGATGCCTTTAGTGTTTCCATGTGAGGAGTTAATGTTGTATACATGTGAAACATCCAAATCTAGCTGATAAAGGTTATTAACTAAAGTGTCAGAACCAATCACAACTGAATCATAGTAAATGCTTAATTTTTCATTTGCAAATTTAAACTCATAACCAAATTTGTCCAAATGAGAAATGGAAACCAAATTGCGCCTTATAGAAGGCACACAAACAGTATCTACTAGATCAAGAAAGTGTCCTAACGATAACCTAAGCCTACAGACTCCAATATCTTACACGTTTGCTCCAATGGCGTTCCCCATATAGACTGATCTCTCTGCATCAGTTGGCGTCTGGCTTTGGAGCATATCCTGCATGGAATTACAAATGTTAATAGTTACACCAGAATCTATCCACTAGGAGTCTATGGACATATCAGCTAAATTTGATTCAAAACAGACTAAAATATGGTCTTTACCCTTAGAAACGAGTCATGCTTTAAATCCTTCACAATCCTTCTTCTGATGACCAGGCTTATTGCAGAAGAAGCAGCCATCATTAGGACCCTTCCTTTTCTTTTTAAATGTCTTTCCAGACTTAGGCTGATTGCCACCCGTAGGATCCGTAGAACTTTTCCCTGAAGTGTGCTTTCTTTTCTTATTTCCTTTTCGTCCTTGACCAGATGTCACTAGGTGAGCACTTTGTGTCTTGCTCGACCTTCTGAGTCTCTCTTCCTCCTCAACCCACTAAGATATCAGTTCGTCCAATGTCCACTTTTCCTTTTGAGTATTATAGCTGATTTGGAATTGACTGAATTGTGGAGGGAGGGAGTTCAGAACCAAGAAAATCAGGAGTTCATCCTCAATCTTAAGGTCTAATGCGCGGATTTTAGCCACCACATCATATAATCCACCGATATACTCCCTGATATTTCCTTAACCGTTATAGGTGGCTTGAGTCAATTTATGTAAAAGTGAACTCAGCTCAGCTTTATCCGATTTCTGAAATCGTTTTCCTATTTCAGTCAAGAAATCTTTAGCTTTCTCAGTGTCGGGCATGACACCCTGCATGGTCTCAAAAATCGAGTTCTTTATGCTCTTGAGACACATCTTATTTGACTTGGTCCAGGCCTTGTAGTGAGCCTTTACTGATTCCGTACTAGAGTCAGTTGGAATGGGAGGCTCTACTTCCTCCAGGGCCAGATCCAAGTCCATGCAACCTAGGACTATTTCAACGGACGACTTCCATTTGGAATAGTTGGACCCAGTAAGCAAAGGTATGGAATTGAATTGGGTTGGAACATTGGAAACAGTCATAGCTGGACATTCAAAGCATAAAACTCACATTAATAAACAAGTCTCATATAACAATGCATAAACATAAACCACAAATATCATGCAAGTATGTTCATTCGATTGATTTGGGCCTTCAATCAAATGACCCAAAATGATGATGGGCCATAATCATCAAAATCTGCCAAGAGCCCAGCGTATCATCACAATTCCTCCTTTGGACGAAATTGTAACATACAAGAGGCTCTACTGAACACGAAGCTGATCAATGCTAGTGAAATAAATCTAAGACGCCCATCATCTTTGGATGAAATGAGTCTCTCAAGCCTATATCACCATCACCAATCACTTCATTCCGCTCACACCCAGCCAAACGATAATACTTCTTTGTTCTGACTACCGCTCACCAGATATGAACGCAACTCTAGAAGTATAAATCTTTGCCAATTGAGGTCACTTTGGTGGCTAACACAATAACCTCCAATCTCCACTTCCAGACCCTAGGATTGCTTCATGGTTCTGCCCACAACGAACCATACTACAGAAATTATGATTCGGCCTAAAATACGGCTGATGTTGACCGCTTGTATGTAGAAACATATTCTAAAGTGATGGTTGGATTGAATACTTGATTAACAACTAAATTTCAGCCTTAAACATATGGGTAATGGCCCTATTTTAGGCCAAATCAGAGCTCAATAAGCATAACCACATTTATTGAATTACCAGGGCCACCTTACAAGTGTAACCTACCAACCATCAATTATTTATTTAGGATTTATTTGTTCTAAAATGGCCCAAGTGAAATTAATTCAATTGTTTAGATCGTCTTAGACAATGGGCCTAAAAAATGAAGCAAGCCATATAACGTCCAATAAAAAAAACACAACATCTTGTCTTAAATTGGGCCTAGAATAAGTATCAAATAGGCCACTAAAATTGAAAATGAATTTGACTCAAAACTAGGCCCACTAAATGGCCTAAGTTATCATCAATGGACAATGGATCGTAATATCCAAAGTGGCCACCAAAAGGTTCAAAGATGAATGTGTCATTAGGCCCTAAGGTTAGGCTCAAATAGACATCTAATGGGCCCTAAATTAGGCTGTGATCCGCTGAAGGTGGGCCCAACACAGGCCTAGCCAAATGGATTGCAATTGGACTAGGCCTAAACAGCAGCACGCTGGGCCTGTCTCAGCCCGCTCGTCACAGAAAACAGCAATACGCTGTTAATCCCAAAACAGCAGGCCCTTATTTCTATTCTCTCTTCTGATTTCCATTCTCTCTCCAAAAAACCCTAGCCGCCGCATATGCCTAAAAACGGAAACCCTAGCTGCAGATCTTACAAGATCTCCGCAGCCTCAACTCTAGCTGCCGCCACACACAACCGGACGAGGCACTGGCCGCTGTCTTCTCCATCAGCACCGTCAACGGCGCCGCAGAAAACGAGGATGACCACTGTCGGCCTTGACTGCTGCCGAATCCGGCAATGGTGACAGCCGCACTCGCCATCAGCCACCGCCGTCCGCTGCGATGGACTGGGCCTAAACAGCAGCACGCTGGGCCTGTCTCAGCCCGCTCAGCCCGCTCGTCACAGAAAACAGCAATAAGCTGTTAATCCCAAAACAGCAAGCCCTTATTTCTATTCTCTCTTCTGATTTCCATTCTCTCTCTAAAAAACCCTAGCCGCCGCATATGCCCAAAAACGGAAACCCTAGCTGCAGATCTTACAAGATCTCCGCAGCCTCAACTCTAGCTGCCGCCACACGCAACCGGACGAGGCACTGGCCGCTGTCTTCTCCATCAGCACCGTCAATGGCGCCGCTGAAAAAGAGGATGACCACTGTCGGCCTTAACTGTTGCCGAATCCGGCAATGGTGACAACCGCACTCACCATCAGCCACCGCCATCCGCTGCGATGGATGCCGAAGATGGCGACACTGCAGGGTTCCAGTTAGGAGCGGCGACTATACATGGTGGCGGATTAAAAGGATCTCGCTGGAATCAATGGCTAAGAGAAAGGAATTTCCAGATTTGGAAGGAGGTGAGGCAAAGATAATCGCGGCTGCTGCCGCTGATATGCCGCTGCCGCTGATGGATGAGTCAACAGAGTCACTGCCGCTGCCGCGGAAGATGAGGTTTTTTTTTTTGTTCTGTTCTGTATTGGCGTGGAGTTGCTGCCGTCATCAATGGCCGTGCAGCGAACGTCTCCAAGATCTGATTGTTCAAGATCGGGTGATTTGATCTGATCTGATCTGGATTGACTTCGAAAACAGATTTGATCTGAATTTTCAAAAAAAAACTTTGCCTCCACCCCTGTTGCAACACTGCCGATGATTTCTGACCATCCAAATCTATTGGACATGTCTACGGCTGATTCCAGCGTTACAGGATTGCTACCCCTTTTATCAACGGCCATGATTGATGGTGTCAAAACGAAATCATCCCTCATCTCCAAGATGAGGGTTTTATGAATCCACCACGATTGATGCATAGTATGCCCTCACGCTGAGTGAAACCCTTTGCAACTAACCTGGCTTTGATACCAACTGTGAAACTTAAACTTAATGCGGAATAATCGGATCGTCTATGCATCAATAATAGAGATTCCATACTGTAATCTTAAAGCCATACCTGATTGGGAAGACATTCCCGTTGTCGTCGTGTTGCCGAGAAGAACTCTTGGTCTTCTGCACCTAACAACTTTAGGAGAACCTCTCAATGGGGACTAGGGTTTTCTCTTGTATGTTGGTGAAGGGACCAAGACGTATAGTTATAGGAAAGAGGGGCAGAGAAGCTTACCCATCACACTTCTCTCCTCTAGGGTCTCCACACCGTAGGTTTCCATATCTGGCTTAATAACCGCGTATAGGGAACATGGTTCAAGTGTCCCGCCCCAAACCTATTTGCAATGATCACAACTATAGTGGGGCCCACTGAATCGCTCAATCTGAATAATCCAACGGTCATGATCTAAACCGATGATCATGTGTGGCCCACCTAATGGAGTCTTACACACCGTTCATCCCTTTTCCATACCATTTTATGGTAAGAGCCCAAAAATGAGGCGAATCTCATTGGTGGGCGTTTCATGTGGTGTGGCTTACTTGAGCTTTGGATCTACCTCATTTTTTGCTCATCCCCTAAAATGATCTGGAAAAATGGATGAACGGTATAGATATATCACAAACATCATGGTGGGGTCCAAAGAGTGTGACTGACCACAGTGTTGTCTTCTACAGTTAGCAATCTGAGTCCATCTGCAAAGAACGCAGATTGGGCACTACCGCTGCCTCTCCCGAGCTGGGCACAGGCATAGGCTACGAAGGGCCGCCATGATGTATGGGTCTTATCTACACCGTCCATCCATTTTCCAGTATCAATTTTAAAATGTGAGCACAAATATGCCCCAGATCCAAGGCTCAAGTGGACCATACCATAGGAAGGAAGCAGTGGTGATGATGATTCCCACAGTTGAAACCTTTTTAGGGCGATAGTAATGTTTACTTACCATTCAACCTGTCCATAAAATGTTTGGTAATTAGAGGATATTTGGAGACAATAAAAAAAAGGGTCACATATACTTAGATAAAGGAAAAACACAAATATTAACTTGTGGTTTGCTTGAGCCTTGGTCTTGTTATTCAAATTCAGATAAACAATGCAGAAAATAAAACCTAACCTACCTAACTTATTCTACTCTATGCAAATTTTTTACATGGTCAGATTGGAGCAGGATCATCATGAATTTAGACAAGTTATGTATTAGAATCATCCACAATCCTGCTCGTCAATATACAATTTTGGATTGAAAAACCCAAAATGGTGGAGAGACTTCACTTAATTTTTCTTCCTATAAAGGTGTCTTCTCTAGAAATTCAGAATTTTTCGATACTTCCACAATTAAAACATGTGGAAATGTGGAAATGTGCATCTCAAGCACCAGCACCGCATCAAGTAAAACATCCAACTCTATAGTCAAATCGTCATCAAGGTCAGGGGAGTGGGCTAAGCATTACTCTAAAGGATTGAGATATTCAATCAATGGAGAGTCTTTCTCCATGATGGAATTAAAGACTATAATTATTTGGGAATCTGAAAATGTATCGTTAATCAGTATAGTCTCAATAAAATCATAGTTTTAAGCTTACTCATCCATATTAGATTGTAAAAATTCAAATTCAGTGGAGGGAAGACTCTCGAAACAACTTTCCTACGAGGCACCGAGCTAGAATTTCAAAAGGCATTCACAATGTCTTCAATCATATAATTGTTAGAATTCTTAAAGTGTGCCAAAGAAAACTTCTAGAGAGTCGGGATATTCAATCAAAGAGGACTCTTCATCCACATTAAAATTAAGCATGTCAGTTTAGTGGATTAGGTCAGCATCACATAGTTCGAAAAGCTCTCTAGCATGAATATCAACTAGACACTTGTACGCAATCAGCCCTTTGGGAGATGAAATCATAGGCTCACAATTACTCTCTGAACCTTCATTATGTTAGTGTACTTTTCTGTGGCATACTAGTGCACCTTGTTTGTCAATCACTTAGGTCAGTGGGTCTAGTGTCGGTTGAGCTTAATGAAGAACGAAGACCGAAGACTCAAGTGGCCCTGCTGCATCAAGGAAGAAGAAACAGGTAAAAGTGATGCCTTAGTGTGCCTTGCCTTGACCAAAACCTAACCCATAACCTCTTAGATGACTTGGACCAACTAGGTATACCCTTAGTCATCATCATTAGTCTTAGAACTCCATGAAAAACATGATAAGTTCGACTAATTAAAGAGGTGGAAGCTGCTGTAATCAAAACAGCTCAAACAGCAGTTTCCGATTGATCTCTGATCAATCGGAAGTTGGCTTCGATAGGACTCCGATCAATCGGACAGAAGTTCCGATCAATCGAAAATTGTTCCAGCAACCTTGAAAATCCACTGGACATATTTTCGATCAATCGGATAGTCTTCCGATCCATCGGAAGGGGTCAGTCCGATCAATCGGACCATGTTCCGATCAATCAGAATATTCTCCAGAGAATTCTCTGGACTAAAATCCGATCAATCGGACATGTCTCCGATCAATCGGACCTTCTTCCGATCAATCGGAGATGCGCGAATCTGCCCGTTTTTTTATCGTTAGAAGAAAATCTATTTAAAGATGGGGATTCGTTTTTGAGCTAAGAGAGGGGATTTTGAGGAGATGGAAGCCACCATTGCTAGAGATCATTAGAGGCTCTATTCCAAACCCAAAGCAAGTCATTCTCCTTGTGTTTTCATCACAAGCTTGGGCCATTCAATGGCATCTTGAGAATGGACTTGTTCCCTCTTGATTCCTAGGGTTTAGACACCTTGATGATAGTTAAATCCCTTGTCTAAACACTACCTAGGAGTCCTTATAGGTGTATTCCTCTAGAAAACCTATTTCCTACCATTTGTAGAGGTTCACCATTCCCTAGCACCTTGGGCATCTCCAATGGAGCATCACATGCAAGGTAGCTGATCTTGGAGCTGAAGCCTTGGTAAAGCAGCGGCGTCAAAGATCGAGGGAGCACAAGGGGAGCTGATTCAAGCACAGGAGAGCGAGAAGAAGCAACCCAAAGCGGCGCTACAAAGGGGTTCAATCCGACAAGTAAGGTTGTCTTGTTAGGAGTCCATCTACTCAATTCAATGTGGGAGTTGAGTATAGAGTTTGTTTGACAAACTCGATCTAGGGTCGTTAGCCGATCCTTGGCCTGTTAGTCGGCCTAAATTCAGGGACGTCAGCCGTTCCTTGGCTCGTTAGTCGGCCTAAACAAAGTCTCCAAGGGAGAGCCACCAACACGGGTGCAAACGTGTAGGTTGGGAGGAACCTATAAACTCCCCAGTTGGGTGGATCCGAGTTAAAACACCTTGGTTAGGAGGAACCAGATTTAAACTCCCCAGTGAATGCCGGTGTGCTCAAAGGGGTTGAGTACTTGAACCGGGAGTGGAGTAGACAAGTAGTCGAACCACTATACATCCTTGTGTTTGTGATTGTTCCTGAGCACATTTCTCTTTTTGCATTGCGTTTAATTGGTTAATTATGAATGCTTAGTTAGGAATGCATGTTAGGCACTTGATAGGCACATCCACACTCTCAAGATGTACTTTCACTACCTCATGTTGACTTGAGCTTTTCTTGATCCATCCTCTATAGTCCACATGAGTTGTTTAGACTAGGTTGCTGGTTGCACTTATCGTTTGCTAGTCTCTTGATTGGACCCACTTAGGCTTGGAAGCCGAAGTGTTAATCGCTTACGTAATTTAATTTGTTGAATTGTTTAAGTAGGCGAAAAGAGTTTTAAAAAGGTCCTAATCACCCCCTCCTATAGGTTTAGCCATAATTCTAATTGCTCTTTAAGCTTCCGCACGTGTATGCATAGGGTGTCGTGTTAGACTACTTGACGCAATTTCACATTATAATGAATCATAACATCACCCTTGGATGATGTAGATTCTTCGGGTTCGTTAACTGTCATTTGAATATCTTCATCAATTAGTTAATTGTCTTAAAAGGTGATAGTGGATTCATCACAAATAATCAGAATATCAGGAGAACTAAAATCAACCCCCTCGAGTTGTTCCATTAGGTTAGGAAGAGGTTGGGCTAAAAAAGTCCCTTCCACCTTATTAGTGAGGTATGATTCGGTGCTCTTAATTTCTAATTCAGGGTGTTTGTCGGTTGAAGCTCATGAGATGAAGACTATTTAGGGTGATTGTTAGTGTAACGACCAAAAATCTTGGTCACTTAAATAATATTAACAAAAAGGGGTAAAAGATTTTTAATTTATGAATTTTAAACAAAACAAGACATTAGGCTGGTTGGTTAAGACTCTCTTAGTTGAGAGGGCAAACCTGAGAGTAAATCCTATCACAAGCAGAAATGTAATTTTTCCTTAGCTCTATAGAAGGTATCTAAGAAAATGAGAGAGCGAAGAGAGAGAGAGAGAGAGAGAGAGAGAGAGAGAGAGAAGGGAATTCCTGATGTTGGCTTTAAGAGAAGAGAATTCCTAATGTGGGCTTTAATCTAGTAAGTCCTTATTCTCCATTAGTTATTTTTAGCCATTGTAGTATAATTTTTCTTGATCTAGCCAATAAACAAAACCGATCGATCATCCCTCCTCCATTATATAGATCTATGAACCAATCTCAGATCAAGATCACTATAATAAAGGATGGGATTAATATGGGCCATCTGAGTGCGCCATATCTGACTTGCACGGATCTTATGGATCCTAATGCTTAGGACAAAAATCTCATATTGATCTAATCCTTAGGTGAGCCATGTCAATCCGATCTTGGGCTATTAGTTGATGCTTGTGTGGACCAATGGGTTCATCTGATCCATCACACCAATATGAACAACTAAGAGTATTTTGAATGGATCAGATTGTCCAATAGGCCATCCAGATCATTCCTAATGTTAAACATGTAATCCGGTATGGATGGTGAACATCATGGTTTAGATTTTGGAATGTTAGTTATGATCATGGACCATCTTAACATCTAATATATGAGGGATGGTCTAGAATGAACCATGATGTCCACAAACACATTAAAATCAAGGAAATATAAGAGATTGAAGGAAAATTGTTAGATCGGTTGAAATAAAAAAAATGGATATTTTGTCATTGACTGACCGACCAGACACGTTGACCGGTCGAAAGGGACCAAAATTAGTCCAACAACTTAAGGTTGAATTCAAGATTGATCGACATTGAGTATCGACCGATCGATAGATCAACCGATTGATCAATGTGGCTTGGTGAAATGTGTATTTGGATACCATGAACTATGGTTCTTCCACCTCGAATAATTAAGAGTGTGGACCACTGTAATGGATCAAAGGATGAAATTTAAAAGATGAATGAGTAGATAATTGAAGGAAGTTTATTCGTAAAATGATGTGTTTTTAGGAACTTTTCATTAACTTCGTGTTTGGAAAACTTGTGGAATATACATCATCAACAAAAGGTGAGTGATTCCACCATATTTCCTATGCATTTCAATTGAGATAGCTAGCGTGTATGTATTTATGTTGTGTTGAATGGATGTTGGATTCTGAATTTTATGTCTAAGTTATGTCATAAATCTATATTGATTTGAAATCAATGAACTGTTATATATGCATATTGTTGGGAAATGAGAAAAGAGAAGCAAAGTTGTATGGTTTACCTCTCATATGGTGAGATGGGTTGTTGGAGGTGATTTATCTCTAATATAGAAATACATGATTGTACTGTGAATTGGACATGTGCATTATATGCTCCATAACTCGTTTATCATGATGAATACGAGGGGGATCTTTCTTGATGACCTGTAAGTACTTTAAGTACCGGGTGGCCCAGGGACTCATCCTAGATGCCCATAATAGGTGGAAGCCTACCCTAGGGGTAGATACTGGCCCAAGGAGGGTTGATGCGGGTTGATGGAGTCCAACTAAAGAAAGTGGATGGACTTTCCACTTGATAGATGCATCATGCATTGCACTACATGACAACAATACATTTGACATTTGTGCATCTAAGTTTGGTTCACTATTTTAATTGTTCTTTGTGTGAACTATGATGGGGTCGCTCACTGGGCTTTCCAGATGACGGTTTGTGGATGAAAAATAAATAGATTATATGGAAGATAACCCACTAGAATTGGTTCCCAAAAATGAAGCTGAACCGGTGGAGGATACGCGGGATAGGTGGCCCTATTTGACTGAAGAGGAGCTAACTGCTTTAAATCAATTTGCTTCGATTTTAATATTCTTGACAACTTATATTATTTACTTTTCTCACTTTTAAATTTTAGATTTGGTAGGATAATGTTTACATTGAAATAAGTCCCAAATGGGTGGACTTTAGGATATAAATGTTGTAGTTGAATTGAGTAAATGAATGAATGGATGGTGTTTGATCATTGTGAAGATGTATATGTAATCTTATGCCTCTATAACTGTTTGACACTTGAATTAAGCGCACTTAATGCACAAGTCATACACCGTAACTTAGACCTGAGGGTACACACTCTATGTCTGAATTGCGGAGCGTGAGAGAATGGTATCAGAGAGAGGGCTCTTAAAAAAAAAAAAAACTAGTCGACCTGTAGGTTATGTCCCCAACATTCAAATGCATAAGTGGCATACCCCTGGAACTAGAAATATAACCATTAGGACATTCTAAATTGATTGTAGTCTATGATTCATAATTTATAAATTGAAATTTAAGGATCCCTATATATTGTAGATTCACACAGGAACTTCAAAATCATATTAGGATGGTCCAAAGAAAGCCCAAGAGGAGGTGGAAACAATTAATCTAGACAATCAAACCCTTCAATTAACCGAATCTTGTGAACCAGAATGAGTTTTTATACATATAATATATGATTTTGGGGTAGCTTGAGTTAGTTAAGCCAATCAACTCACTAAGACAGGTTTCCGAAATCGGAATTGCAAAATTCCATTAGATTGACGGCTAAAAGCCGAATTTAATTCTATTTTTACTATAAATAGTAAGTTTTAGGTTGTTCATAACTTTTGATCCTTTAAGTTCTAGAAGTTATGCCCAACATGAAAAAGGCTTAGAAATGTTAGGGGAACAGAGTGGTTGGCCAAATTAGACACTTACTATTTTTAGGCAAAAACCACAAAGTATAGTAGGAATAACGATCGTCTATAAATAGTAAGTTTACTATTTATAGTAAGTCACATTTTACGGTATTTCAAGTTGAAGACTAAGGGCCTGTTTGGTAAAACTTAACGCAATGCTTAATGCTGAAATAGGCATTTTCAGTGATTTTTCCTAATTCAGATCGTTTGGTAAATTTAAAATTTTAAGTGCTTAATTTAAATTTTCATTGAAAAAAAGAGTTAATTTTTAAGCTTTTCTCCTCTAACTTAACGCTTAACATGGAATGCGGTAAGTGATTTTAATGTAAAATATTTTTTAAAATGACAAAGTTGCCCTTTCGTAGTCGGGAAGCATTATCTAATTCGTCGGTAATAACCTTGGGCATAATTTGTGCCAATGACATATGTTGTCGGTAATAAAATTAATTAGGTTTATACCGACGACATTAAATCGTCAATAAAAATTATGCAACCTTTTTTTTTTACGTAACATTTCGTCAGTATTTATTTTGATTACTTATACCAACAAATTATTTCGTAGGTATTTTTGTACTTTATCGACGAAATTCATTTTTTTTTCCTACCAAAAGTTACATATTGTACCGACGAAAGTTATCGTTGGTAAAACGTTTACTATTTACCGACGAACTGTGAATTCGTCGGTAAAACTCTTTAGCCACAGCCTTATTGCGACAATAGTAGTGATGAAAATTTTCATTGGTAATTGTTTTTACCGACGAAATATATTTAATAAACGACGAAAATGGTCATCGAAAAAAAAAACTTATTTCTTGTAGGGATAAAACCACGAAAATAGGTCGTCGATTGAATGGTCGAATGACTCCCCTTCCAAATTTTCTATAGTAGCCGAGAATTGCCCTCTGAGCGCATAGTAATTCCCTATGTTGGGGTTTTTCGACTGAATGTGTAACCTCCCGACTTGGTCATTCATTAGTACCGCTGGTGGCGAAATCTCTACTTGTGCCTTAGTTCCTCTGGCGATTTGTTGCATATGTTCTTCCATCTAGAATTAAGTTTATTGTTGAGCAAGTTCTCGTTAATATTTATGTAGAAATTGAGTCTCGAATTGTAATGAAAGCGATATCTTGCAAGAATGGCAAAGGCCCGTGGAACATTTGGTACAGAATGAGATAAGTGAAGCGATGAAGCAACAATTGAATATGGAATTTGTGCATTATTGAGAGAAGGAAATGTGGTTGTTGATGCACTCGTCAAAATGGGAAGCAATAAAGAACCAGATAAAATATTATACTCTAGATCTGAGCTCCCAACCCATATTCGGAGCCTTTTAATGTTAGATAATGTCGAGATTGGAGCTATGAGAAAGGTTAAGAATTAAGAGGGGTATGTATAGTTGCAGGGGTTGTAGGTTATGGGATGCCAAGAGGGGCTGCTAGAGAGTTTGTGTTTCTATATACAGTCCCTCCTCTTTTCAATAAAATTTTCTCTTTTCAAAAAAAAAAAATGTTCTTCCATTAGGAAAAACATGTGGCAAAGTCGTCGAGGAACGATTGGGAAGATGATCTGCATCCACGTCGATGATGGCCGAGCTCATATTGATGGCTCAAGTACTGCAGTTCTTCCAATTTGTTCGACTTAGATGTCTGGCTAGGTAATTAAGCCCTACCTTGAAAATAAATCAAATTGAATATTCAACCCGTAAATCTACCATAAAGACCATTTGATTAGACCACGGTGAAGGCCAGGTGAAACCTTATTATTAGACCGTGGGTTAATCATCGAGATCCATTCAATCGGCCCTTAATGCCCGTTTGAACGAGGACCTTATCATGACCTTGCTTGAGGACTGAAGCCCCTAGGTTCAAAACTAATGACGAACCCCGACTCCTTATCATTAGAACCCTTAGGCCTAGAAGCAATAAAAAAAAAAAACATGTACATTTGACCCTTAGAAACAATATGAGAATTAGCTAAGTCAAGGTAGATTTTGTGTATATCGGTTCGATCGACAAATTGCCGGTCCGACTGGCAGTTCGCGCTTAAGTGCAAGAGCTTAGAAGAATTTGGAAATTTTATGTGGGGCTATAAAAATAGTAAGAGAGGGGGGAGAGAGAGAGAGAGAGAGAGAGAGAGAGAGAGAGAGTTGGTCCGGCATGCCAAATCTTGTTGTAGCTTGTTGTTGCAATTCATGTCGTTGTGGTTTGTTCATCTGATTCTCCTAAGTGCTTATGTGGGTTCATATGTATATAAGAAAAATAAATAAGGCTGCGGGAGATGGTGTGCCAAACAAATGCATTGCAAATGATCATCCCTGTCCGTGCATGCATGACTGCATCAGCTCTAGCGAGTGTACTTTCTTTCGGCATTCAACGCACACAGAAAAATGTCACACATGTGAGATCAGAGCCATGGTGAAGATGCCTTGACTCAAAGAACTGGGCCCACATATTCATACAGAATATAGAGACCATAACTCACTTTATCAATCACACACGTCTGATCGGTACACTTCTGGGCCTGATTTGTGAGACAAAGTGGTGAGCACCTAATGAGTGGTTCTATCTTTGTTAGGCTGATCAAAGCTGCTCATCAAACCATCATTATAGTGTATATTCTTTACCTAAAAGAATCAGGCCGATCCAAATCACACATGCATATAGAACGTGGTGATCATCAGTCAATTCTATCAATTATCCATTTTCCTGTACACAACTGGCACACGCAATTACCTCATCTTCCCGAATTGTGGATAGGGTATCTACGGAAGGAGTGCGGATCGTCCGTGTTGAAGGCAAAAGAAGTTACAGCGCCCGTTGCTTCTCATTATTCTACGTCATTTTTTTATTACTCCCATCTACCAAGATACGTTGGATTTTTCTCTCCCACATACATTCCTAACCACACAAGCAACTTTTAACGTGTGAAACTTTTTCTTAGTCCCACCATGATTTTTTAGTTAAATCTATACCGTCTATCAATTTTTTTAGATAAATATAGAGCACGATCCTAAGAAAGAGGTACATCCAAACATCAAGTGGATCACACTACATAAAGCAATGGGGATTGAACAAACTTCCGTTGAAACTTTTCTAGGGCCAACATTGAGGCTTATTTTCCATCTTACCTGTTCATAAGATCACAGTGCCTAGATAAAGTTAAAATAAAAATATCAGCTTGATAAGAGCATTCTGTGGTCCCAAGAAGTTTTCAATGGTAGCATCAACCCCTACTGTCCTCAATGATGTGGTCCACTTTAACTTTGAATCTGCATTTTTTTTGGTTCATAGCCTATAATGATATGCAAAAATGAATTGACGGTCTGGATCTAACAAATACATCATGGTGGAGCCCACTTAATTTTCACACCTCCGTTGCTTGCTGAGGGGAGCGGATTAGGTGAGACCGGGCATCATCCAAGACGGTGCAACCCTTATCGTGGGGCCCACCTTTATTTATTTATTCTATATCCACTCCGTCCGTCCGAATTTTCAGATCATTTTAGAGGATTCTACCAAAATTTAAGAATATCCAATTATCAGGTGGACCATAATCTAGGAAAAAGTTGTGATTGAACACTACTATTAAAAACTTCTTAGGGATCACCTTAATGTTTCTATGGTTTTCATTCGACATCCAATCTGTTGATAAGTTCACATAAGCCTGGATGAAGAGGAAAAACATATATAGCTTGATACAAGAATTTTGTGGCCACTGTTTCCTATGGCATAGGTAATGGTAAGCCACCACTGTTTCATTTTTTCGATAATTTTTTAAAATGATCTGGAAAAAGGTATGGACGGGGTGAATATAGAATGCACATGTCAAGAAGGGCACCGCTGTAAGGGTTGCACGGTCTTGGGTGAGGCCGGGGTCCCACCTAATATGCTCCTTGGTGCAGTACATTCTCGTGAGAGAAGAAAACCAGAAGTATTTACATGTGAAACTTCAGTGGGCCCTATTATCATGTATTTATAAGATCCACACAGTCCAGCCATTTTTTCATACCATTTTATGGAGCCATATTATAGAAATCATCTGAAACACCAATAGTTGAAAACTTTTTGGGGCCATAGAAGGTTCTAATCAAGCTTATATTTGTGTTTCACCTTCATGTAAGTATGTGTAAGATTGTTAAGAGGTTAGATAGCAAATAAATGTAACAATAGGCCTTAAAAAGGTGTCAACGGTTTCCGTTCAATATCTGCTATTTTCTTTGACGTGGTTTACTTGAGCTTTAGATATGCCTCACTTTTGGGCTCATGCTCTGTAAAAATTGATGGACGGTGTGAATATAAATCATAAATCATTAAGGTATCCAAAGAAGTTCCACACATTAGAAGTGACGTTGTGTAGCACGCCATGTATTTAGGAGAGAGAGATCCCACGTATTTAGGAGAGAGAAATCCCACGTATATCGTCAGCCAGAGTCACCTAGGATGATGTGTACCAATGAGAAGCAACTGCGCTGAAATTTCTTATGCCATCAGCACGGATGATCCGCACTTCATAAGGCGACTGGGTACTGAGTAAATTATGTAGTAGTGAGGATCGTCTGTGTTGAAGACAGAAAAATTCAGTGCCGTCTATTCTCATTGGTACCTAATAAAGTCAGCTAAAAAACCGGCCGATTTCCTCTCTCACGTATGGATTGCGTGCTACACAACCCACTTTTACAGTGTGGAATTTCCCTGGCCTCATCCTAATTTATCTATTAGATCAGAACCGTCCATAAATTTTTTCAGATTATTCTAAAGCATAAGATAAAAAAAGTGGACCACACAACAGAAAGCATGGGATTGAACGACTAACGTTGAAACCTTCCTACGGTCCACTTTGAGGTTTATTTGCCATCTAACCCCTTCATAAGGTCACTTATACATTGATTCAGGGAAAACACAAACATCAGCTTGATCAGAGCTGTCTATTGCAACAAGAAGTTTTCAATGGTAGCTGTTCATTTCCCACTCTTTCCCGTCGTGTGGCCCAGTTGAGCCTTGGATCTGATTTATTTTCAGCCTCGTGACTAGAAGGTATGAAACAAAATGATTGGACTGTGTGGATCTACATGAATTTTAAGGTTTTAGTCATGATTTTACACCATTTCCTGTGGTATGGCGCCTAAGTCTTGAATTTTAACCCCAAGCCCGTCCCAACTGTGAGCTCCGTAAAAAGTCATGGTTGGACGTCTCTCACCCAACTATATATATATATATTTATTTTTATTTTTTTGGCTCACAGGAACCACGAGTCAACTTGATTTTTTGAGCTCTGCACCTAAAGTAAGAATACATATCTAATGGTTGGAGTGGATTTCAAATATCTAAAAATCAAGGTGAGCCTGTAATCCTTCTGGCAGCTGTTTTAAATATGGAAACAGAATTTGATGGAGGCCTACCCATTACTCTTGATGAGGCTCACTGTGATGTGTATGTGAAATCCACTTTTGACGTAGGGAGGACGTGGTAGGTCGATCACCGTCTCCCTAACCGATAGTTTCTCAAATCCACGAAAAGAAATAAAAGAAAAAAAGAGGAAATAAATTCCGAATAATTGATTTATTGATAATTGAATCAATAAAAACGGAATTACAATGCATATAAATAGGAAACTAAACCCTAGGTAAAGTATCAAAATCCAACTCCAACTAAAACTCCTAGAAAACGCAACTTACTATAAATAGTAAACTTACTATTTATAGAAGTCGTTCAATCCTACTAGAACTCTTGGTTTTCGGCCAAAAATAGAAAGTTATCAAACGGCGTCAACCACGTTGTTCTACGAAATATTCTAAGCCCTTTTCATTTTGGGCACTAACTCTAAAACCCTACAGATGCAAAGTTATGATCGAATTAAAACTTACTATAAATAGTAAAAATGAAAATAAACTAGCCTAATGACCGTCGATACGGTCGATTCTCGCGATTCCGGGTTGGGCAACCCGGCGTAGCGGGGTTGGTTGGCTAAAGTAGCTCGAGCTACCCCAAATTGATATATTATACGTCCCGTAACTCATTCTGGATTGTGAGATACGACCGATTCACGGTCCTGACGGTCCGGACCACTTTCGGTCCCGTCCGGTCTTCTTTTGCTCCATCTGGGCCATGAAATAGTCAGCGACCCGTCCTACATCAACTTTGTTCGTTAGATGTGCAATCACACTTTAAACACAGAGACAAAAACTAAGTCTAGCATGTGATTTATGTGGGCCAAAACCAAAGGAAACAGTTGGGAGAGAGACATCCACCCTAGATTTTTGTAAGGCCCAGCTTGATGTTTATTTGAAATCCACTCCGACTATTAGATACCACACCAAATTTTAGACATGAATCTCAAAATCAGGCCCATATGTAATTTAGGTGAGCCACACTAAGGGGAACGGTTTAGAAAGTGAGCATTTCCCTTTGTAGTATTTCTGATCATATGGATCATCTGAATAATGGATGGGGCTGATATTTGGTCTCTGGGATTAAAATTCGGTTCTGCAATGGATGGTTGGGATGGATTTCAAATAAACATTACGATGGCCCCACCTGAGCCAACCATTCCTTTCCTTTACTTCAACCAATGCACCTTCATTTTTTGAGCATCCTCTCTCTCCCTCTCTCTCTCTCACACACATAAGCACTCAAGCTCAGGCTGGGCTCAGCATAAAACTCTTGGGTGTCCTTGGGCTGAACTTTTTCAGCCCATATGGGCCTGGGACAGACTCAGGCCTAAGTTGAAAACATGTGGGCTGGGCTTGTATAGCCTTGCCTAATCTGGCCCCATTTTCCCCTTAGTGTACCTGCAACCCACGTAACAGAGGGCTGGCCGATACAACCCTTGTATATATGTATCGTATGAAGTACAGATTTTAACAGGGAGTTGCTTTGCTCTCACAGCACTATAAGTTATAGTACTGGTACTAGTCCTAGTTACAGTCGGCCCTTAAACTGTCCAATCTATTAATTGAGACTGTTTATTACTTCCATCACACATTTTATGGGCACCGCATAAACATCACACCATTTTGGCAAATATTAACCATTTGATCAATTGGCTTCAGTATGGGCAGTCAAGATTGTTTAGAAAACATAGGTCCAATTAACAATTTGATAAATCTATTTGTTAGAGCCTATCAAGGATTGCTTATGATTTGAACAATCACTTTTTTTAGGCAGTCACAGCGATCCCATCTTGGAAAAGGGACGTCATGAACATGTTTAGATGGCATCTAAACATCAACAGTCTTGGAAGGTTTCAAGGGTGGCCATTTCCATTATCATTGTTTTGCGTCGTGGGGCTCACCTGAGTACACCTGCCACATTGTGAGTTCGAGAAACTGATTGACAGGGTAGATTTCTCATAGCCATCTCAGTGAGCCCACATAAATTCTGCCAACAGGAGCTTCGATTCCTGCCGTACAGAAAACCTATACCAGTATTGGACTCGGATTGCGATGAATTCTATTTCTTGAATTTCCTTTCTGTTTTTTATTGAAAATTACTACAACACTGTACTGTTGAATGTGCACGACCACAGGTGGGAAGGAAAGAGGTTGAAGAGATGCTATACGCAGCACAGCTGTCGAATTGGAATATCCAAGAGAGTGAGGGCCACTCATCAGGTGGGTCCCACTGGAGCACGCACTCTCTTGTTAGAGAATACAACCGGCGGTTTATATTCAACATACTTATGTGGCCCACGTGACCCACGTGACGAGGAATCTTTGTATTTGAAGAATATTGGTAATATTGGTGGAACCCAACTACTGAGTGTGTGGCACTTACTCAATTTTCACTCCTGCGTCAACCCAACTGCATTATATCCTCAGGCATTTCAACCATTGGTCTCAGGTTCGAAACCCACTAACCCCACCCGTGGGTGGGAGCAGTTATACCTGATACGTTTCTGCCCGTTTATCACATCAATCCCATCTTGGCCCATACGTTAGGCATGCCCACTTATCAGGTGAGCCACATCTGCACGAGAAAACAGAATATGTGAAGAATGACGCGGGTTCACATTTGCGAATTGTGTGGCCCAGCCTGATTTCTGGACTTTTCCTGGTTGAAAGTGAGCCATCCACTGCATTTTCACTAATCAGACAACTAGGAGGGAGGATAGAAAGGGGCCCAACCCTTGCTTCTCATCACCATTCAAATGTCAAGCGTAGGATGGAGATTGAGAATGTATTTCAGCTGCCCCAGCAATTGATGCCCATATAATTACTTTGAACATGGCAATCTCATGTGTCCATGTGTTGTGCCCCACCATCATCTCACCAGTTAAATTATCAAGGTATTTATCATTGATGAACCATTGATCCTTTTTGCCTATTGCAACTGTTCATTTGAGAATGCTTTCGAAATAAACATTAGAGTGGACTAAGTAGTGTTCAAAGTTTCGATATCGCTATAAGTTTCGCTAACTAGAGATACAAAAACAATATCAATATCGTCGATAATATCAATGATAACCGAAAATGCAGGGAAAATAGGAAAAGCGGTGGAATATTTAAGTGAAACATCAGGAGATGATAAAATATGCATATTTACATATTTAGGGGTAAAATAATTGTAAAAGAATGCATATTTAATAGGTTTCTATTTAATGAGGGCCTAAAAGCATGTGTTGTTGTAAGAAATCAGTCCAACCATCTCATCCATCTAATATCTGACTTTCCATCTAAACATTCATTGATATTTCAGAAATTGGCAACACTTGATATTTCTCAACAAATTATTAACAATTGAAAAAAGAAACTAAAGATTGTGGTATTGTTGTTGCTATGTCACGATAATATGATAATATCAAGATGTTATCAATATTATTATCGACAAATTAAACACTGCATATAACCAGGTGCCCATAAAAAATATAAAATGAAAATTTTTTAATATACAGATTTTTAGCAATATCGACACATTGGCAAGATTATTAAAATATTATAAATACATTGATGATACAAACGACACTGGGAATTTATACACTAAAATTTTTTGGCGATAGACTAGCAGTATCAATGCATTGGCAATACAAACGATGCTTGAAATTTACACAATTGAAAATATTAACGATATCGACATATTGGCGATATTTAGTGATATATTGTCAATACCTAGAATTTTTTTATATTGTTAGTGTTATCGGTATCGCTACCAATGTTGTCGATATTGCTGAACTAGATATTTGGATAATATCGAAGATAATTTAAACACTGTCATCGACAAATTGAACGTTGCATACAACCATGCGCCCATAAAAAAATATTAAATGATTTTTCTTTTAATATATAGACATTTGGCAATATCAATACATTGGCGATACAAGCAACACTTGGAATTTACACAGTCGAAAATATTGACGATACACTGGCGGTATCAATGCATTAGCAATACAAGTGACTCTTGGAATTTACATAGTTGTAAATATTGACAATATCAATACATTATCGATATTTAGCAATATATTGCTGATACCTAGAATTTTCGATATTATCAATTTATCAGTATCACTACCAGTGTTATCGATATCTTTTAGCTAGAAATAGAGATAATATAATATTTCGAATTTCGGAGATAATTCAAACATTGGACCATAGGAAGGTTTTAATTGTGTGCATTCAGTCACCACTATTTCCTATTGTGGTCCACCACATAAATCATGGTGGGCCCTCAGAGCTTTTGGAGCACTACTAGCAGTCTCACTACATAATCTTAATCAGAATGGTGGTGACTCTAACACCATGTGCGCAGCTAGCAGCTAGGTGTTGTTAGGCACTATAGGGACACCATGATGTATGTGTTTTATGCCCACACTGTCCATTGGTTTTGCTAGCTTATTTGAGGGATAAACCCAAAATTGAAGCAAATCAAAAGCTAAGTAGACCACACCATAGGAGATGGTAGGGATAATGACATGCACTGTTAAAACCTTCCTAGGGTCCACTGTAATGTTTATTTGCCATCCAACCTATTGATAAGGTCACACAGACCTGGATGAAGGGAAATATATACATCGGCGCATCTTTATCCAATATTTATGTGTGCCCCCGAAATGTTTTAATGGTGGGCATTCAATCATCACAGGTTCCTCTAGTGTTGTTAGCTTGAGCTTTTGATCTATATAATTTTTTTTTAGGTGCAACATCTTTTTTCATTCAAGAGGGAGACTATACAACTGTAGGGCTTTTGATCTACTTATTGTAGGGCTCACGCCCTAAAATGAGCTCTTAAAATGGATGGATGACATGAATATAAAACATGTATATCACAGCGGCCCAACACCACCTACTGTTGGGGCACCACACAATCTGCTTCCCACGTCAAAGTCATCATGCAGTTATCTAGGGACTCAGTCCCTATGAGAATGGGCCACGATCAAGTGATCCCAAGCCATCTGATACGAGGACATGGATTAGGTGTTGTTGCCAACATCATGTAAAAAAAAAAAAAAGTGTTGTTGCCAACACCACCCCAGCATTGGTGTGTTGATGTGTTGTGCACTGTGGTGCCAAAGCATATCCCAAGCTTAAGTGTTCCACACCATCAGAAACAGTGGGGATAATGACACCTACCATTGAAACCTTTCTAGTGCCCACATAATATTTATGTCATCGAACTGTGTTGATAAGGTCACCTAGACCTGGATGAAGGGAAAGCAGAAATATCCACCTGATCAAAAATTTATATATCCTGTGCATTGGTGTGGTGCACTTGAGCTTCAGATCTGCTTCAATTTTTATTTCATGCCCTAAAATGAGGGAGAACAATCATATGGACAACATGGATATAAAATACATACATCATGTTGGGCCCCACAGTGCACAACACATTGACATAGAACTGCTGGGGGTGGTCGTGTCCTTGATATGATTGAGCACCAGATACATTGCTCGAATCTAACTTCAAAGCGCGCAAACGGGTGACACCAATATTGCATCACCGACCTTGGAAAAGCTCTGTGGGCCCACCATGATGCATGTGTTTTATCCACACTGTTCATCTATTTTGCCAACTTATTTTAGGGCATGATAAAAAAAAAATGAGGCAATCTAAAACTTAGGTAGACTACACCATTAGCAACAGTGGTGATTGAATGCTCACTATTAAATACTTCATGGGGGCAACAAAAGTTCTCCAGGAGCCGACCCCCAACATCCGTGTCTTCCCTTCATGCAGGTATGTGTCACCTAATCAACAAGGTGGATGACAAATAAACATTATAGTGGCCTTAGAAAGTTTTCAATGGTGGGCATACAATCACTATTGTTTCCTGATTGTTGTCCACCTGAGATTTGGATCTGCCTCATCTTTCTGCTCAGTTCCTAAAATGAGCTGGCCAAATATACGGATGGCATGGATAAAATACATATATCCACAAAGCTTTAATAGCACCACTACCTGTGTGTCGCTCGCTACATTCTAGTCTGATTTGATTGGGCCACACCCACACACGAAGCATGTTTGAAATCGAGCACCTATTTGGTAATCGTCTTAGGTCACGATATCCGCGTGATGATATTTTTCTTGGTTCTCATGGAAGATGGAAGGAAACCGAATAAGATTGAGCCACCAATCGATCGATAGCACATGTAACAGGGTAATCTGTAGATTGGGACGGTTCATCCAGTTCTTCATATAGCAGGTTCAAATGATCCAAAATAAACGTGCATCTAAGGAACCTATCAATCAGATCCGCCTAGAAATTGAAACTGATTAACGGTCAAATATTCGGTAGAGGTGATTGAAGAAAGTGATTAATAGTATTGAAATAGGCTTGATTTTCTAAACATAGGCCATCCAATGGTAGGCCTTGTAGGTGGATGGACCCGATTGATACATAACATTCCACATGGAATGAATAGAGAGGGCTGTAATATATATTCTAAGGTTTTACTGATCAACTTCTTGACCTCGGTGAAGATTTATGTTTACGACCCAACTACCCAAGGAATCAGACGCAAATCAGACTGTTAGCATAGCAATTGAACAATTCAAAGTCACACACAAGATGATTCCTTAGTAAGGTTCCATCTAAAGGTGCAAATGATCAGATGGTTAGGATTGTTGAAGTAGTAGCTACTTTTTGAGTTATGACCTATGTAGGACGGTGGTTATCATATTTGCCACGATACAAAGCTATAGACGCATGCTACATACACTTATCAAGCTTGATTTGAGATCCAACATACCCACCTAACCCAAATACATGGAAATAATAAGTTTTAGCCTAGTTCTCTTGGTTCATGGGAGCTCAACCTAGCTGCTGAGGTTAAGGGTGGATTAAAAATCCTGACCCATGTTCTCATCACTGCACGAGTTTGATGTGGAATCATTAATCACTCTTTTTTAACCATGCATTACATTCTCACATGAATCCTCGACTTAATGCACCACTACACCATGTGGCTTGCTGCTTGATAGATTTCACCTATTGTGCCTGGTGCTAGCCTGTTGCTTGGTATATTTTATTGATTGTGCCTGGTGTTATCTTTTTCCTCCCAAAAGGAGGAGGTAATGATTTGAAGGGCCAATGAGATTCTAACTATTCATGATAAAAGTAGTGAAAGTTTGATGTGGCTGCCAACTCGATGCAATTGTCCTCTATCCAGCCTTGGGTCGGGAACATGAACATGAAACACCTAGTACAATAAGAAAAAGTGAGGCTCATAACATAACATGATAAATGATTATTAGGTACTTTTCCAGTCCCTATATACCTAAGTAACATTTTTGCACTACTACCGTCTAATTTTTCCTCACAAGAGGATGAAATAGCAACTTAAAGAGTAAATAGAAGTGAGGTTCACAACATAATAGATGGATATCAAGTACATTTCCTTGGTCCCTACCTAGACAACATTTAACACCATGACCGACTTAAAGTAGACTTGAAGGCTCAATAGTAGAGAGGACAATGTAACTTGAAGACTTAACCGTGGAGGGGAAGATGTAAAGTTTTTGAGGTGGTGGATGGATTACTACTTTAAAGGCTTTGATTTTTCAAATCACCTTGTAAATATATGTAAATGAGCAGTTATGATTTCTGATGCGTATTTAGCAAGAGAGGGTAATAAGTGAGTATTTTCTCATCGAAAATCGCTTTTGGAAAGGGCTGCCTTAAATTTGTGGCCCTACCGTGATGTATGTGATTTATCCATGCCATTCATGCATTTCAATGGGACATTTTAGAGCATGAGCCAAAACAAGAGGCAGATCCAAAGCTTAAGTGGACCACAGCATTGGAAACAATGATCCCCCCCCCCCCCCCCCCCCCCCCCCAACCCCAAAAGAAAAAACACACACACAAATTTTCAATGGTAGCCATTCAATTCTCATTGTTTCCTATAGTGTGGTCCACTCGAGCTTTGGATCTGCATCATTTTTTTACTCATGCCCTAAATTGAGTTGGTCAAAGGAATGGACAGCATGGATAAGCTACATGCATCACGGTGGGCTCGATAATTTTTACCTCTTTCACCTCGGCTGTGGAGTTAGGAAGGCGTGCCCTATCAATCTTCAAATAAGAATATTGTTGCAATTACTAAGGTAAATATTCATTATTTATTTACCACTATTTATACAAGTAAATGAAAAATCAACCCCAATAACTTTCCATACTACTGTGATTGGGGGAAAGTCACTGTGACTTGAAAAGACAATATACAAGTGGGTCGCATAGGGCCTGTTTGGATCGTAAGTTGCTTAAGATAAGTTACTTTATGTGAAAAAAAAAAAAAAAAAAAAAGGTATAATTTTCCGTGAGGCTCATCTTTTTTAAACTTTTCACTAGAAATTCTAAAACGTTTGGTTGATAATGGCATCTGAGCACGGACAGGCCTACGTACAAATCCTTCCGAAAGTTCAAATGAGCAGTTGGCCCACCATGGCACACAAGACTCTTTTGAAACTTGCTGAAAGCCCAACTCAGTTAGGAATCTAGTAGACTTGTCAGCTTGAAAACCCGGTAGAGGTAATACAATTCAACGTGATTCAACTGAGTTGACTCAATCAAATGTGTGTGTGTTTTTTTTTTTTTTTTTTCACATAAAGTAAGAGTCTAATGGGCATCAGAATATGCTTCCGGCAAAGTATTTCAGACGTGTGAATCTTATTATTAGTAAAAGCTCTTCCCTTGTGTTTACTTGTGTCTATAAATAGATCTCACTGCCCTTCTATTGCTACACATTCCAACAACTCCCCCCAATTAGTAATGGCTCTCCTCTTTCATAAAAGCCCATCATTATTCATAATCATCTTCCTTCTCCCTTCTTTTCTCATTCCCACTACCCAACAATGCAACCATCATCACTTCTCTGCTTTGCTCCAACTCAAGCATGGCTTTCTCTTCCATGAGTACACCCAGTCTACTCTCCCCTCATGGAATTCTAACAATCTCAATTGCTGCTCTTGGGAAGGCATCACGTGTGGTAGAGCCACTGGTCACGTGATCAGCCTCGACCTCAGTAGCCTCCTTATCTACGGTCAGATTGATTTTGAAAGCCTCTTTCGTCTTCGGAGCCTCCAGAGCCTCAACCTCGCTTACAATGATTTCGAACCCTCTCCAATCCCATCTGGGTTTGACCAGGTCACCAGCTTGATCCATCTCAACCTCTCTTATTTGAATTGTTATGGCCAAATCCCGCTGGAAATCTCCAGCTTGACCACTTTGGTTTCTCTCGATCTTTCTTATAATGAATATTGGAATGGTTCCTACAGTAAATACCTGAAACTGGAAAACCCAAGCATTGGAGCACTCTTCCAAAACCTGCCGAGTCTGAGAGAGCTGCATCTTGACCATGTAAATATTTCAGCGCAGGGTAGTGAGTGGGGCCGGGACTTATTCTTCCCACTCCCTCCTCTCCGCAAGCTAAGCTTACAAGGATGTCTTCTTTCAAACTCCATCTATTCTTTCCTTTCACGGCTCCATTTCTTGTCTGAACTCGACCTCAGCTCTAACAATCTCTCCTCTGTAGTACTCAACTTCACAGGGAGTCTCCACAAGTTGAGCTTGCATGGATGTAGTCTTTCAGACACCATCTATTCTTCCCTTTCACAGCTCCATTTCTTATCTGAACTTGACCTCAGTGGAAACGATCTCTCCTCTGCAGTGCCCAGCTTCACAAGGAGCCTCCGCAAGTTGATCTTACGAGATTGTGGTCTTTCAGACTCCATCTATTCTTCCCTTTCACAGCTCCATATCTTATCTGAACTTGACCTCAGTGGAAACGATATCTCCTCAGCAGTGCCCACCTTCCCGGGGAGTCTCCACAAGTTGATCTTACGAGAATGTGGTCTTTCAGGTTCCATCTATTCTTCCCTTTCACAGCTCCATTTCTAATATGAACTCGACCTGAGTCGAAACAATCTCTCATTTGCAATGCCCAATTTTATAGCGAACTTATCCTCCTTGACATCCCTGGTCCTTACCAAGTGCGAATTGCATGGAAAATTCCCTGAGAGTGTTTTCCAGCTGCCAAGCCTACGAATCATTGACATATCAGGCAATTCACTTCTAGCTATCAATTTTCCAGAGTTCCCTCAAAACAATACTCTACAGCAATTGATCCTGTCAGACACAGGATTTTCAGGAAAGTTACCGGATTCTCTTGGTAATCTCAAATTCTTGATCTAGTTAGATCTCAGTTATTGCAGCTTGTCTGGATCAATACCATCCTCACTTTTGAACCTTACCAAACTGCAAAACTTGTATCTTTCATCCAATAGTTTGAGCGGCCCAATTCCTTCTTCATATGGGAATGAGCTTCTGAATCTCAAAGTGATCAGCTTATGGAATAATTTGCTTAATGGGACCATTCCATCATCATTGTTTTCACTCCCATCATTACAGATTCTGGATTTCTCAGGTAACCAACTTAGCGGTCAACTTGGTGAGTTACACAATGCCTCTTCTTCACAGCTGGAGACCATCGATTTGGGGGGCAACAACTTGCAGGGGATGATACCGAGATTTATCTTTCAACTTGCCAAGCTTCAAGAACTTTACCTTCCTTCCAACAATTTCAGTGGTGTTGTGCAGCTACGCTTATTTCAAAACCTCAATAAACTTTACAATCTGGATCTTTCAGATAACAACTTGTCAGTCCAAGATGGCAGTGGTAATTCCAGATTTGTTTCCATCCCTCAGATTCTTGAATCTTTGTTCTTGCGTTCTTGCGACATCCGCACATTTCCAAATTTCTTGAGAAATCAAGAGCGGTTGGGTGAATTAGACCTTTCCAGCAATAAAATTAGTGGTGAAATACCCAAATGGATATGGGAGGTTGGGAATGGCACTATATACTATTTAAATCTTTTTCACAATATTCTGCAGGGAATAGAACCACCATCTCCCCATCATTGTTGAGTGCCTTTCTTGACATCAGCTCCAACATGCTAGAAGGCTCACTTCCAATCCCATTACCCTCTTTTTTGTTGATTGTGGACCCATGGGGCCCACTTGTGGACAACCACTTGTGGGTGGGGCCCATAAGAATGTTCCCGCATCCTCCTTCTCCCGAGAGTTTGAATTTCTAATTAGAAATTTAAACCTCGGAAGAAGATGAGATGGGATAAGATAAGGTTAAACCAAACCTTATCTCATCTCATCCCTTATCTCTTTTTACCTCTATTTATAAGAGGACTCCTTCCGTTATCAAAGACACAAGGAAGAGTAAAAAAAAAAACTATAAGATATATACGGAGAGAAAAGAGAGGGATAGGCTTCTAGAGTTTATCCGGTCCATCCATCAGATCTGAACCATAGATCTGATCCGGTGACCATCTTCACCGTAGGATCAGAGGGGTGATCAGACCCACTTGCTCCTGTAGCAAATAGGCGGATCGCTGGATCCACCACAAATCCTCGGCTTTGCGAAGGTTCTCATCGTGTAGACCGTCAGATCCTGGTGGCCCACACTTCCGCAATCACTAACAGTGGTATCAGAGCATTGAACGGCGGATCTCCGATATAAAGAGAATATAATCGCAATCGAGGTAAGTGGCCTTAATTTTAGGATTATAGATTAAATTAATTTTATTCTAATAATATGTCGATCATCAAATCAATCATCTAATTAATATTTCTTTTTGTCCAAATCTCATTTTATTTATCTCTGAGGTATGGAGATTAATAAAATTGAGATTTTTAATTAATTAATTAGAATTTTGTCATAAAGACCACAGTACGATAAAGGTGGGCCCCATAATTGTGGGACAAAATTTGTCCAAGGTGGGGCACTATCTCAAAATTGTATGCCTACCTTTTTTATGAGTGCCCCATTTATGTGATTGAGAGGAACCACCAGATAAACTGATGGATGGATCAGGACCAGATCTGATGGACTAGATCCAGATATGATGGATGGTCAGCAGCCGCTGCAACTATTGCCTAGTCACAATAAGATCTGATGGATGGTCAGATCTGATGGATGAACCACTGCCATAACCCATCTGCCTTAACCCACCTGACATAACCCACCTGACAGACGGCTGGCTGCCACCACCAACAGCGACAGAGGCAGCCATGGCCGCCACCGCCGCCTGCAGCAGGAGCGGCAGCTGTGACCGCCGCAGGCAGCAACAGCCGCCGCCGCAGCGTATGCTTCCGCCGCCGCAAGCCACAGTGGTAGCGTCCGCCATCCACGAGCAGCAGCGGCCTGCTCTCTCTCGAGCTAAACGCCCATGGCAGCAGCTGCCATGGCCGCTGCCTCCAACCCCGCCGTCTGCCAAATCCATGGCAGTAGCTTCCATGGCCGCCGCCGTTGTCTGCGGAAACCGTGTTGTGGCCACCTCTCTCTCTTTCAATCTCTCTCTCTCTCTCTCTCTCTCTCTCTCTCTCTCTCTCTCTCCCGATTTCCCAACCCCACCATTGTTGTGGCCACCGCCGGCAGCACGCAACAACCGCTACTGCGTCCGCCTCCACCGACGCAGCAGCCGCACGCCGGCCGCTGCCGCGACAGCAGCAGCAGCGCGGGCCGCCGCCGCCACCAGCAGCAGCGCCGGCCGCCGCTTCCGCTCGCCGTTCCAGCCACTCATCCCTCTTAATTTTTTTGTTGGGCAGTCAGCCACCATGGCTGCCAAGGTTACATGGATGATGGGTTTCATAAAACCCTAAAAGAAGAAGAAGAGGATGAGATGATTGGAGCTGAGATATGGGCCCTTTGGGCCAGGACTGAAGATTCAAAATGGGCCTTTTTTTTTTTGCTTGGCTTGGCTTGGCAATAGGCCTTTTGGAAAATCAAAAAGAGCCTATCCTTTTGGGCTATCACTTGAGAAAATTGGGCCTTTTTAAGGCCTAACTTGACAATAGCCCTTTTGGGCCATGGCTTAAGGATATTGGATATGGGCATATCCTTTTGGGCCATGGCTTAAGATTATTGGGCCATGGCAAAATGGTTGGGCTGGTGGGCCTATTTTTTTTATTATTGAGTTGGGACTAATTCATAGAATTATGGGCCTGTCCCCTATAAAGAAAAGGCTAATTAATATTAGTGAGGACCAATAAAATAGAAAGGACCATCATTGGACATCCATATGTAGATGGATAGCCTATAATGACCATCATATATTATGCACAATAGAGATGGGCCGGACTAAAAAGCCCAAATCACTTAATATCAAGATTAAGTGTATCTTGTATAAGGGCCATTAATCAGCCATTTATGGACTGATTTAGACCAAGTAAAGGGAAGTGACTTGGGGTTTTTCGGCTAGATCTAACCGATGGTATGGTCCGTTTTTGTAATTAACGGTCTAGATCTAAAATTAATATGATGATCGATGTATGTATTAAAATGAAAGCATATGATTTAAATTATTTTTTTTTCTGTCTCAAAATATCTTTTGATTACTTAATGTATATGTGCATGCATTATTAAATATGTGTAAAAGTGAATGAAGATCATGATAAATATCCATACGATCACTATTGATCACGGGTCCACAAATGAACGGAACCATCATCAACTATGATGATCAACATTGATGAGAGGATCCATCATCAATGGTGAACATTAATAGTAATGATTGGATCCATCATAAATGGATATGATCAATGTAGTGACCGTATTGTCCTTTAATCATAGAACTTCTCTTATTCGTTCAATGGACATGATTGTTTTCTTTAATCTAATGATTTATTCAATTTGACTTTAATTTTTATATGATTAAAATTAAGTCATCATTTCATTAGAATATAGATCTGTTATCCCAAGGTTGTGCATAACCTAAGTGGGAGTTTCATTCCTTCCCTAAATGATGCATACACCCATAATGGTGGGTTATAGGTTATACAAATAGATAGTCGTAAAAGCATCAATTTCATTTTATTTAGAGAACTTGATTGATCTGCACCACCCATACAGGTATGTAGGCTTTCAGATCCCTTATAAGATGGATTGTATACTTTTATAAACTTAAAAGTTTGAATAACCAGTAGAAATTCTGATGATTAGTGCCAATACTTTAGATCATAGCTAAGTAGTGATACATGATGCGATGTAGAGATGGCCTCTAAAGCATTGATCGCCGATCAACTAAAAGGACAACATTTCGACGGCAACAACTACGAAGACTGGTCCCGCGCAGTGCGAAGCCTTCTAGATGAAGATGACATTTCACACACTCTGGATGGGGTTCAAGAGGAACCCATATTGGCTGAAAATGGAAATCTAGGTGAACATAGGGCCGCGATGAATCGCTATAAACAAGTGGCGTAAACAAAATCGCTCCGCCCGTAATGTTTTGATTAGCACAATGCACAAAGAACTCATACCCACGTATGAAGTGCATGAAACCGCTAAGGGGATCTGGGATGCACTGGCTAATGCCTATAAGCAGAAGTCAGATGCAAAGATTCGGGCTATGGAATTAGAGTTCCAAGAATATAGGATGCCTGTAGGTTGCCCCATCAAGGATCATATCCGTAAGATGGAGCAGATGATAGGCGCCTTGAGGAATGTAGGGTGCAAACTAACTGAAAATCAAAAGATTATAGCTATGCACCGTTCCTTACCCGAATCATGGGCCCAAATCAAAACGATTCTGAACCATACTGATTCTATCACAACGTTCAGAGACTTTTGTGGCCATCTGGTACGAGAGGTTGAAATGAATGCAATTCAGCCAGGTTCGGCCAAGGCTTTTGCAGCAGAAACCCACAAGCGGAAAGCTAATAAGAGGAAGTTCAAAGCTCGCAAGAAGGCGAAGAAGAACAATCACGAACAGAAGACCGCAACGCCTCCTCCAAATCCCAAGAAGGGGAAAGGAAAGAGGAAACCTAAAAAGACAAACATCACTTGTTTCGTCTGCGGAAATCCCGGCCATTATGCCCGTCAGTGTGCCCAGAAAAAGACGGTAATTCCTCAGTCACAAGATACTTTGTTTGTAGGCGTTTGTTCTGAGATCCTTTCTGTTGATATCCTATCTAACGAGTGGATTTTGGATTCAGGCGCAACAAAGCACGTGACACGAGATCGTCGAGGACTCGAGGAATTTCGACCTATAGCTACAGGGAGCTACAGGGTGTACATGGGGAATAACGCTGCTGAAGACGTGCTAGGGATTGGTGTTTATCATCTCCGTACGCGCGTAGGGCACACAATAACCCTCCATGATACTCTTTATGCACCGGGCATGAGCCGGAATTTAATTTCTGTTTCTAGATTGTTAGTTAATGGTTTTGACATTCGTTTTTCCGGGACAAGAGTTTCTTTAAGACTAAATAACCTCATCTTTGCATGGGGTAATTTAATTTCAGATTTATTTATTCTAGATGTAGAACATGATAATGCGCCTCTTGCTTTGTCTGCTACATCGAATGAACATGTAGTATCTGAATCTTTAAAATGGCACGCGAGGTTAGGTCACATTGGAAAGGACCGTATGACAAGACTAGCTAGATCTGGTCTGTTAGGTTCATTATCCAAGGTTGATTTGCCATTTTGTGAACATTGTGTCTCCGGGAAGACTTCTAAGAAACCATTCCCTAAAGCGACTAGGTCAAAGGGTTTACTAGAGATAATCCATACGGATATCTGTGGACCCTTAAATGTACATGCTAGAAATAGATGCCAATACTTCGTCACATTTATTGACGATTACTCGCGCTATGGATATGTGTATCTCATCTCACATAAATCCAAGGCTTTTGATTGTTTTCTCAAATTCAAAGCTGAAGTTGAAAATCAGCTTGAGAAAAAGATTAAAATTCTTAGATCTGATAGAGGTGGCGAGTATACATCTGAAACGTTTAAATCATACTGTGCAAACGTTGGCATCATCAGGCAATACACTATGGCATATACTCCACAGCAAAATGGAGTTGCAGAGAGAAGGAACAGGACACTATTGGACATGGTAAGATCGATGATGGCACATGCTAATCTCTCTACCACATTTTGGGGAGACGCGCTTCTTACAGCCGTCTAAGTCCTAAATAGAGTCCCAACTAAATCCGTTCCTAAGACCCCATATGAGATGTGGACTGGGAGGATTCCTTCTCTAGCCAACCTACGTCCTTGGGGATCTTTAGCATATGTTTTATTGCCTACTCAGCATAGAAGTAAACTTGATAGTAAAACTATTGAGTGCGTATTCATCAGGTACCCAATGCACTCAAAGGGATACGTTCTAGTTTATGAGGATCGTGGAGGATGGACTGAGATTGAATCTCGGGACGTAACCTTCGTCGAAGACAGATACCCCAGCCGAAAGAAACAAAAGGTTTCCACCGAACTTTTTGAAATTCCTGATGTATCTCAGGAGAGTGGGAGTTCTGCTTCTGCAAATGGAGATACTCCTATAGTTCATCAGGACAGTGGGAGTACATCTCAGCAGGCTCCTGAGTTACGTCGAAGTGTAAGAGGTTTGATTCCCAGAAGATATTTCGATATCGATGGTCAATCTTTCTCTTGTGTTACGGTTGACGATGATGAACCTGATTCTTATCAGGATGCGTTATTATCTCCGAATTCGGCTGATTGGGTAACTGCCATGGACGAGGAGATTGCCTCCATGGAGAAGAACAAAGTCTGGGAACTTGTAGATCTGTCTTCCAATCGCAAAGCAATTGGTAACAAGTGGGTACTTAAGATCAAAAGAAAGGTAGATGGTACAGTGGACAAGTACAAAGCAAGATTAGTTGCAAAAGGTTTTACACAAAAGGAAGGTGTTGATTATGAGGAAACTTTTTCACCTGTTGCAAAATTTTCCTCAATCCGCATGATCTTGTCCATTGTCGCAAGTTTAAACTTAGAGTTATATCAGATGGATGTAAAGACTGCTTTCTTAAATGGTGATTTGGATGAAGATATTTACATGCAACAACCCATAGGTTATGTGGACAAAAAGTATCCAAAGAAAGTCTGCAAGTTATTACGATCTATTTATGGGTTGAAGCAATCTTCAAGACAGTGGTACATGAGGTTCCACTTAGCCATCACCACTTTTGGATTCACAATGAGTGAAGAAGATCATTGTGTATACGTGAAACGGTCTGGAAGATCTTTTCTGATACTATCTCTATATGTAGACGATATCCTATTAGCTGGTAATGACATGCAACTGTTGATGATGTCTAAAGATTGGCTTTTCTCGAACTTTGAGATGAAAGATCTTGGTGAAGCCAACTTTATCTTAGGGGTTAAAATCATCAGGAACCGTTCTAGGAGATTCTTAAGCTTGTCACAAGCCACTTACATACAGAAGATCTTAGAGCGGTTTAGGATGGAAAATTCAAAAGCTGTTGAAACCCCTATGGATAAAGCTACCAAGTTAGACAGGAAATCGTGTCCCCAGACAGAAGCTGAGAAATCGGCAATGTCCTCAGTACCTTATGCGAGCGCAGTAGGCAGCTTAATGTATGCTATGCTTTGCACCAGACCAGATATAAGCTATGCAGTTGGCATAGTCAGCCGTTACCAGAGTAACCCGGGACAGTCTCATTGGCAAGCCGTGAAACGTATATTCCGCTATCTCAGAGGAACCAAGGACTTGATGCTGTGTTATGAAGGCGCGAGTCTCGAGCTCAAAGGATATTCAGATGCCGCCTGGGGTAATGACGCCGACGAGGGAAAGTCTACTTCAGGATATGTCTTCTTGCTCGGAGGGGGAGCTATCTCTTGGTCGAGCAAGAAACAAACATCCACGACACTTTCATCTATGGAGGCCGAATACATTGCATGTTGTGCTGCAGTTCAAGAGTGTGTATGGGTTCGCAGATTCCTACAAGGATTGGGTGTTGTTCCAGGCATTCATGAGCCTATATCGTTGAGGATAGACAACACCTCGGCCATTGACTTGGCAAAGGATCCCAAACACCACCAGAAATCGAAGCACATTGAGATAAAGTATCATTACGTTCGTGATCAAGTGAAAGATAAGAAGGTTATCCTCAGCTACATTCCTACCAAGGAGATGATGGCTGATCCCATGACGAAACCTATAGCTAGAGATCTATTTCAGGTTCACGTCAGGCAGATGGGATTGAGGAAAGCTTGAATGATATGCTTTTATCATGTATCTTTGATCTTTCATGAATACTAAATTCCATTTTATTCAGTATTGAGCACTTGTTAAACTAGGTATGTAGATCATCAGCATTTTCTTTGAGATCAAGTAGGATTTCAACTATTATCGGCAGGCCGGTTACCCACTCGCACGGGTTGACCAACCCTAAATGTACAAGAGAGGTACACTTGGGGTGATGTTCATACACTGAGGTATGAACCACCCTTTATTGAAAATAATAAAGGATGAGGATGCAAATGAGTTGTATCCGCCTTCAGTCCTATAAGATTGAAGATGAGACTGACAAAGTCGAATAACATAGTCGCACCATTACTCATAATGCGGATAATGTTATGGCCTGAATCACAGCCAAGTCGTGAGGTTATGAGATGAGTCATACCTCATGTGAGATGACTTGCGTACTGTAGACCCGACAGATACCTAGTATTGTCTACTTTACGGCGTGGATTGTAGCCACGTGCTTGGACCTATTACCTACAGATTGCTTTGATTCGATCTAATCATTGCAACGTGCGAGTAGCCAGTCCCGTAGGTGACTCTTTGTGTCCTCAGCTACCCTCCTCTTGTGTACAGGAGGATGAGATTGAGTGTCGCTACTTTAGTATACGATGACGAAAGGCCCTTGATTGGCCAGACTCGGTTATGCTAGGAAAGCGGCTTGATCAATTCCAAATTACACACTTGCGTGGGGAAGATCCCGTGACAGGTACACCAAGTTTCTAGAACTATAAATACGCACTTGAAGACTTATCCGCCGGCAGTATCGAGTTTTCTTAGACTTTTACAAACGATATTCTCTTTCAAAATATATATGTATATATATTACTTTAAAAGGAATTCAAATTGATGTTTGTAGAAAATCAAGTTTTTCAGAATAAACTCGATAAGTTGGATAAGTGCGTATGTTGGCCGAGTACTCCAGATTGGGAGTTAACTCTATCCGGTGTGGTCATGCGGACTAGGACAGGCAATGCAAAGCTTAGGTTATTGAGTGCTAGATAGGTGGTCTCTTAGTACTCAAACACCTGTGAGAAGATAAAGGTGTTCCAGCTGGTCCCACGCTTCTGATTCTTTTGATCGTGATTCTTTGGTTTTGATTATTATGTGATGAGCTAGATGAACTCTCATAATGTGCCTACCCCACAATGTGATTGAGTGGGAGATGTTGATTGTGGACCCATGGGGCCCACTTGTGGACAACCACTTGTGGGTGGGGCCCATAAGAATGTTCCCGCATCCTCCTTCTCCCGAGAGTTTGAATTTCTAATTAGAAATTTAAACCTCGGAAGAAGATGAGATGGGATAAGATAAGGTTAAACCAAACCTTATCTCATCTCATCCCTTATCTCTTTTTACCTCTATTTATAAGAGGACTCCTTCCGTTATCAAAGACACAAGGAAGAGTAAAAAAAAAAACTATAAGATATATACGGAGAGAAAAGAGAGGGATAGGCTTCTAGAGTTTATCTGGTCCATCCATCAGATCTGAACCATAGATCTGATCCGGTGACCATCTTCACCGTAGGATCAGAGGGGTGATCAGACCCACTTGCTCCTGTAGCAAATAGGCGGATCGCTGGATCCACCACAAATCCTCGGCTTTGCGAAGGTTCTCATCGTGTAGACTGTCAAATCCTGGTGGCCCACACTTCCGCAATCACTAACATTTTTTTTCTTTTTTTTTTTCAGTTTCGAACAATCGTCTCAGTGGAGAAATCCATGTATCAGTTTGCAATGCAACATCCCCAGCAGTCCTTGATTTATCTAACAATCGCTTCAGTGGTCAGATTCCACCCTGTTTGGGTGAGATTGGCGATGCCCTTAGTGTGTTGAATCTTCAAGGAAATGCTTTCAGTGGCACCTTGCTTCAGACATTTAAAGAGGGATGTAATCTACAAACACTTGATCTCAGTAGAAACCAATTAGAAGGCCAAGTGCCAAGATCTTTGGTCAATTGCAAAATGTTGGAGGTCTTGAACCTTCGAAACAATCAAATACATGACACCTTCCCTTTATGGTTGGAAGCTTTGCCCCAGTTGTGTGTTCTCATCTTGAGATCCAACCAATTTCACGGCACCATTGGGCATCCTCTAACAAATCACCCTTTCCCACTATTATAAATTTTCGACCTTTCTTTCAATAGCTTAGAGGGTAATTTGCCATCAAGTGTGTTCAAGAGCTGGAAGGCAATGATGGAAGAGGACAAATCCCAATCTTTGGTCTTTGGCAAAATGATAAATGGAAGTTCCATATACTATCAAAACAAAGTAACTGTAGTGAGCAAAGGGCTACAATTGGAACTTGTAAAGATCCTTACTGCCTTCACTGTGGTGGATATGTCCAAGAACAAATTTCACGGGGATATCCCAGATTCCATTGGGGAACTAAAGGCACTCCTTGTCCTCAATATGTCTAGCAACTATTTAACAGCCCAGATTCCAACATCTCTTCAGAACTTAAGAGATCTCGAGTCATTAGATCTCTCACAGAATAAATTGTCAGGAGAGATCCCTTGACAGCTAGCAGAGCTAACATTTCTTGAAGTGTTGAATTTTTCACAGAACCTCCTCGTGGGAGCAATACCAAAAAGTTAGCAGTTTCTTACATTTAACAACGAATCATTCAAAGGAAATTCAGGATTATGGGGACCTCCACTCTCAAGGAAATGCGAAGATGCCAAGGGTTCACTGCCGTCCACTCTGTCAGCATTGCAATCTAATAGGAATTACGATTGAAAATTAATGTGGATAGGATTTGGTGTTGGATATGGAACAGGAGTGGGGATGCCTTTCTGGACTTTAGCACTTTGGAGGAAAGGAATGAGAGAATTCTATATGTTTATGGATAGAATGCTCTCCTTGATTTTTTGTTCCATGGTTTTTTTCTAAATTGCAAGGATGGTAAGAGGATTGGAGCTAGGGTACGTTTGTGTAGTTTAAAAAAAAAAAAAAAAAGGTTTTAGGAGTTTTCTCCGTTTTGTAGCTTGTGTATTTTACTTGGTCTATATGATATGTGTGTAGCTGTTTCTTGTGTTTGCACTCACCCAAATGGCAGTACAAAACCATTTTCAAATCAATAAAATTATAGGTGGTGTACTCCCACCCACCTTTCTGCAGTAAAAAAAAAAAAAACGTTAGGTGTCCGTTTGTTTTCACATTTTGGCACACCTTAGCAACGTGACAACCTAATCTATGATTTGGATGATCTAACCAATGCAGCCTACCTAGCTGATGGTCTTTTTTTTTTTCCTTCCAATGGTCTAGACAAATGGGGACTACACAAACATTTAGATGAAGATGAGTGGTGTTTGATGTATATTTGTATATTTGGTCTTATATATTATTCAATATTGATCATGCAATATGAGTTCTTTCACTTTCCCATATCTATGTACGTAGTCGGCAACAGTAGCGATCACTTATTACAACGCGGTGATTTTTAAGTATGAACTTTTTGTGATGCTAAAAACATGTAAAGAATCACCATAACATGTGGTGTTCTAACACCTGGTCAGTCTAACCAAGCAATATGAACATTTCATAGGTCACCATATAAAACAATTCATACCATCCAAACACTAACCACATTATTGAACTGTCAGCATCATTTATGAGAAAGTAGGCCTAACCAGCAGTCAGCCATCCATTTGTTAGGCCCCATCATCAATTGCTTATGGTCCTAAAGAATCACTTTTATCGGAAAATCCTAACTGTCCCATCCATGGCTTGGCAATAGATAAATAAAAAAAAGAAGTCACACATACGGATGGATTAGATCATCCAACCGATGTGATTTTCAAATTGTAGCCCATGAAATGTTTGCTAAAACCAGTGAACACCCAGTGCAATCGATTGGACCTTGTAAATATCATACTACAATGAAGAGTTATTGATGAGAATAGGAAAAGCTTGTTGCCTATTGAAAATTGTGATTCTTGAATGCATAGGTTAAAAATTGTACATGTGATAAGTATGGAATTAATTAGATACTGGATGAAACCTTTTTTAATAACCCATTTGGTTTTTCTCAGTTAGCCTCATGGCCCAGGGGCCCACTTAGAAACTTAGGAGCTACATGGATATTGCAACATGTAAGCAAAGTTGTGCCTACAGTCGCAGTCCAGAGCAGACTTATTGTCCATGGTTTATGAACCTATTTATGTATAAGAGCATATAAAAATCAAAATAAATATAATAATGACAGTATGCATTGAAAGCTTGAATAAAGCAAGGATAGATTTGTACCAATAATAATAATAAGGATATATAGATTTGTACCCAAAAAAAAATAATAATAATAGGGATAAATTCTCGTGAAATGGTGGAATAAACGTTCAGTGCACTCCGAAATAAAATGTTTCATAAAAGCATCATATGTGTAACCGTCCACGTGTGCAATTTTTAAGGCTCTGTTTTTTGCAGACACTCCAAAATGAGTTGATCTCATTTTAGTTACCAGCAATTATATATTAATATTATGATTTCTAGTACATAATTAGTTCATGCTAACAGCTATTACATATTAGAGATCAAGATCACTAATACATAATTAATGTTAATTAAAATGAAATCAACTCATTGCCAGTGTATCATCCATCATACCCTACCAGAGTATCAACCCCTCTTTCTCTCTCTTCCTTCCCCCGTTTCAATTTTATAGAAGTGGATCCATGGTTTGGTGATTCCAATCATTGTTGTGTTGGGCTCTGCTAGGGGTGTCAATGGGCCAGTAAGCTTCTGAATGGTCTGAATTTTTTTCGGTTTAACAATAAGGTTTGGCTATGGCCTATTTAGCAATCTCGCCCTCAATTTCAGGCCCACTCCAACCCACTAAGATCATAAATGAGCTCGCTTCTTGGCTCAGGCCTGACCTTAATACAGAATTTTGAAAAACTTAAGCCTAGGCCCAACTCACAGACCCATCAAAATGCATGCCTGACGCTTGTCAACATGATTGTTTGACCTGGCCCATTTCAGACTTAGGCCCACCATGGATGATTCATGCCCCAAATGTATCCTTATGGAACACTCCTATCCTTTTAATTTGTGGCTTACAAAAACAATATTAGGGTTGTCAATGTGCTGGGCCAGGTCAAACAAAATCAAAATTTTGTATAGGCGGGGCCCAAGCAGTTTAACTCCAGCAGGCCTACCCATAGCCATAAAACCATACAGTTAAGAAGAAATAGAAAGGGTCTATGTTCAGCTAAAGAAAGGGATTGTCGCATGAGGAAATGTTTTGAGGCACCAAGCGGCTCACCGGATCATTGGCCTGGATCACTAAGCAATGGGCCCCACTTGTACATAAGCTAGCGTTTTGGGGGCAGAATTTCTCTAATCCACCAGACAGAGAACTGCATCCAACATTCAAGAATCCTACAAGTGCATGTTGACAAGATCTGGACCGTTCATGAAGGTCCATATCTTAAAAGACCTCTCAGTGAGGGGATTATCCAAACCATCCGACTGGCGATCAACAAAAGTAATGGTTCACATTGAGTGGGCAAACGTCTCATGTTTGAGGGTAATGACTGTACAATAAGTGTTATATTTTTTAAGGGCCAATCTGATGAACAGTCTGGGTCTCATACAAGTTTGTCCTAAGCAGAAATTGACAGATACAAAAGCTTAATTTCTCCCATGTTCTGATGGAGGAACACAACACTAAACATTATTAGGATTTTTTTTTTTTTTTTCCATATAAACCCGTCTTTTGTTCCAATACCATATAAACACCGAGAGCGGATTCGGTGAGACCCTGGCCTCACCCGAGACGGTGGGGGCCCTTAACATGGGGTTACCGTGGGGCCATCTTGATGTATGTATTATGTATCCAAGCCGTCCATCCGTTTTTCCATATCATTTTAGGCCATTATCAAAAAAATGAAGCAGATCCAACTGTTAGGTGGACCATACCATAAGAAACAGTGGTGATTGACCGTCCTACCATTTAAAAATTCTTAGGGCACACCTTAATGTTTCCGTAGTGTTTATTTACCATCCAATCTGTTGATAAGGTCACATGAGCCTGGACCAAGGGGAAAAAACAAATATCAGCTTGATCCAAAACTTTTGCGGTCCATTAATGGTCAATCAACACTGTTTCCTATGGTATGGTCCACCTGATAATTTGATCTGTTTCATTTTTCGGATAGGCGTGGATACATAATACATACATCAAGGTGGGCCCCACGTCAGAACCTCACTTAAGATGATGGGCCCCACTGTCATTAGTAATGGCATTGCTTGCAGCATTTCTTCCCTTCCTTTCAAGACCCGTTATTCCCATCATGACAGAATTGCAGATACTCCTGTTTTGCTACAGTTTATACTAATCTCAGTTGCAATGTTACACTCGGACTGCTCGACATTAGAATCTTGATTACCTTGATGGCCCCACTGTCGTCATTAATGGCATTGCTTGCAACACTTCTCTCCTTACCAGAAATTTCAGTTTTGTTGTGCTTTCTACTAATCTTGGATATAATGTTACATTTGGACTTCTCTATATAAGAATCAATCAATGGATGGACCATGTTATTTTCTGTTGTGTTCTTCCTATGCTTATTCTGTTTCATTGAAAATTCGACTCCAGTTGTATGACCAACATTATTGGTGCATTGGGTTTCTACTAATTTTTTCATTTGGGAGTTTACAGATTGCTCAGCCAGTTCGTTAGGGTCTCTTATGCTCTCAGCCTGGCAGTTGAATATGTTTTATTCATCAGATTCGGAAAAGTACCTAGTGAGGATACCAGTCACAGATATTATCTCAGATGAACTTACACTAGGATTGAGAAATCCTGTCTTTTTTACCAACCATAGCATTGCTGACATTGGTTGTGGGTGCTGCTTGACTATGTACACGCTTGAGCTGAGTTGCACTCATTCGAAGAAACTAAGACCCTTTAAACCCTTGAAAAGCATTCTTTATCAGAAGTGAGTCTGGAAGGTGGTAAAAACATGATTTCCGCTTCACCTAGAAGACTAACCCAAGGATGGTGACAAAGTAGAAATTTTCAAAATTACAATTAAAAAATAAGTGAAATAGTTGGAGCCTGGAGGTACCATCAATGCATGAACCTTGACCTCTCTAAGATTTGGAAAACATGGGTAGTGCTCCCTCCCTAGTTTTCATAAGCCATAGTTCTGCACTGGTTTTTTTTTTTTTTTTTTTGAAATCTATAGCACAAAAAGAAAATAAAGCACCACCGATCCAAAAATTAAAATAATAATAATAATAAATAAAAAGAAAGAAAGAAAGGAAAAAGAGAAAAATAGAAAAGAAAAGGCAATATATCACCATAAATACTAAAGGCGTGTTTGGCTGTACCATTGAATTGAATTGTAATAAGTCTAATAGAAATAGACACGTTGTTTTTTCCTTACTAATAGCATTCATGAGGGCTATTAGAGGCGAGAAATTGCAAGTAGAAATAGACACATGGTTTGGGCTCCAAATTGCAAGTATGCTACTTTCAAGTTAGAGCCGAGAAATTGATAATTGAGGGCTACTTCCTCGTATAATACTATGAAAAATCGTTAATTTTCACCAATTCCTCTTAGTTAAACCGAACATTTTCTATTTGTTGATAGACCATGATGATCTCACATGTGGCCATGTGTAGCCCACTTTGCATGGGGATTATGGTTTCTAGAGTTACACCTTATTATTTTTTCCTTTTAGTCCTTAAGATGATGAATTAGAAAAAAATTCATGGGCTTTGTTTTACATAATAACTTAAGTATGAAGGTATTTTTATGCTTTCACATTTATTATGACGGCCCTAATAAGGAGAGACTAGAGGCCTCAAAACCTGTTGAGCCGTCTCTCTCTCTCTCTCTCTCTCTCTCTCTCTCTCTCTCTCTCTCTCTCTTGTTTCTTCTCATATTCCCTCTCTTTCTCTTTCTCAATCTCAATCCAGAACACTATTCAATTGATTTGTGCATCCAAATTCCAAACACAACTTAAATATTTAGGTACAAATATTAAATGACTATCAGTTTGGAAGGAAATAGTAGAATTATCAAGATGAAAGGCAAATGTTCTACAAACTATTGGTTTTAGTGACTAATAAAACTTCTAAACATCATTTGTCTTTTTGTTAATTAATGAGATAATAAACATTGCTTCTAGTCTCATAAGTCAACCTGAAATTATTGTGCAGTACCCTGGCCTCCCTCTTGAGGGCTACAATTGAACAATTCAAGAAGAAATTAGCGTCACAGAAGTGTCCATACCACTACTTTGGTGGGTCCAATACTCTTATAACATCTATTCTTGCTTACTTGCCACCAGATTATACATCACTCATCCAAATCCACTTATCAGTGTAAGAAAAAATATTGAGAAATACAAAGGAACTCATTGTGAAAAGGGAAGGATAGGCAAATGTATCATCCTGAGATTTTTTTTTTTTTTAATAATTTTATATGGATAAGGATCATCATGTGAATTGGGAGGAAGTCCAATGGAAAAAGGAGGAACGCGGTGGCTTGGTTTGGGCATACTAAGGAAAGACATAGTGCTCTTCTTGCAAATGGTGGAGGCGGTTGGAAGCGAACAAGATGCATTGTGGAGGAAGGTAGTTGCCTCGAATACAGGAACTGGGAAGATGATGGTATTGGGGCAACATAAGTCAGCAATGGATCCTATACGTGGAAAACCATCTCGAAATTTGGCCTTTCTTTGAGAAGGACAAGATTCAAAGTGGGCTGCAGCAATAGAGTTTGCTTTTGGGAAGCTTTGTGGTTGGAGGTCAGCCCCTAGCTATAAGGTTTACATGACTCTATACTCTTGTTGTGTGAAATATGCTTGTGATGGACTCTTATGAACTCGATGATGAGAGAATTGTTTGGAATCTTGACTTTATCTATATGATTTTGTGGTCAATGACCTTTGGACCTCCCAAATTGGGTTGTCTTAATACCTGTAAAAGAGGATCAATGTTGAGTAGTAGATCCGACCTCAAAGAGGATCAATGCTACAAGGCTGTTTATCCTTGAAGAACATTCTGAAGGAACTATGTCTAGCTTCGTCTCCTAAGCCCCCTTGGGAAAAAGTTAGGGGTACCCACACCCACCTTGTCAAGGCATTCTACTTGGAATGTCACAACTCTAATAATCCTCAGAATAGAGAACCTTGTGAGAAGAAAGTGGTTGCTTCCAAATACGTTTTTCTTGTCTCAAGAAGAGGAATGCATAGACCAATTTTTCTTTGATGCTGAGAGACTTCTTCCATTTAGTCTTACTCTCTAATTTTGAAATAGAGTGGGCTCTTCCAGAGTCAATTTTGAATCTTATAAATGGTTGGGGTGGTGAGCCTTGAAGGATGCTTCCTCTTGCCATTATGTGGAACGAAAGAAAACATAGGATTTTTAAATTTCAAGCAATCAAGCTTTTCCCAAGGGATTAAGAAATGTCATTGATAAATTGGGGTTGTATTGCCCAAAATTTCAACAGTAGCTCACAACCTGACCTCATTCATAATCGGTTGATTGTCAATGACGATTACCAGAAAACTTTCCCTACTGTAGTCGAATGGAATGCTTCCCCTTCAGGTAAGTGGAAATTAAACATTGATGGGAGCCCAAGGGGAAATACTTGGGTTTTAAAGATGGGTGGGATTCTAACTTCTAAGAGATGAGCAAGACAATATGAAGCTCACTTTCTTTGCCCTGGTGGGTCTTGGAAGTTCAAACAGGGCAAAGTTATTGGCCATCTTAATTAGATGGAAATTTTTGTTGATCGAGTTGGTGGATTGGAAATTGTGGAGAGATAAACTTGTAATGAAATTGCTTGCATGACAAGGAAGGGTGATCTACCATGGCCCATGGGACTTAGTTTTGATAGCTAACTTATAAAGCTTCAATTGCAAACATTAGACATCTCATATAGGAAGCTCTAGGGATGTGATTGTATTGAGAGATCTCCTTCCTAAAGAAGGGGTCCTTAGGCCTTCTATCCATAAAACCTCCAACACACTGCGTTAATGAATACTTGTATCTTGCCACCTGTTTGGCTTGTCTAATAAAACTTCTTGTTAATGATAAAAAAATAATTTTTTTTTCAAAATAACAAAGAAAACATGATGTGGGCTAGCCATATTCCCAATGCAAAAGCTCTCCCTCTTCACACATTCTGTTCAAGGTATCCCAAAATGGTTACGTATTGGCCGTATCGGCCGATATGTAATGGAAATGGTCATGACCGTTATGTGTTACAGGGTCGAAACGGCCGTAACGGCCGTTACAGAAAAAACAGGCCGTAACAGTCCTATAACAGTTCTTTTCAAAAAATAAAAAAGGGTCGTATCGGCCGATACAGGGTCCGTAACGGCCGTTACGGCCCGTATCGTAACGGTAACAGTGGTGGCCGTTACGGCCACCGTTACCGTTATGGGACACCTTGATTCTGCTATCTGAATTTTGCAAGATGCAACAAATGGCCAATGGGCCAAGCTATATTCCATTCTCCATTAAGGGTACATCCCAACATGGGCATCATTATAACCAATTAGAAAATCATGGATTTCACCAAAGATGAAGAAGTCTCCATGATTCAGAGTGCCTTAATTGAGGTCCATGAAAACACATTACTTGAGTCACCCAGCATAATGGATTTGCCAAAGTTGATTTTGAGAAATCCTCAACCCTACCAAACGTTCTTTAGCCACCTTGTTTGGAATCTCTCTATCCACCTAGTTTGGAAAACAACATATAATTGCTTGCTTATAGTTTGTAGATTCTATGCTAACTTGAGATCCCTCTGTCATAACAAAGGAGTTGGGGTGGCAATGGGTTGGGCATAGCCTTAAGCTAGGATCAGCCGAAGTGCAACCCAATTAGTAATTGGGCCAAAAGATCAGGCCCATACTGGGCCCATTTAGTAATCAAGTCCCTAATTTCATACCTAGGCCTGAACATTAACATCCTAAGCAGGCGTGTTCTAAGGCTCAGGTTGGGACTCGATAGAAATTTAATATGGCCCTTTGTCACCCATATAAAGGACTGATTACAAACATCCTAATAGGCTGGCATGACCCTTTGTCACCCACGAAAAGGACCAAACGAAATTTAATTTCAAATATACAACCAGTGCACATTTCCAAATAGCTTTTACCGAGATTTTGAAAGGCTTTTAAGAATTTCAGAGGGCTCTAACTTGTTCTAAACAATAGCTCCAAATAATTGTTATAAATCATTTCCATTTTTTTATGCTTCCACATCAAAATTAATATTACCGCACACTATAGATTTTCTATGAGATAATGTGTTCAAAACATCCAATTCCAAATAAGAATGAAAACTACAAAAAGAAGTGAGAAAAATCGTAGAGAGTGCATCTTAACATGCAAAAAAATAAAAATAAAATGTGACCATTATTTTTATTCTTAAAGAAAACAAAAGACAACTAAAATATTAACATGACATAGCCTGAGGCCCTAAGCAGGATTGCTATTACGATGTGCTCCCCACATGGAATTACATGAAGCAATAATGGAAACATCTACACCATTGTTCAAAGCCATTGACATGGTGGGGGCATCATGCGGGTGAGCCACATAAATAATAAGTAAAATAATCAAGGTGATTAGACTGTGATGGCCATTCGATCAGTGGCTTGCAAAAGGCCAGTTACCACAAAGTGTAAAAAATTGGGCAGCAGTCCACATTTAATGGGTATAACCTACAATGAACAGATGGTGGGGATGGTCTACCCACCGCAATTTTTTGGCTGTGGCCTGATCGCTTAGTGGCCAGCCAGATTAAGAGCCCCAATCACAACACACGCTTGCTACATAGGAGATTCCACTTCATTGAGTTCCATGATCGTAACGTCTCTCTAATCTATATCTTAGTGAAAGTGAAAGACAGGATCAATGGGCTACCAAGACAATCATTTGGGCAGGGCACACCTTACATGGGCAATTGAGCCAAGACCGCCTGCACTGAACAATCCAGCTATCGGATGTTGCTCACCGACTGTTGGTTGTACTTCTAACCATCCATTTTCAGATCGAAACTCTGGATGCCTAGGATTGTGAGTGGGGAGTCTTTGCAGAGCATCCCCATCCACAGCAGGGTCCACCAGACTGAATTAGAGAAATGCAATTGGGCCCCACTTGTAAGAAAAATGATGTTAATCCAATTACATTGCACCCATCAGTTTTGCTCTGGCATTCAAAATAAATTATAGAAAAATGGCATCATCAATGATTTCCAACCGGATTCAATCATATTTCTAGCACATGGCATGAATAGCCAAATAACAAAAAATGGTTACTACCCATCTCCGAAAAACAACATCAAGAGCCCATTTTCACATAAAAAAAACAAAGCATCAAATGATTAAAAAAAGCTCCATACACACCAATAGACGTCAAACCAAGTAAAAATAAAGATGATCCTTCTCGAGATATCCATCAAGTACCGACCTTTATCGATCAAACCAAGGCATCAGATGTTCAGATAAAGGATTCCAATCAAAGAAACAGAGAAAGATAAAGGAAGGGATTAGGAGGTAATGGAGATGATGATGATGGGATTTTAATCTTACTTTTGAGGTCTCCAGAGGTAATCTGCTGTGGGCAACGATCCGGGCCGAGCCGAGTTAGCCCTAGTTTGGTTTGGCTTGTTTTTGTACCACCGCAGTTTGTGGATCGGTTTGGTTTGGGTCTCGGGCCGACCCATGCGGCCCGAGTTTGGTTTGCTCCAGAAAAATCTGGTTCGAGCCGGGATCAGTTTGGTCGAAAATTTCGAACCGGGCCGGGCTGAGTTCAAACAGACAGCAGCTCTTTTTTTTCCTTATTTATTTAAATAGAAAAGAATTTTAAAAGTTAGAAAAAAAAAAGTACAAACATATCTTACCATATGATGTTTAACATCCTCCAAAGGAGTACAACTTCAAAAGAGACATGTAAGAGTATTTTCCAAACAAAAGTACACAAGCATAATTTTACAAGTGCAAGGAAACAGTGTGCATTCATGTATATGTATTATGTATTATCCATGTCATCATGCATATGTATTATGTATTATCCATCTGTTTTACGTATCATTTTAGGACATGATCCCAAAATGGAATCATATCCAAAGCTCAAGTGGATCACACCACAGAAAACAGTGTGCTTAACTGCTTATAATCTATGAGCTGAATCAAACCAAGCTGAATCAAATCGAGCTTCGAGCCGAGCCGAGCCGGTACTGCCCTAGTTTGAGTTTGGTTTGTTTTTTCAAACGAGCTTGACTCAGAGGCTTGGTTTGGTTTGAACTTCCATTCGAACCAATCCAAGCCGAGCTTTTTCGAACCAATCCGAGCCGAGCTTTCTAGCTGGCTTGGTTTGTGCCCACCTCTAGAGGTAATATATGGAGGAATAGATATTGCAATGCAGGTTCCGAGGTTGTTTTCTTTAAATACAGGAAATTCAATGGAAGAAGCCATTTGAAAAGAGGGAGAGCTTTTGAGCTTCTTCTTCTTCCTCTTTTAAATACGAGGGAAGGTGGGATTTGATTAGAATCCCAGGCCGCTACTTGTCTTAACCCCAAGCTCTGTGGGGCCCACTATAATGACTTAATATTATATCCACTCCGTCCGTCCATTTCTTCAGCTTATTTTAGGACGTGTCAGAAAATGAGGGAGATCTGAATCATAAATGGGCCACGTAACAGAAAGCAGTTGGGATGAAAACACCTTCCATTGAAACCTTCATGGGTCCCACCGTGATGTTCATGTAACAGCAAGCCTCCCCACGCTCGTGGAATTAGTAAGTGCATGTGTGTGGGAAGCGCTCGACACGTGTTAAGCAAGCCTCCTCTCGGCGCGGATTAGGGACTAACCCATAAGTAACTAGCTGGAGACGGACGGTCCTATCAAGCGATTTGTGGGGCTCACTGTGATATATATGTTTTATCTAAGCCATCCATCCATTTTAAAAGATCGTTTTATGACCTGATAAACAAGGAGATAGATCGAAGGATCGAGTGGACCACACCACGGAAACAGTGGCAACAATGATTCCCACTGTTGAAACCTTCGTACGACCCACCACCGTGATGTTTATTTTCCATCTGGCCTTTTCATAAGGTCACATGGACCTGCATGAAGGGAAAATATAAATATTAGCTCGATGCAAAACATATGTGGCTCTCAAAAGGTTTTTAGCAGTAGGAATTCAATCGGCACTATTTACTGTCGTGTGGTCTACTTGAGCATTGGATCTGTCTTAATTTGGGTTCATAAACTAGAATGATTTTTCAAAATACATGCATCAAGGTGAGCCGCACAGATCCCCTGACAGCACCATCCGTGTCTATCTAGGTCTTGGTGACGTGTCCCCCTCCTCTCTTATGCTCATTATCCTTCTCTCCTCTCAAAGCATCCTCTGTTTTTTGGAGCGAACTAGGGCTGTTTGGCTGCAAAATCCATATTTTAGACAAAATTCAGATTCCAATGTTGAAACCCAAGATTACAGAAATTCGATTGGAAACCCAAATTCTATATGAAATTTATTGTTTTGTTGAAAACTATATAATTCAATTTCTGATCCATAATCCACATCTAAGATTGGTATACAAAACTGTCAATAGAGTGGTTGGGATAGCTCAATGGTATAAGCCCATCAAATGGATGATTGGGATAGGATGTGTGATGCAGTCATCTCCCAGAAAATTATATTTCTGTGGCCCACAGTTCAATGATCCGAACAACTGATATCATGGCCCACTATGGCACTATGGATGGCTCATAGACCAAAAATCCTTCGGACTAAAAGAACCTTGACCGTTTATATAGGTGGTCAACAAATAGACAGTTAGCAGATAATACCGATGTGCGCATTCAACAACAAATGATCAATCTCAATCGTTCATCTAGTTTTTCATATATTGGCTATAAATTATTTAAAATTAGAAGTAGATCAGATGATCCTAAACATCTAATTAGTGGCCTTTAAAACAATGAGAGACAACAATACAGTTAAAAGGCTGGTGTTCAGAAGCGGGAAAGTGAAGAACTAGTGGGCCATGTACCATCCATGACTTAGAGTTGCACACAAGCCAAGCTATCTCAAAAAGCTTGTTTGGCATGGCTCATTTTAACTCGGCTTGGCTTGCCTTGTATGGCAATTTAATTAAGCCCGAACTTGAATTAGTAAGCTCGTTCAAAAATAAGTCAAGCTTGAGTACGAGTGAGCTTGGCTCAGCCTGGCATGAAGCTCGATAAAAGCTTGGCTTGTTTGAGCTCGACTCAACTTGAGTGTGTGTGTGTGTGTGTGTGTGTGTGTGTGTGTGTGTAATTCACTCGGCCTTCCAACTTTCATTCTTGTCAATCGTAAGTAGGTTTGTTGAAAAGAATTTCTTACTTTTTTTTTATTTATTTAAAATAGAGAAACTCCTAAAATGTGGTTAATTTAGGGATCTTTTTTTAGCCAGATTGGGTTGGATTAAGACTGGGTCGGGTCGGGTCAAGTCAGTAGGGTGGGGTGGGCTGGGATAGGTCAGGTCAATGGTTGGGTTGGGTTGGGTTGGGTTGGGTTGGGTCGGGTCTAGGCATACACTTCTGGAAAAAAAAAAAAAAAAAAAAAGACAAAGCTCGGCTTAGCTCAACTTGACTAGAAAGAGCTTGATCGACTCGACTCGAACAAAATTCGAGTCGGCTTGGACAATAAGCTAAGCTTAAGTTGCTGTTTTGAGCTCAATGCCCAAGCTAAGCCAAGCTAAAACTAAGGTGTTCACTAATCAAGCCAAGCTCAGGTAGGGCAGAGCTTGTCTCATGTGCAGCTCTATCCATGACATGGCCCACTAGATGGACGGTCCTGATTGAGAAGTCACCAAGCAAAGTAAATTCTGCATATTCTACGGACTCTACCGAATCATATACCTAATTGATGACTTGTATGTCGAAATTTAACAGGGATGAATTATGTCACTCTACACAACTATGGAGTGGGCCCCATTGCTGTTGACATTTTAGATGATGAGATCCCTGCTATCACTTCCGGTCACCGTCAGATCATTGAATGTTCGATGATAAGATTCACCCTCAATGAACATTTGCTGATTTCGTAACTGATCATATGACAATTCATGATATGCAGAGCAATGTGGAGTGGGCCCCACTTGGTTTTAACCTTATTGATGGTAGGATATAGTAGTGGTGTTTCCTGTCATCGTCCAGTTGTCATTGGACAACAATTCGATGGGTTTCTTCATGGCACACGTGATTTGGAAAATGTGCAGGAGATCTTGGCCGTTCATTGGGTGTGGATCATTGTGAACATGATCTGGACCAAGAGGAGGGTGCACTAGGCGTGCATGTGTTTATGAAGAAATGGACAGTTGGAAGATTGTAACAACAGTCCATGTTTAATGTACATGATGCGCACTTGATGAGTACACCAATCTTTTTTTTCTTTTTTTTTTTTTTCGATAAGCAAGCTTCGGTGGAAGTCTCCTCCTTTTTAGTAGGGTTGAAAGTTGGGCGGGTTCAACCCAACTGACTTGTGACCGACCCGACATTGAGTTGGGCATGGGCAAGAGAGTATCAAGATCTTGAGCTTGGACTATGCAAACACCAACCCAATAAAGTTTAGGTCGGGCTTGGGTTGAGGTCTTGATTTGCTCGACCCAACTTGAACCCGATCTATATACAAGTTACTTATAATTTTTTTACACTTTAGTTAAGTAAACTAATTAGTTTATATTACTTTAGTAAGTAAACTTATAATATTTGAAATTTGATATGCTTTAGTGTTAAAGGAGTAATTATCCTATTTTTTAGCTTATTTGTTTAGAAAAGGTAAAGTTTTTTACAATAAATAACTACATACATAATTAATAAAGCCATAGGTACAAAAAATAAGACGTGTATTGAAACATAATAGACTAATGTAATAATTAAAATATTAGCATGTACCAACCCGACCAACCCGATCAACCCAACCGAGCCCGCTTGGGTTGGGCTTGGGTTGAGAATTCCCAACCAGAGGTTGGGTTGGGTTGGGTTAGGGTTGAGGTAAAGGAACCTTAGGTTGAGTTAGAGTTGAGCACCAACCCGACTCAACCCGTCGGACTTGCAACCCTACTTTTTAGCAATAGATATTTCCAATAGAAACAGAGTTGGCTGCCATTTCCTGGATCCCAATTTTAATCTAATTTGATTTCTACATGGAAGCTAGTTTTCGCCCCAAACACGTTGGTCTGGTATAGAATTAGGATTCCAAGTTGGAATCCAGATTCCATATGCCAACCAAACGAGCCCTTAGGGCCTCTTTAGTTGGCATCGGAAAACCTGTTTACAACTTAAAATCTGGATTCCAATGAAATTCGATTTTAACTGGTGTGTTCGGCGACAAATTTCAGCCAAACAAGATTCCTTCTGGAAACCTAAATTGGTTGGAATCAGGATTAATAGAAACAATGTATGGAAGAGAAAAGAGGGGGAAGAAGCATAATTCAATATTGACGATAATACCCCCACCTCGATGTATGTGTTGTACGTCTATGATGTATTTGTATCCATGCGGTCCATCCGTTTTGAGAGCTTAGTTTAGGGCATTAGACAAAAAATGAAGTAGATCTAAATCTTAAGTGGAACACACCACAAGAAAACAATATTAATTGAACGTCCACCATTAAAAACTTTTAGGGCCCACTCTAATGTTTATTTGCCATCCAGCCATCTGTCTTGTGAAACTACCATAGGCTAGCGGTCAAGTTCTTAGGTGAATCCAAAGCCCAAGTTGGCCATGTTGCAAGCAAGGGTTGGATTGCATAGTTTTCAACCAAATAAAATCTGAATTATACCATTTTCAACCAAGCAACAAGTTCCCGATGAAGTATGTTTCCAATCCATTTTCTATAATTTTAGATTTCAACACATGAATTTAGATTTTCTCTAGAATTTAGATTCTGCAACCAAAGAGGCCTTAAGAAAAGCTTAGTGGGTGTAACAAGGATGTTATTTTGTATATCGATGCTGTCCATCTGCTTCTCCAGCCCATTTAAGTTGGGGGTTCCAAAAATTATGCAGATCCAAATCTCAGGTGGACCATACCACTTGAAACAATGGTGATTGAGTGCCCCACCATTAAAAATTCCAAATAGCCCATCGTATGGTTTTAGTAATGTTTATTTTCAATCCAAGTTGTTGATAATGTCAAGAAGAACTTGATTAAGGTAAAACATAAACATCATATTGATAAAATACTTTTGTGGCCCCCAAAAAGTTTTTAATGGTCATTCATCACTTTTTCTAGTGGTATGGTCCACCTGGGATTTGGATCTTCTCAGGGTTTGGGAGAACGTCCTAAAATGAGATGTAAAAACAGATGGACCATGTGGATATATAAAAAATACATAAAGATGTACCCCACACGGTTAGGGTAACACCCTCTAACCTGTTATCCGGTAACAGCTAATCCGCTCTCACTGCTTTTCACTGTGAGAAAAATGGATGGGCGCTGTTTGGGTGGATCCCCGATCCACTGAGGTCGGTGGATCCCCAACTGTGGGGCTATTGTGATATGTTTACCTTACATCTACACTGTCCATACATTCTGAAAGCTCATTTTAGGACATCATCCAAAAAATTAAGCAGATCCAAATCCTAGGTTGACCATACCACATGAAATAGCGGTGATGGAATCCCCACCATTAAAAACTTCATGGGGGCACTGGGATGTTTATTTTCCATCCAACCTGTTGAAAAGGTCACCAAGATACCAAACAAATATTAGCTTGACCCAAAACTTTTGTGACCCACAAGAAGCTTTTAATGGTTTTGTACCATTGTTTACTGTATTATGGTCCACCTGAGATTTGGATCTAATTCATTTTTTGAATCATACTCTAAAATGAGTTTTCAAAATGAATGAACGGCGTGGATTTAATACACACATCACATAGTGGACGAGACGGTAAGGGATCCACCCACATCGGTGGATCCGGGGATCCAGCGAAGCCGCGCCCAAAATGGATGGAGCTCTCTCTCTCTCTCTCTCTCTCTGTTTTCTTTCCTCTTTTTCTCCTCACTCGAATTTCTTCCTCCGCGAGAAATCTCATCTCCTGAAAATCCCATTGAAATCCGACGACCGTACGTTTCCGATCACGACCATAGATTCAGCAAACATAAATGCAGCTTCGTGGATTTCTCCGCAAAGAGCAGGTAACCGCACTCACCTCTTCTGCCTTGTCCTTCTTCGCCACTGCCTCATGTTAGCCCTATCCCCTCTGCCGTGCTAACGTGCGCCGGGGCTGTTGGGGGCTAACAGCAGGTAGGCGTGTGCAGATTTCCCTTTGTGTTGCCGTTGCTTTCGTCGGCAGTGTGCTGTCGTCCTGGTGCAGGTTAGTGGCGTTTCCTTCCTGGCATGCTACCGAGTGTGGATTTCTACAGAGTAGTTTTGGAATTGCAGGGCCGTTGAATCCCCCGAGGAAAACACAGAAGCTGAGTCCGGAGTTTCCGCCTCACAGAGTGGGTAAGCATCGTCGCCTCTTTTCTGTTCATACCCATCAACAGGCTGGCGCCCGTGCTCAGGTTAGCATCACACCCAGCGTCTTGCTAGCATGAGCCGGGGGCATGCTGCCTGTATGGATGGTGATGGGTTTAACTGAGAGAGTCCTACATTTTCAGGGCGTTTCGACCTGTGAAGAAGATGCAGAATCTGAACTCAGAGGTTTCTTCTCACAGTGCCGATAAATGCAATCCTCTTCTTTGTAGTTCAGTTCTCAGTTGGTGTTGGGTTCTGTAATTTTGTCCCACCGGCACATGTTAGTGTCCCATGATGTGATTTTGCTAACATGCACCACTAAAGATCGCAGGTAGAACTCTGCCAGAGAGGTTAATTCCAGTTCATTGCGTGATGAACCAGTCTTGGTTGATTGCCACTCTATACAGGTGGCAGTATGCCAGGTCAATCCCAGATGTCTATCAAGTGGGCCTTAACTGTGTATTGTCCATGGTAAATAAATGTAGTGCCCCTAATCCCTAGGAGTTTCATCTTTTGCCCATTCAAGTGGGAAACATCCATGAATCAGGAGGCTAGAATCAAGGTGTCAAAAGCGGTTGCGTGACAGGTGTTGCAGCTATTACACAATGGTAATGATGGGGACTATTAGGTGTTATGGGGCCATGATGGTCTGTATCATAATGGCAATAACGGTGGGTGTTATGGCCACCATTATCATTATTGAATACATTGGCTAGATTTGTCCAATTGTTGTGGATTTTGTGGAATGGACCATCTGCAGTAGGGCCAACCGGACGGATGTTTCTGGTCAACAGCACATATGGTGGTGAGTGGCAATGAACACTGAATGGTTTGTTGGGATGAACCAGAAACCTATTTGTTCTGGAAAAATTGGGCAGAACTGGTCCAGCAGATTTGTTCATTCGGTGCTGGAAGTCAACTGTTATGCGATAGAATTTTTCTTCATTGTGTTATTTGGATTTTCATTTCATTTTTTTTTCAAAATGTTTTTATTGCTATAGTTACTGCGTTGAGATTGCTGTGGATAGATCAAGGTGGTGCTTTCACTGACCTTTTGAATGACAGAGAAAAACATTCAAGTGACAATGAGATGTGTTATGTGGAAAGAACTCTTGGGTTTCACACCTGTTCTTTGGATGATAGAGATATTAGACTGGTATCATTTCTTATATTTTTCCCTTTTTGCTTCGATCTATTTATAATGTATTATTTGATGTCATCGACCAATTTTTTTTTTATTAAGAGAGTATCTTTACATGTGTAAATACTTTGGATTAATTGTTTGATTGGGTTAGCAGTTTTTCAAAGAAAGGAAATTGTTTGCAATTATGTTTTCATTTTTGCATGCATGCATAAATGCATCAAACGCTAGAAGATTGAAAATAGTGTGGCCCACTGTCCACCATATTGAAAACTAGGATGTCACACACCTTTGTTGTAGTGGCGCACATATGTCTGTATTCAGATGGGCAGGCTTGCACGGGCATTTGGGTGGTAGCACAAACAAGAAAATAAAATTGGACGTACAGGCATGTCTGCTTCTTTTTCTTTCTTTTTTTCTTCTTTCTCTTGACAATCATGCAATATTCCTTTGTCTGTCAAACAGGACTCAAAGATGGGGAGTGTTTTGATACATGAGAGAATGCAATTGTTGATGTACATGCATTTGAAAAGCGTACATGTGGCATACTTAAACTCTGGTTAACCGTCCATGTTGTGGGATTCAGTGTAGATAAGTGGTGGACTAAACATCAGTGCTGGTACAAAGAATCTAAACTTTGGTTCATGGATCCTTATTTGCTTAATGTGCACCATTGGCCATTTCCATTCTTCCATGCATTAAATGGCTACAAAATTTGATGCTTAAGTAATCAAGTTAGTCGTTGTCATTGTCATCGAAGCCTTACCCCAATCTATTCTGCCATTTGGGCCAGACCTTCGGTTTGACCATAGGTTATCTAGTCTTTTCTTATTACCTCCATATCCTTGTGGGCCTTCCCCTTGCAAGTCAAGTTCAATTTGAGTTACTTTATATGCCAAGCTTACCTTTTTTTAGTGCCTATGTATCAACCTTAGCCAGAGTATTAAGTGGTTCTCCTCAAAGACAGTTCAACTCTGTTGGACTGGTTTCGATTGGACTGACCACCCACTAGAACAGGTTAGCATCCAGGTCCGGTTTGAAAACGTTGCTCTCAACTGTGCTTGCCCTTTAAAAATCTTGATGGTGCTAGGAACTTTTTTTTTTTTTGAAAAGTAACGCAATTTATTAAAAAGCAAAAAAAAAAAAAAAAAAAAACCACAAAAGGAAGCAGAAAGAAAAACAAACCAAGCCGCTGAGCTAGCTACCCGGCTAAGCCCCAAGGAAAAGAGCATTACAACTCTTAAGAAAATCTACAACGGAGGCCCACTCAATAGTCAGGAGTCTTGCCCTTTGAGAAACAGATTCTGATGGTGCTAGGAACCTATCAGATGGATGTTCAACATATGTGTTAGGAACCTATTGGATAGGTGTTGGGCATATGCCAAGACAGCTATTCACAACTTATTTCTGTAGACGCCAGTTAGGCATATTTCTCTGGTATATGTTAAGATGTTCTGTTTGGACATAATCGTAATTAACTTGTCCTTTCTCTGGTGCTATTCATATGTGAAAGTTCCAATGCTTTGGTGGGTAATATGTTTTATATATTTCTTTTTTACTTACATGAACTAATAAAATCCGCCAATGGAAGTTTCGTGCTCCCATTGCTCATCCCGAGCCTGTGTAAAGGAGGGTTGCGTAGGTTGGTAGTGGTGTCAAGCTTTTGCCACATTTTTTACTGATGAATCCTGACATTTCAAGTAGAGTGGAACAGCATAACAAGATTTATGTAGCAGCTCGAAGCTATTCACCACAGTATCCTATAGTATTGAGTACTCATGCCAGTATCATGTACATGTTTAACATGGTACATTGAGCCATTGAGCATATACAAGTATGCGGGTATAGTAACTCCACAAGCACATCAATGCACAACCACATGTATAGGATCTCCTAGTTGTGTTTCAGGTGGGACCCACCGCTTAGATCATTTGGCCAAGAACTCAAGCTCTTTAACGATCAGGTAAGAGAGTAAGTTCTTTCAGCCAACTACTATTTTCATGTGTGTGTGTGTGTGGCCTACCTCATGGTTAAATGACAGTGGGTCCACCCATCACAGATGTCCAACACACATGGTGTAGTCCCAAATGGCCTAGTTGGGTTGCCGTTCGAGAATGCAACAATGAAGAAGAACACACCACGTGGTGTAGTCTCCTGCCTGTTATCCAGGCTGGTTGACATGCCACGGCCTCTCCAGCCAGGTCTCAGGTTCGAGACACGTTAACAGTGTCAATGGGTGCTTTGTGTGATTAACTGGGTGGTTGTGTTGCGGTACTAACAAGCTGTGTGAGTTGCATGACTAACGCAATAAAGAATTACCTCTCAAAAAAAAAAGAAAAAAAGAACACACCACATGAGGAAAGTCAAGTAGCTATAACATGCTTTCTGCGAATTTCCAATAGGGAAAACCATGTTCCAAAATAAAAGAAACCAGGTTGATCACCTCTTCTTTCTTCAGCAATATTTGAATTTGAAAAGAAAAACCTCCCTCTTGCATTGGGGATTGCTTTTAATCATAAATTGCAACGTGCTGCATAACTTCAACTAATAAGATTCGATCACATTTTACTCTTAAGTCTCTAACCAATAGAGAATCATCTTAAGATCAACGTATATTGAGAAATAAGCTACTAAACTATCAACCAATATGAAATAGCATCTAAAAGAAACAACAAATATAATTTAATCTAACACCCAAGTAAAGAAGAAATCCCAATAGGACTGCTGAGATCATGTCATTGTTGTATGTTGTCCATAAAATTGGTCGTAACTCGAACGATATCAAAATTATGTGATCTTGGACTCATTGCAGAGCTAGCAAATTCAATCAGCTTTCAAACAGGGCCAATTTCATGCTATTCCAACATTGTTTGATATCTCAAAAGTGGGCCACAAGATAAGTGATGGAAATAGTAAGTGAGACTCTAAAATTATTTCGGTAACTAAAAACTAGGAGAAAATCTAAGGCAACTATCTTGAGCTAGGAGACACACAAAGGAATCTTTATGAGGGACCCACAATAGTGGCCCACTCTCTAGGCGACCGTGATCAGTCTTCTAGGGTCAAAGACATTGACCCTCGTGTGATGTGCAAAAAGTCTAGGCCTTTGGATGGTTTGATCATGGGACGTAGGAAAATCAACAATGGAGATTTGTTTGGCCCAGATGCAGCCTGCATCAGCATGTAACATGTGGTTGCGTGGAGTTCTTTTTTTTTTAATTTTTTTTTGTTATTAATAATATCATGCTTCCTTGCTGAATGATGTGTCTGCATGTTGAGTTTGCCTAGGCTGCCACATCATGGCACTAGTGTCATTTCTTACACAGCCATGCATGACTAAGTCAAATAGATTAATCTGCTAGAAATTGTAGATCATTATGTCTTTGGGATTACTTTTGTCTGCTTTTCCTATTGAAAATCTATGAGTACTTACTACATTCATCTTTCGGATTAATTGGGTTGGGATTTGGGGCTTCTGGTTATATTTCCTAACAGATCTAGACTTAACTGCAGGTCTGGTGGTGTCTGTTGTTTATCCACAACCTGGAGAGACCATTGTTGACTGTTGTGCCGCACCTGGAGGAAAGACTCTTTTCACGGCATCACTTTTGAGAGGCCAAGGTGATCTTCAATGAAATCCTTTTTTTTTTTTGTTGTATTGGATGGGTGAGGAATTATTGAGTCCTGAATCTCTTGATGCATTAGGATGTGTATAATGTCCAAACTCCTGATGGGCCATGTCATATAAGAGGTCCAATGGAATGGTCAAGTCCGTAGATGTAAAGGGCCCTGCCATGGATGGGAATTCTCCCCAAAAATCTCATATTCAAATATCCTAATTTTTTATTGGGCGTTGACGGTAGGAAGAAGACGATCCTTGCTTCAGTCAAGAAAAAAAGGTGGCAGATTGGACATCTAGAGTCATCAAGTCTGAATGATTTTTGGATTCACCATCCACAATGCGGCCCATTCATGCTTTAAATTTTCATTTCAGTCTGCATCAAGTCTTCTTGCTTTTGGTCCGTCTAAGATGAGTGGAAGGCCTAAACCTGCTAAAACTACCTAAAATAGTTGCTTGTTCAAGACTGAAACCACATCAACTTGGTTATGACCGTAACCGAGTCGATTCTTTCTTCTTCTTCTTTTTCCTGATATTTGATTTCTAAGATCTGGGGATCTTGGGCTTCAACTGTATGGATTGCCCGCATCAGTACACTAATCCTGTCCTTATGCACTGGATCCTGTAATTCCCATCTATGTGTGAATATAGCATTAGAAATTTTCACTCAAAGCTTTATCAGCCATACCTGTGTACAAGGCATACCATTTACATGCCACCATGCATGCTACCGTGGCAGACGGGTACAATATCCAAGCCCTTCATTAAGTGGGTGCAATAGTACTGTTCTTCTTACCTGAAATTAAAGCTGGTCCAGGTGGAACACTATATTAGAAAACATGTGATTGGTTAGAAAACTTCAGCCAAGTTTTTATCAGCCATAAATTTGTTTCATAAACTATTGCCTGGCTGACTGGTGATTGACCCGATAATGGGGCCAGGGCATCTGTATAGAGGTAGCCCTTTGATGGATAGATTGTATCTCATTCGTACGTGCATGCTTGGTACATCTGGTGTGTACATGAGCTACCTTAGACATGTCTGTGGGTTTAACAAAGCTCTTTCACTAATGCCTTGTCATGATGTAGGTATGGTGTCTGGAATCGATATAAACAAGGGCCGATTAAGAATTCTTGAAGAGACAGCCAAGTCGCACAATGTCAATGATGTCATCACTGTTGTGCATGCTGACCGTCGTATCTTTTCTGTAAGTCATTCATCAACAGAAAATTAATGAATGAACTAAAAGAAATTTGGAGTTCATTGCACTCCAGGACAATCCACATTTTCAATTTTCTCCCAACCATGCTTGCAATGTTAAGTCATGTACTACATATTAAGATGGGGTACATTGTTGTTTGTATTCTCAACTTCTATGCATTAACCTTGGGGCATGTACCATTGAGATGCATCTATTTTTTGTTTTTCACCTTTTTATTATTTGGTGTTTATTATTGTAGATATGTATAGAAGGGGCCATGCCATCAGCAGCAGATCATTCACTTTCGTTTTAATTCTCAGTTATGTGGCTGAAATGCTGCATTTTCTGTAAATAGCCATGTTGGGATCACGTCTGCAACATAGTAGGAAAGCATGTTGGATTCACATTGTCATGACTAGCATGAAAAACCACAATTTAACGCTTCTCTTTAGTTTAGGCATATACATTATATGCAATTTACCCACACTCTGTTTAATTCAATTTCACGCATCCTTTCCGCTTTTGGTTTATAAAGTAATCCAAATTCTCACTATTGTACAATAGTCTCTGATAACGAATATTCATGGTGGAAAGAGTAACTGTGACTAGAAAAGCTGAATATTAGTCTCTCCTTTTATGTTATAATAAATGTCTCTCGGAACAAACATTTCTAGATTCTTATGCGGTCACTTTCTCTGCATGGTATGTTATGACAAATGTCTCTCAGAATTCAGAACATCCTTGCAAACATTTCTGGATTCTTATTTATTTGCTTTCTCTGCGTATTATGCATTAGTAGGGCTTAAAAAGCTCTTTCAACTCATATAGCCAATAGATGTATGAGCATCTCCCGAAGTTACAATAGATTCTCTTGTGCGAGGGAGGGCTTCACCGTCCACTTGCCAACTCAGTGGGCTATTCATCTGATGGTGCCCACCATGAACATGTATTTGCTGTAAAATCCTAGTCTACGCACCAGTTAACTCATACATACATGTTGGATGTGGGTGTTCCGTAATTTTCTACTGACCACCCATTTTCTCATGTATGCATGATAAGTGTTTCAAACAGTAAATAGCGAGTAGCTTAGTGTTCACCCCTCTTAATCATGAGGCTTAAGTTATATAGCATGTAGCATAAACTACAAGCTACTTATAAATTTTTAATTAGGGTTGTACTTGGTTATCATGATATTTGGCACCAAATTAGTTTGATTAATAATGAAATTTAAAGACATGTTGTGCAACCAAACACAGCCTAAAGTAATAGGAAAATTGATAAATATTTTAGTATAAAGGTAAAAAAAGAGCAACCTAATTGATCTAATATTGTTACTAATTATTTTACTATAATTATTGAAGGGATAATACAATCATTGAAACAATTAACTTTTTTTATATAAAAAAATTGAAAATGCAATAATTCATTGTAAACATTAATTGATTTTAATGTTTTAGTGAAAAACAACTTGTGTTATAAGCTATGTAGCATGTAGTGTATGCAAAATTACCATGTTGTATGAGCAACATGTGACTTAAGCTATTTTCATGAATTACGAGGCATTAAGGCTAAGCTATGCTACATAGTGTAAGCTACATGCTACATAATGAAGCTATTTAAATATTGTGGATCTACTGGAGTAACGGGCCTCACCAATGGACCTACATGAACACACCCTCAGACCCACATTAACCAGATCAGATGCAAGCACAACCAAGAGGGCTGAAGCTTGGTATGGATCAGACCCCCACATCAACAAACCTTGCCCGTAGCTAAACCAGTGGAAAAAAAAAAACCCCAGAAGAATGCCAATAAACAATGCACACTTTAATCCCCGCAACTACCATCCATGCCCTTGATATAATAGTTGCACATTGGCAGAAGGTCAGGCCACTCAAAGCTCACGACCATAGATATGAATATCAGTATCCTATCGGCTGATACGGCTGCATCATATCTGTATCGGCACAAGACGATATAAGATATTTGGTCGTATCATCCTGATTCGAAAAAAAATGGCCCATATCGGCCTGTATCATCCGATATGGGGTGTATCAAGACCTATACGGCCAATACATGCTGATACGCCCATAAAAGTTAAAATTTGATTTTTTTGGTTTTTCAAAATTTCACTCATGTATCTTCCTTTTTTTTTTTTATTTAAATCATGGAAGAAGCTTAAAAAATCATTTTAGGCTAGATCTAGACCTATTTTGGCATCAAAATAAATGATGTGAGTGGGATTCAACAAATCAAATCAAAGTGGACCATTATGAAAAAATTGGAAAGAAGAGTAAACCTTCACTTTTCTTTTTATATTTTCATTTTCTTTTTGGTGTATTTCAATGTAATAGACCTAGTCCACCAAATCATACTTGATTTGTCTTCATTTAGGACCAATTTAGTTGACCATCAACAAGTCAAACCAGCAGACAACATTCTCATAGAAGAATGGTCTAATACAAAAAAAAAAAAAGAAAAAAAGAAAGAAAGAAAGATAGATTCATGGATATCTATTTTTCTAATATTTTTCATATTTGTTTGCTTAAAAAGAAATTATGACTGATATAGGCCGATATGGCCTTGATACTAATACGTTACGCATTATCACATAATTTTTCTGTCAGGCTGACACATTGGTCGATACCAACATTCGAAACCATGCTCACGACCAATAATACTAATGTTGTCTTAACCAAAGCAGTGGAAAATTTGGGATGACACCCCCATTCTCAGCCAGGCAACCCTAGAATGAAACCAAATTTAACCCAACGTCAATATTATTGAAGGCCCTATTCTTGTTCGACTAAAAAGCAAATGGCAGCATCTAATGTAACAGAGTTGGGGCACCTGCAAAAAAATGGAAGGGGATTTCTACCTTTGAACATGACGATCGACACCCATTCACCCGATGCAATAGCCTATAGATAACACAACACAACCACCAAATCCATCCAACCACATACTGCCTCCATTCACCCCCATACAACCTTCACAGTAGTACATAGCCAGGCCACTAGACAACTCCACCACACAGATAACAAATCTTACTTGAGGGAAAGTAGCATTTCACTTCAATATGCTTGTTCCTCTCATGGAAGACATGATTATTAACAATGTGAATGATATATTAATTGTCATAGGAATAATATTGATATCGAAGCCAATTTTAAGGAGGAGACTTAAATCATATGAACTCATCAATATTTGCCAACTTCTGTAGATGATTTAGCAATAATACTTTGTTTCTTACTTTCCTAAAAGAAGGATTTGAGAGAAGGATAGAACACCATACACCATTTGACCATTTATGTACAACATTGTTCATACAAATATAATTTCTATTATTTTAACTGAAGTTTTCTATTTTTACCTTAGATTTTTTCACTTTGTTGTTGTTGTTGTTTATATATATATATATATATATATATAAAATTTAGTCCAAACTGTATTAAACCTGCACTTTTCATTCTCCGAATTTTGGTTTATCTGTTTTCTTGATTGAATTTTTAACAATCAAGACCGAATTAAACACGAACATTTCTCATATCCTTTTTTTTTCTTTTTTTCTTTTTTTATGCAATTTTGCTAAAATACAATTGATCCAAATCGTTGTCACCAATAACTCCCATTGACCTTGATACAAATTGATTTCTATTACGATGGATTGTCGGAACAATAGTTTGCCCCAATAACTGCTTGAATGAATTTTCAATAGATATAACAAAGATAGAGCAAATGTCTAATTTTGGTTGGAAAGAATCAAATAAATAAAAAAATGTTATGAGGTTGATATTGAACACATTCAGTAGCCATGAACCACACCATCTTGCTGGAGGACATTTGGCATATCTTTGGATTTCGAATGTCCTAATATCATGTTGATTCTAAAATCGAAGAGTTCAGAGTTACGAATATTGCAATTCTTATTGATTCCCTGTAGCCTTAACTGCAAACCAATATATTGATTTTTAGGCAAAAAATTTGTTGCTGATGGTGGTGCCCTTTATCCAGGAAGCATGGGATATCTTTTTTTTTTAGTTTATATAGATTTATGAGGGAACGTCATGTTCTTTGTTATTTTTATAAAATAATAGATGGATGATTCAATCTTTTATTGAGGCATGTGGTTATGCAGTGCTTTGGATCTTTTTGCCATCATTTCCTACTACAATCTTTGTTTTTTTATTCACCAAGCTTTTGACTTTTGTAGGAAAAGATATCCAAGAAGTTTGATAATGTTTTGTTGGATGCTTCCTGTTCTGGATTGGGTGTCCTCTCCAAGGTATTCCTTTTCTTAAACAAGTTCATATTTCTTGAAATGATAATTAAATCGGGATTGTTTTGGAATTTGGAAAAACTTATAATAGCCAATATTGGTTTGAATCATCAAAGAGTTGCAATCACTGAAAGTATTGACTTATAATGCTATTTCTTTTTGGTTCACTAATAGCACACGTGCTTGCTTCTAAGATGCTTTGATCGGCAATGCTAGGTGTTTTACGAGCTTGATTTTTTTTTTCCGGCTTTTCCGAAGTCTCAATGACTAAATCTTCATTTCCTATTCAATTTCTTGTTTAAGAGAGTGGACTTGTGATGGAACTGGAGATTAGAGGATTTGAAACAGTTGACAAATTTACAACATGAGCTCCTTGATGCAGCTTCATTGTAAGAGTTCAAGCCCTTTCTTCTTCTCTTAGTTTTCTCCTAGAGGCCTTGTGCTCTGTAACGAGTTTGATTTTTTTTTTTTTATTATTATTATTTTTTTATGCCGGGGAAATGTTCTATATGCTCTTACTTTCGTTTTTGTTTTACATGGTTGTTTAGTTTAATGCATTTCTATGTACCTGGATTACTATTTTTGTCTTGTCCAACAATATTTTTTCTTTATATATATATATATATATATATATATATATAGAGAGGAGAGAGAGAGAGAGAGAGAGAGAGAGAGAGAGAGAGAGAGAGAGAGAGAGAGAGAGAGAATTTTTCAGACGTGCTCCAATGCGCAGATATCCATATCAGCACCTCTTACGAGTGAGACTTGCTCTCATGATACTTGTGCTGGCGGAGAAATTTTAGGAGGTATGGGTAGTTTACCGAAACCTAGCCAAACACGGACGACTGTATGAAAGAATCTGTTGGACCCATCTTGATTTATATATTTTATCCATGCCATTCATCCATTTTGAAAGATTATTTTATGTCATGAGCGAAAAAAATAGGCATATTGAAAGCTCAAACTGACCACACCTGTTGAAGCAGTGGGATTGTTAGCTTACTGTTGAAAACTTCTTGAGACCCAAGGAAGTTTTGGATCAAGATGATATTTATGCATTCCCTTCACACAGGTCTATGTCACCTTATGAACAAGTGAGATAGCAAAAATACATCATGGTGGACCTATGATGTTTTTAATGGCAGTAATTCAATCCCTCATGTTTCCTGGCCATGGTCCACTTGATCCTTCAATCTGCCTCTATTTTCGGCTCATAGCCTAAAATATTCGTTAAAAATGAATGGATGGCACTGATAAAACATTTAATCACCGTCGGCCACACGTATCCCCTGGTGGGACCGTCCGTGTATAGCTAGATCCCGCGTGGGTAGTATCTGTTCTAGCCTAGTTTAGCAAGAGAGAATTTTTCTCTCACCTGCGCAGGGAGACGGATTGCCTATTGAAGCTGGACAGTGTTATATGGCCCTTCCATGATGAATGTGTTTTATCCAAATTGTTCATCTATTTTTCAAGATCATTTTAGGGCATGAGTCCAAAAATAAGTCAGATCCAAATCTTATGTGGACCACACAACAGGAAACACTAGTAATTAACACCCACCATTAAAAACTAACTACGGCCACAAATGTTTTTGACGTGGTTCATATTTGTGTTTTCAGTTCATCCCGGTCTGTGTGACCTAATCAACAGGTTGGATGGCAAACAAACATTACGGTGCATCAAGATTTCAATGGTTGGCATTCAATCACCACTATTTTCTTATGGTGGGGCCCAGATGAGAGTTAGATCTGTCTTATTTTTATTGGTCATGCCCTAAAATGATTCGGAAAAATCAATGGACGGCATGGATAAAACACATACATATTGGTGGGGCCCATAGCACCGTCCTGTATCCCTGTCCCAGTAGGAGGCAATCTGCTCTGGGAACGGATTAGGTGTTACACGGGCACAACTTGGGCGAGACATCGGAACTAGCGCTGTGGGTGGGACCCTGACTGTAAGAGTCTTCTTTTTAAGCTTATTTTAAGCCATGGTACAAAAACTGAAGCAGATGCAAAATTTCAGGTGGACCACACCATAAGAAACAATGTTTAATACATCATAATAGGTCCCACTATAATATGGCCCGGTTAAGCTTGCTTTTGCCTCATTTTTTGTCTAGTTCCATAAAATGGTATGAAAAAATGGCTAGACGGTGTGGATTTGATAAATACATCATAATAGGGCCCACTGAAGTTTCACATGTAAATACTTCCGGTTTTCTCCTCTCACAGGAATGTGCTGCACCACGGGAGCATATTAGGTGAGACCCCGGCCTCACCCAAGACCGTGCGGCCCTAACAGTGGTGCCCATCTTGACATGTGTATTCTATATCCACCCTGTCCATCGTTTTTCCGGATCATTTTAAAAAATTATCCAAAAAATGAAACAGTGGTGGCTTACCATTACCTATGTCATAGGAAACAGTGGTGACTTAACAATAACGTGCCACAAAAGTTTTGTATCAAGCTGATATTAGTTTTTCCTCTTCATCCAGGCTTATGCGAACTTATCAATGGATTGGATGTTAAATAAAAACCATAGGACCATTAAGGTGATCCCTAAGAAGTTTTTAATAGTAGTGTTTAATCACCACTTTTTCCTAGAGTATGGTCCACCTGATAATTGGATATTCATAAATTTTGGTAGAATGCTGTAAAATGATCTGAAAATTCGGATAGATGGAGTGGATATAGAATAAACAAATCAAGGTGGGCCCCACAGTAAGGGTTGCACTGTCTTGGGTGATGCCGGGTCTCACCTAATCCTCTCCCTTGGATCACACAGCCAGCACCGGAGGTGTAAAATTTACGTGGGCTCCACGATGATGTATTTATTAGATCCACACCGTCAATTCATTTTTTCAGATCATTATAGGTTATGAACCTAAAAACAATGCAGATTCAAAGTTAAAGTGGATCACATCATTGAGGACAGTCCGAATTGATGCTACCATTGAAAACTTCTTGGGGCCACAAAATGCTCTTATCAAGATGATATTTTTATTTTAACTTCATCTAGGCATGTGTGATCTTATGAACAGGTCAAGTGGAAAATAAGCCTTGATGTTGGCCCGGGTAAAGTTTCAACGGAAGTTTGTTCAATCCCCACTGCTTTATGTGGTGTCATCCACTTGATGTTTGGATGTACCTCCTTTTTGGGATTGTGCTCTAGAATTATCTGGAAACATTGATGGACGGTATAGATTTAACAAAAAAATCATGGTGGGACTCAGAAAAAGTTTCACATGTTAAAAGACGGATGTGTAGTTAGCAATGTATGTGGAGAGAGAAAAATCGTGCATATCTTGGTAGATGGAGTCATTGAAAATGACGTGGACTAATGAGAAGCAACGGCGCTGGAATTTCTTGTGCCTTTAACATAGATGATTTGCACACCCACGGAATACCACGGGAGCCAACTAGTTGTACATATACCGGGGGTAACACCGACCCTTACTGTGTGGGGCCCACCATGATGTATTTATTTTATTTACACCGTCTATTCAATTTTACATATCATTTTAGGCTATGAGCCCAAAAAGGAGGCATATTAGAGGATCATATGGACCACACTAAAGGAAACATTGGGGATTGAATTCCTACCATTGAAAACTTCTAGGCTCACCATGATTTTTATCTGCCATCCAACCTGTTCATAAGGTCACATAGACCTATTTGAAGGGAAGACATAAATATCACCTTGATCCAAAACTTTTATGCCTCTCAAGAAGTTTTCAACGGCAAGATTCTAATCCCCATTACTTTCGGTGGTGTGGTCCACTTAAGCCTTCAATCTCCCTCCGTCTTGGTCTCACATCTTAAAATGATCTTACAAAATGGATGGATGGCGTGGATAAAAAATATGCATCATGGAAGGCTCTATAAAGCCCCTAATATGATCGTCTGTCTCTAGCTAGGTCGCGGTGTGAGTAATACCTATTCCGCGCCTAAAATCTCTCCACCCTGGAGTCTCTTCTAGCGAGTCTCTCCGATCGAGTTTCTCTCGTAAGAGGTGCTCATACGATTATCTGCGCATTGGAGCGCATATATATATATATATATATATATATATATATATATATATATATATATATATATATATATATATATATATATATATATATATATATATATATATCTGTGTGTGTGTGTGATAATATATGATTCAATTCTAGAGTACTGATTGTGACATGTTCATGAAAGTTGGAAAGTTTATTTGACTGTCAATGCTTTTATGGGTGGCGTTGGGCAATTCAGAGTCAATGTTAGGAGTGAGAGTTTGGGATGTTGAGATGTATGTGTGGAAATGGTAGGAAGGATATAATGAAGACTTAAGTAGCCTGAGAGTAGCCCTATAGGAGACAAATTGTTGGTGAGTGGGCTGAGATGGTTTGATTATGTTGTATAAAAGCCAAATATGGTCTTGATAAGGTGGAAACTTTTATTAGAGTTGAATGGCTTGAAAGAAGGATGATGTGAAGAACTAAAAGGATTTGGATCGAGGTGGTGAGTAGGGATATGAATATGTGCAAACTTAAAATAAAGCCTTAGATTGGGGTTCGTGTGATCCAGCTTAGTGGTTTGCCTGGCAATTGCCCCGCTACGACCCAACTTTGCTGACTCTCCCTTTGGAGCCTGTTTCTAAGGATAATGTGAAGAACTAAAAGGATTTGGATCGAGGTGGTGAGAAGGGATATGAATGTGTGCAAACTTAAAATAGGGCCTTAGATCGGGATTGGTGTATCCGGCATAGTGGTTTGCCTAGCAATTGCCCCGCTACGACCCAACTTTGCTGGCTTTCCCCTTGGGGCCTGTTTCTAATGCTTGGGCTGATAGTCAATGCAGGGAGAAAGCAAGGGCCGCAACCTTAAAAAAACGGTGGGTTGAGGGACCCCCTATTTTACCCAGCAATGGAATTACCCGAACGGGTGATATGAGTTCCAAGTTTTGAAGTGTCTGGCATGGGATCCTCCAAAGGTCAAGACATGGGGATGCTAAAAGATGAATTAAGATATAATAAAAAGTAATAAATTTAGAACCAACACACGCACTCACGCGCAATCGCGTGCATGCGCGCACACACACAAAAAAAAAACCTAATAAAATTTAGAATAATATCCCACCAAACAAAGTGAAAAGAATACAAAACCTACTGTAGAAAGAAGAAGAATTGAACTCTAAAAGTGGCTGAGAGAGAGTCACCCTGACTAGCCTATTGATATTAATCATCATCATCATCATCATCATCTACTTGGGGTCGGCTACACCCCGTTCCAACATTCCACTCTATCAAGGTCGTATAACTTCAGTTAGACCATAGGTTATGAAGTCTTTTCTTACTACCTCCAGTAGCATCCTTTTGGGCCTTCCCCTAGCTGTTTTAGGGCCTTCAATTTGTACCCACTCCTAACTCGTGCGGTTTCCTTGACACCAAGAGAATAGGGATGAGCTGAGTGCAAGGAATTGAGGAATCCTTTTGACTTTTTTTTTTGGTTAGTACAAACACCCAACTGTTAGTACACCCACCCCCACTATTTGGCCTGAAGAGAATAAGGGAGAGTGGTTGCCTTTCTCCTCAAGCATCCGGTATGGCCTCATTTCTTTTTTGCATGGCTCACTGTTTTCCTCTTTTAAGAATTTTAAGGTCAGTATCTTGATAGTTCATAATACGTAACATTTCAGTTATGTTTTCTTGGATTGGTTGGCTTGTCTTCTCCTTCTTGGGGTTCCACCCTCTTTTCTAGAGTCATCATTATTCAAAGTCAGTAACTTTTTTTTTTTATTAAGAGTAGATACATGTCAACATGTGCCAACCTTGTGTGGGTACATCTGAGACATGCACAAGCAGGTCCTTGCCATTGGGATGGTAAGGCTTGTCCGTTAATCGAGACAGCTGGCCGCTGGAAATTTCTTCATTTCTTGAACCACCCACTTTTTTTTGTTACATCGATAGTGACTTGATTGCTTGAGTGGCATGGTTTTGGGACCAGGTTATATAAACCATGGAGCCCACCTTATGCACGAATCAACTTTCCCTTCAAGTGCCTGTTTGGCATGTGAGTTTCCAAGTAGAGGTCCTTGTTGCGTTAGAGACGCTCTTGCTGTAATACAGCTATTCTGCATGTCTATTCCCCCAACTCGTCCAAATTTCTATTCTCTCAATTTTTGAGATCTAGAAAATTAAGTGTCCGTGTTACTTGTGGCCAACTTTTTGTTTTTGCTGTTACCTCTCCATAAAATAAAATAAAAAAGAAAAGAAAAGAAAGAAAGAAGAAAAGAACGTAACATATTGGCAGGTTATAGTTATGTGCTTTTGTTATGATTGGGGTGGGTGCTTTCTGCCCAGATCTAATTAGCTTCATTTCATGTCCTACCTAGAAGGAAATGGATGGTGATTTTGAGACCCAAGGAAAAAAAAAAAAAAAACCACATATATGCAATTCCAATTGGAGCACACTTCAGTTAAGTTCTACCTAACGGGCTTTTAACCAAGCACACTTTTAGTTTCACTAACTCTTCATGCTTTCGCACCATGACATGTTTGCTATAAAATTGATTGCAGGAGTTCATTATAAATCCTGCTGATAGGTATGTCCCAGCTGATTTTGTTATGGACAAAGGGTTATTCTTCTCCAACCCAGTGAACATCTTCTTGATGGATCATTTACGGCCTGCCTGGTCCAATCTGTAGACCACAAGATGAACCCTGGGTAAGAAGACTAACAATAGTCTAATTTCTATTTTCTTGAAAATGCTTCAATTCTCGATTAGAAATTTTTTTGAGAGCGATTGAAAATCCAAATATGTTGAGCCACCACTCTAATCATATTCATCGAAATCACTTTTTTTGGTGTGTAGTTGGCAAGCAAAATGAGCCTCTCTTCTTTGATCAAGACCAGTGTTTGAATTATCTCCGATATTATCGAAATATCCCCGATATTATCTCCATTTCTAGCTCAGTGATACCGATAACACTGGTACCGATACCGATAAACTGATAGTATCGAAAATTCTAGGTATCAACGATGTATCGCTAAATATCGCCAATGTATTGATATCGTGAATATTTTCAACTATGTAAATTCCAGGTGTAACTTTTATTGCTAATGCATTGATACCGCTAGCGTATCGTCAATATTTTCGACTGTGTAAATTCCAGGTGTTGCTTGTATTGCCAATGTATCTGTAATATTTCAATAATATCGCCAATGTATTGATATTGCCAAAAAATCTATATGTTAAAAAAAATTTCATTTCATATTTTTTTTATGGGCGCATGGTTGTATGCAACGTTCAATTTGTCAACGATAGTGTTTAAATTATCTCCGATATTATCGAAATATCTAGCTCAACGATATCGATAACACTGGTAGCGATATCGAGAACACTAACAATATAAAAAAATTTCTAGGTATTGACAATGTATCACTAAATATCACCAATATGTCGATATCGTTAATATTTTCAATTGTGTAAATTTTAAGCATCGTTTGTATTGCCAATGCATTGATACTGCTAGTGTATAGCCAAAAAATTTTAGCGTGTAAATTCCCAGGTGTCGTTTGTATCGTCAATGTATTTATAATATTTTAATAATATTGTCAATGTATCGATATTTGCTAAAAATATGTATATTAAAAAAATTTCATTTCATATCTTTTTTATGGGCGCATAGTTATATGTAATGTTTAATTTGTCGACAATAGTATTGATAACATCTCGATATTATCATATTATCACGAAATGGCAATAACGAGACCACAATTTTTAGTTTCTTTTTTAGTTGTTAATAATTTGTTGAGAAATATCATGTGTTGCCAATATCTTGAAATATCAATGGATGTTTGGATGGAAGGTCAGATATTAGATGGATGAGATGGTTGGACTGATTTCTTACAGCAGCATATGCTTTTAGGCTCCCATTAAATAGAAACATATTATGTATGTATTCTTTTTGCAATTTTAGTACTCGTAAATATGCAAATATGCATATTTTATTTTCTCCTGAGGTTTCACTGAAATATTCCACTGCTTTTTTCATTTTCCCCGCATTTTCGATTATCAGTGATATTATCGATGATATTGATATTGTTTTCGTATCTTCGGTTAGCAAAACTTGTAGTGATATCGAAACTTTGAACACTAATGAAGACAAGGTAGGGCCATGAACTTGTAGTGATCTTCAAAAAATGTAAAAGGATCCTTTAATAATTCATGTTATTGTTACCTTTCTTGAATGTAGAATTGCATTGGAAAAGTGGCATTTGATTCCATAGACTGAGGAAAAGATGTATTTTTCTTTCTAGCCATCATTGCACAATATGTGTAAATCAAGACGATCATAACCATCCATACAAACATTCTAGATGTCTAACATCAATTTGGTGTTTTGACCAGTTGAGAAGTAAGAAAAAAAAAAAGAAAAAAAAAACTCTACGGTGTAACTTTGAACAAAATATATATTATTTAATCTCTTACAATGAACAAAATAAAATAATTTTCCTTTTTCTAAATGAATATTTTTTTAAATTTTTTTTCTAAATAATTCGTAAAACCCTCACCAATTTAAAAAACATAAAATGAACGCCAGAAGCTTAAAATAGAAGAAAACGAGTATAATTTGAATCGTAATTCATGATTTTAATCATAAATCATAAGGATTCAAATCGTAAAATTGTAAGATTTATATAAAAAGTGATTTAAAGATGGGATTTAAATCGCTTTGCTTAAGATTCTACGCAAATCCTAAATTGGAAATTGTAGGATTTTGCCATCACTGCCGGTAACAATGTTCCTAGAAAATAGCATGTCATAATTACAAGTTAGGGAAGTGCAAATGGCTTCCCTTTTCTTTGTCAAATATTCTAAAATTTATGCATTGTGATTTGTGGGGTCCACTTTCATTTTCTTTTATTTATGAGATGCAAACCATTGATGATATGGGACCCATAATGGATGCACCATCCCAGAAGCCTCCCAAGATTTCTGGTGCATTGCCCATTCATAGTAGGAGGCTAGTATCAAAGGATAAGGATAACCAAACAATGGGCCCACATGGGAACGTCTACATTTTCTAATGAATGGAACGTTACATAATTCATCCTCGGTAGTGAGGACAGGTCGCAACAGATTTCAAGTTGAAGTGGTACTGTGACACTCAAAAGGTGGAGAGGATCCTTTCACACTAGGCATACTTTAGAAGGCACTAGTTGTAGGCATCTCAAATGAAGGTGTTCCCAACAGAATTAAAACAAAACAACAAGCTCATTTCCCACCAATGCAATTTATAGTGAATGAACCGCATAAAAATTCAATACTTTCTACAGTCCAGCTGATGTACTTGATCTGAGCCATCCAATTACTTAGTCTCATTTTGGATGGACCATAACTAAAGCCCAAATTGATCTAGTATTGTTAATATGTGGGTTGATGACCTACTGTGAACAATGTCAATAATCCAACCAGAAGCAACTTCGTTAGCATACCAATTGAACAATCCAAAGTCACACACAAGATAATTCCTTTCAACGGTCCATTTGAAGGCATAAATCAGACGGCTATGATTGTTGGATGAGTCTAATTTCAGCAACAACCTATCCAGGACGGTGGTTATAACATTCTACACTAGACATGGTTACAAACGCATGTTATTTACAATGATCAAGCTTGATATGTGATCCGAATGCCCACACAACCCGAATACATGGAAATAATAAATTTGAGCCTAGTCGTCTTCGTTCCTGGGAGCTAAACTTCCACTCAGCAACTGAGGTTAAGCGTGGGTTAAAAATTCTAGCCCATGATCTCATCACTGCATAAGTTGACTGTGGAATCATCGATCAATCTCTTTTAACCGTGCATTGCGTTCTTATATGCATGCTCAATATAAAGACTCAAAGACTCAATAATGACTTAAAGGCTTAATAGTGAAGGCGACAACTTAGTGACTTAAAGACTCAATAATGGAGGGTGACTTGAAGACTCAATAATGAAGGGGAAGATAGTGGGGTTTATGAGGTGGTGGATGGATTACTACGTTAATTACTTTCCATGCTACCATGACCATGGGAGCAAAGTAGTGACTAGAAAAGTCAATAAAAAAAGTTGGGCCATAGAGTGACTAATGAATGTCAGGCACCTTTCCATGATCCCTACTTAAATAGCTTTTACCTAACATAAACAATTTTTCCACACAAAAGGACGAAGTAGTGACTTGAGGAGTCAATAGAAACGTGGAGCCCCATAGCATGACAAATGGATGTCATGTACCTTTCTGTAGTCCCTACCTAAATAGAATTCGGAGTAAGATGACCGACGTATAAGTAATGACATGAAGACCAATAATGTAGGGGACAAAATAGTGACTTGAAGACTTTGTTGTATAGGAAAAGATATGGGAGTTTATGAGGTGATAGATGGATCACTACCTTAACACTTTCCGTGCTACCATGACTAACATTTTCCTTAAAAGAGGGGAAAAGTAATAAGTTAAAGGGATGCAGATTGTAATGACCAACGTATAAATAATGACATGAAGACCAATAATATAGGGGACAAAATAGTGACTTGAAGGCTTAATTGTATAGGAAAAGATAGTGGGATTTATAAGGTGACAGATGAATCACTACCTTAATATCTTTCCATGCTATAATGACTAACTTTTTCCTTAAAAGAGGAGAAAATAACAAGTTAAAGGGACGCAGATTGGATACAACCCCCACCAGGACCTAGTTAGAGACGGGCGGTCCTGTCAGGAGCTTTGTGGGGCCCACTATGATGTATATGTTTTATCCACACCTTCCATCCATTTTGAAAGATCATTTTACGACATGAGCCCAAAAATGGTCCACACCACAAAAAGTAGTGGGGAGTGAAAGCCTATAGTTGAGAACTTCTTTAGGGCCACAAAAAGTCTTGGATCAAGTTGATATTTATCATTACCCTTAATGCAAGTCAATGTGACCTTATTAACAGGTTGGATGGCAAATAAACATCACAGTGGGTCTTATGAAGTTTTCAATGGTAGGAGTTCAATCCCCCACTACTTCATGTGGCGTAGTCCATTTGACCCTAAAATGATATGCCAAAATAGATGGACGGTGTGGATAAAAAATATACATCACGGTGGGCCCCATAGAGCCCTTGACAGGACTATCTGTCTCTAGCTAGGTCCTAGTGGGGGTAGTACCCAATTCGCGTCCAACTTGAATAGTCAATAGAAAGGGGAGGCCCACAGAGTGGGTAATGAATGTCGGGCACCTTTCAATGGTGGGCCCCACAAAGCCCTTGACAGGACTGTCTATCTCTAGCTAGGTCCTGGTGGGGGTAGTACCCAATCCGCATCCAACTTGAATAGTTAATAGAAAGGAGAGGCCCACAGAGTGGGTAATGATCAGGTACCTTTCAATGGTCCTTACCTAAATAGCTTTCATACTATCATAATCTACTTTTTCTTTGAGAGGATAAATTAGCGACTTGAAGATTCAATAATGGTGGGAGAGATGGATTTAATGAGATGACGGAAGGATCATTACTTGACTAATTATCCATGCTACTATGACTGGCTTTTTCTCACAAAAGGGCAAAGTAACGACAGGAAGAACTAGTAGAGGTGAAGATGGTGGGGTTAATAGCCATTATGTGGTCACTTTTCATGGTCTAGAGATGCATTTATCCAATTCAATGATCTTTCATGGAGGTTTTATCTCTTTAAATAATTGAACAACTTTAGAGATTGTCCTTTTAGTCATGTAAATGGATTGGTGTCCCAAGGGTCCTAGATTGGACAGCTATGATTTAGTTCCGAACTGATGGCCCAGAACTACCACAAATAATATCATTCTGTTTGGAAGGCAAGGATCTAGTGTTTATGTCATCTAAATAGATGGATTACATCTGTCTGTCCAAAAATCCTTAGTGGCAATTGCGGAGTCTAAATCATCTATTTGGTCAGATCGTTATGGAGTCTAGATCATGGACAGCCGAGATCTAACAATGTTGGTTGTCTCAATGGATGGTAAGGATCCAAAAATGATGGTCAAAGGATTTGGTTGTTAAGAATGCTCTGTCAGATGGGTGGTCCAGATTCAATAATTCCATGTGGGCCATGATCCATGTGGCTTTAGATTCATAACACTGCTTTCCATGCATATTCATAACGGAAGCGTGGTGTGTCACACCCGGACCTCAGTGGTGTGTTCATATCACCAAGTTCTGCGGGCCACACCATGATTTATGTATTATATCTACACTGTCCGTACAATTTGTGAGATCATTTTAGGGCATGGGCAAAAAATGAGGCAGATTCAGAGCTCAAGTGGACAACACTGAAAGTTGTTGGGATTGAATGCCTTCCCTTAAAAACTTCTTGGGGCCACAGACGTTTTGTATCAGCTGATTTTTGAGTTTTCCTTTCATCCAGGTATGTATGACCTTATGAACAAATTGGATGGTGAATAAACATCATGGTAGGCCCTAGTAAGGTTTCAACAGTGGGTGTCATTGTCCCCACTGCTTTCTATGGTACGGTCCACTTGAGCTTTGGATCTGCCTTAATTTGCTGCCATTCATAACTATGTCTACCACAACTTTACAACAGGATTAAAGCAAGTAGAGACACCACTATTATAGCATGCACTTGGGACATGCACGATAGAAATCTTGGTGAGATGGAGCCGCTGATCAGGCAATCCTGACCGTGTGTAGATGCCTTGACTCAAAGAATCAGGCCCACCATCTAATAATGAGATTGGCACACCTGCCTAAGAGTGTCGAGACCGGCATTCAATTCTATCAGTCTTTCATTTTCATGTACATAGCCGCCTAGCTGGACCGGACTAGTGAGGCCAGGCATGTACAAGATGGTGACTACTCTGATGACCCGACGATGTAAGGCAAGGCATCTGCAAAATGGTGACTACTTTGATGTGTGGCTCCCCTATTTTACACGCGTGGCTCTTAAAGTTCTATGGGCCTACAATGTTATATGTGTAACTAACATCCATTCCGTCCATCAGGTTATGTCCTGGATTTGGGGCCCAGCTGGGAGGAAAAACCAACCAGATCCACAACTCAAAGTGGACCACACTACAGGAAACAATGGGGATGGGATGTCAAACAATGGGGTAGAATTTTATGTGTATCTTTCATCAAACCTGTTAGTCAATTGTAAATCACCCAGATCAATTACCTCGTTAGAGTCTTGGCTCATTAGATGAGCTGGTGGAGAGCAGGTTTCAACCTAATCCAAAACTCAGGCACCGTACATGGGAGGTTTGAATTCCTACGGTTGAAAACTTCCTATGGCCCACCGTGATGTATATTTGCCATCCAACCTGTTCATAAGGTCACATAGACCTTTATTAAGGTAAAACACAAATATCAGCTTAATCCAAATCTTATGTGGCCTCCAAGAAGTTTTCCACGCTGGGCTTTCAATTCCAACTGCTTCCTGTGTTGTGGTCGACTTAAACCTTGAATCTGCCTACGTTTTTGGGCTCATGCCCTAAAATGATCCGTCAAAATAAAATAAATGGACGGCGTGGTTTGGGGCCAGGTTATGTAAACCATGGAGCCCACCTTATGTACGAATCATGTCCCTTCAACCTGTGAGTTTCCAAGTAGAGGTACTTGTTGCCTACTGTAATATAGCTATTCTGCTGGTCTTTTCCCCTATCTCACTGCAAATTTCCATTTTCTCAATTTTTGAGATCCAGTAAATTATGTGCCTGTGTTGCTTTTGGCCAATTTGTTGTTTTTTTTTTTTTTTAAAATTACTTTTCCATATATATATATATATATATATATATATATATATATATATATATAACTGAAAAGATCCAAACGGGTTATGGCGTCCAGATGCCTATAGTGCCTAGACGAATGACTTAGATCCAAACGGATGGCCCCACCATGATGGGTGGAATTCCATCTCTCTATTTTTTCGAGGTGGAATTCCATCTCTCTACAGGGTGGGTGGGTGTACTAACAGTAGGGTGTGTGTACTAAACCCAAAAAAATAAAATAAAAGATGAAAGAAAAAAGTCCTCACATTATGGTAGAATACAAACACCACTATGATAGCTTTCACTTGAAATGCGCACGTTGGCAATCTTGGTGAGATTGAGCTGCTGATCAGGACCGTGTAGATACATTGCCTCAGAAAATCAGAGAAGTGAACTGGCTGGTGTACCTTACACTAGTGACCTTGTTGGTGTGGGTATGTGGCTTGCGCAGATGACTGTGTCAGTCCTCGAGCACCGTGAATGTACAAACGATCCAAAGAAGCTCAAGGTTTTGTAGGCCCCACAATGATGTATTTAATATATCCACACCGTCCATCCGTTTGGCGAGATCATTTTAGGGTATGATTACAAAAACGAGTCATATCCAAAGCTCAAATGGACCACACCAAAAAAAGGCAGTGGGGACAATGATTCTCACCGTTAAAACATTCTTAGGGCCCACCATGATGTTTATTTGCCATCCAAACTGTTAATAAGGTCACATAGACTTGGATAAAGGGTAAAAAAGGAGATTTTGACTGTAGAGGCCCCTTAGTACGGAGAAATTCCCTACCTGTTAGTGTCTTCAAACTAATGCCTCAACTGCCCCTGGCCACTTTTTGAATTTTCGATGATCGAAAATATCCATGCTTTGGAACCTAATGCCTATATGGACTTATAAATGCGAGAGAAGCTTTGTAGCTTCGATCCCAAGGCACGTTATGACCACTACTTGGTGGTTGGGTCCATTGGAAGGTAGATCGAATCCGTTCATCCTCTTTGTGGCCCACCAACACTTTGGGAAGATAGTAATCTCATGTCAAGCTCTTTGTAGCCCACAAGACCCAATAAACGATAACGGTAGTCATTTATTACTAATTGTTTCCATATTGTGTAGTCCACATGATCAACAAATGTGGGTAATTCTTTGGACCATGGCCTTTTATCAAATTCCGACTTCAATGGATGGAATTTGTTCAAGACGTACCTCATGGTGGGCCTTAGAGATGTGGTCTGAAGATCTTTTAGGTACAGTTGGAGGCTATTGAAGGACCTATTGTTGTTTTCCTGATACCATTCTTCTTCCTTTTCGAGCATGCCTTTCGGGGACCCACCACCACCTCATCCAACTACATTTTTCGATATACGGTCACCTATATCAACTTCTGTGGCGTATGGGCACTGCCAACAACTTTTAAAACTCTAAAAATGAGTGTTATTTTTGCTCTAACGACAACATTTCTTACAGATGGCTTTCATAAAGGAATGGTCATGGGTGTCGTGAGGAGAAGTGATTGTCTGAAGGGATTTGATGTGGAGACGAATGGTTGTGGTTATCATGTGGAAGACAGTGAATGAGATAGAATCTAAATTTTGTAATATATTACCTTGGTTGAATAATTATGTCAACCTCGACCCTTAACACATGTCAACCTGTGTCATTTGTTAAGGGTTCAAAATTTTATATGCAAGGAGTCAAGGTTGTCATGTGTTAAAAGACAAGGTCATGGTTGTAATGTGTTAAGGATTTATGTTGTCACATGTTGAAGGTCTAGGTTGTCATGTGTTAAGGGTCGAGGTTAACAGACAGCTTAGACCCTATCAACCTCGACCCTTAACACATGATAACCTCACCCTTACCTTGTCAAATCCGTACAATGTCTGTGGGCACCATCTTTGGCTTTTGGTAAAATCCGAACCGTCTATTCTCTCTGAAATTTGTCGAAGTGTTACTTTAGACATCGTGGCCCACAACAAAATAAAGATGACTGTATTATTTCAGACACCATTCTGCTTTTGTCATTGTTGTAGGTGATAAATAGCTCAAAACAACGTGAATTTAACACATTCAATAGGAAATCGATGACCATGAATAGTATCAACGGATTGGATCTACCATTCGATGACCCATTTGATCAACCGGATGTAAATTTTGCATTGGGAAAGGTAGCTGTTGAAAGCTTCTGACGAAAGCTATTTTTCTCAGGTACGAACTTGCGACTAACAAATAACGTACACACTAAGCTCTATGGGACCCACAGTAATGTTTATATGTCATCCAACCCGTTCATCATATCACACATACATGGTTGAAGGGAAAAAAAAATATCGAATTTATCCAATCGGTCTATAGCCCACCAATAAATTTTTAAAGGTAGCATACAACACACTGTTTCTTGTGCTGTGGTCCACTTCATCTACCAATGACTTTCAATTTTGGCTTAATATACTATTATGATCTCGTGAAATGGATGGACGGTGTGGATCGACAACTTGACTAACACTGGGCCCCACTACAAAGTCGCTTACTATCCATCGTCAGGCCCCACTCCCGTCATTATTACCTGTAGGCGCTGGGCTCAAGGATGAGGGGTAGTTTTGTCCACTGAAAATTCAAAGTGGTCAGGTGGCGCAGTTGAGCCATTAGTTTGAAGCCACGAACAAGTGTGTAATTTCTCTGTAATAAGGGATCCATATGGTCAAAATTCCTAAAAACAAATATGATCCAAAACTTTTGTGACCCCAAGAAGGTTTCAATGGTAAACATTCAATATCCTTTCTTCAATGTGGTCCACTTAAGCTTTGGATCCATCTGAAACTGAATAGACGGTTTGGATGTAACACATACCTCTTGGTAAGGCTCACAGAACTTGCTAATGTCAATACACCAACGAAGTTGGTGGTATGTGGTACACCACTCAATCCCCTTCTGAATAGCCCATCTAACAATGAGACGGGCACACCTGCCTAATTAAGAATGTGGAGACCGTCAATCAACTCTATCGGTCTTTCATTTTCATGTAAATATCCGGCTAGACTTGACTTACGAGGCAGAGCATATACAAGATGGCGACTCCTCTAATGACCCGACGTGTAAGGGAAGGCGTCTGGAAAAATGGTGACTACTCTGTGAGCGGCTCCCGTATTTTACACGTGCAACTCTTAAAGCTCTGTGGTCCCACAATGTTATATATGTAACATCCATTCCGTCCATCAGGTTATGTCCTGGATTTGGGACCCTGTGAAGGAAAACCAACCAGATCCACTAACTGAAGTGGACTACACCACACCACAGGAAACAATGGGGATGGGATGCCAACCATAGGTTCGTGTGTGGGGACACTATTAAGTTTATCTTTCATCAAAGCTGTTAGTCAATTGTAAATCAACCAGATCAATTGCCTCATTAGAGTCTCTGCTCATTGGATGAGCTGTTGGAGATCCTATTGTGTGAGCCAGGGTTCAATCCCTGAGAGAGAGAGAGAGAGAGGGAGAGAGAGAAACAATGGTGGACCTTTGAACGGTGGATCGAAAACTTTCCAGGAAAGGTCCACTGTTGGTGTGGCTTATCGGACCATCAAGTTAGTATCCAATAAGAGTTCTCACCTTACAGACAGAGTGGATTTAGGTATAGAACATGGTGTGGCCCACAGATGTTGAGAGCTTAAACCCGATATTCGTTAGTCGGATATGATACACCATTGTTTAACTCAATCCTGATGAGTTCATAGCCCTGATGACGAAATCTGACTGGTTAACTCAAGTCGACCCACTTGTTTTTAAAACTATGGCCAATGAAAATTGAGTCTTTTGTAAATGTTAATGAGCATAGTGTAGCATGAAACAAACATTTTGTCATATCATTTTATGGCATGAGCCAAAAAATGAGGAAGATCCAAATCTCATGTGTATTACACCATAGAAAACAGTGGGCACTAGGAAGTTTTTAATGGTGGGCGTTCAGTCCCCTCTGTTTTCTTGTGGTGTGGTCCACATGAAATTTGGATCTTCCTCATTTTTTGGGATCATTTCCTAAAATGATCTGAAAAAAATGGATGGACAGTGTGGATGAAACACATACATCATGTTGGGGCCCACAGAGCACTCTCCAATGGCCACCTCGCCCGCATGTGGAGTGGAACGGAAGCCAGCCACGTGGGTGCCACCCGGAGCATAGGGCCGACTGTGATGTATGAAATGTATATATGCATCGTCATCTACACTTTCAAATTATTTTAAGTTTTGGTACCAAAACGAAGCAAATAAAATTTAAGTGGACCACACCATAGGAAACAGTGGTTGCTGAACGCACACTATTAAAAACATCCTAGGGTTCACCTTAGAGTTTTTGTTTTACCATCCAATCTGTTAATGAGATCATACAACATGGATGAAAGGGAAATATATATATATATATATATATATATATATATATATATATATATATATATATATATATATATATATATATATATATAATTGATCCAAAACTTTTCTAGTCCACAGAAGGTTTTTAATGGTCAATTACCACTATTTCCTGTGGTGTGGTCCACTTGAAATTGTATCTTCTTCATTTTTACGAAAACGTCCTAAAATAATCCGGAAATACAGATTGACGAAGTGGATATATATATTTCATGCATCTAAGTGGGCCCTACGATCAGGGTCACACCCACATCCCTGGTTCGGGTCGCAGCCAAGCCGGGCACGTCCCCAGTTAGTTGGTGGGTGTTACCCTTACCGTGGGGCCCACATTGATAATATGTTATATATCAACGTTAGCCATCTATTTTGACAGCCCATTTTAGGACGTGGTCTGAAAATTTACTCAGATCCAAATCTCAGGTGGACACCATAGGAAAAATGTGATCTAACGCTTGCCATTAAAAACTACCCAGTGCCCACCATAAGAAAATATATAATTTTTATTTGCTATCCAACCCGTTGATAAGGTCAAACAGACCTTGATGAGGAGAAAATACAAATATTATCTTGAACCAAAGCTAATTATTAAAAGCTTTTAAAGGTCATTCACCACTTTGTACAGTGGTATCGTCCACTGGAGACTTAGATCTGCTTAAGTTTTTTTAAAAAAAAAATGATGTAATGAGCTTATAAAACGGATGTTGTAGTGTGGATGCATAATACATTCATCATGGTGGGCCCCACGGTAATCCGCTTACCGGTTCAGGTAATGGGGATCCACCCGGCAAATCCGGGCAGGGATTTACGACCCCCACCAGGACCTGGCCAGAGACGGACGGTCATGTTAAGGTTCTGTGGGGCCTTCCGTGGTGTATATGTTTTATCCACACTGTCCATCTATTTTCCAGACCATTTTAGGGTATAAAACAGAAAAACAAGACAGATCTATGGCTCAAGTGGGCCACACTAAAGGAAACAGTGGGAATTGGGTGCCTACTGTTGAAAACTTCTTGGGGCCATGGAAGGCTCCGGTCAAGCTGATATTTGTGTTTTCCCTTCATCCAAGGCTGTGTGACCTTATGAAGAAGTTAGATGATAAATAAACCTCCCAGCAGTCCCTAGGAAGGTTTCTACGGTAGTCACTCAATTCCCATTGTTTTCTGTGGTGTGGTCCACTCAAGCTTTAGATGTGCCTCAATTTTTGGGCTCATGCTCTAGATTTTTGGAAAAGTCTATGGATAAGTCTAACACACGAACCACAGTGAGGCTTACATAAGTTCCACACCTTAAAAGTGGGTTATAAATTAGGCGAGACAAAATCTATACGGCACATGGGCAATTTTAGAAGTAAAATAAGAAGAATCGCATAACCAATTCGGTATTCACCGTTAATCTGGACCTCCATCACAGAAGAAAATCTGTGAAAAACCACTAAGCGCTTTCTTAGTTCGGAGTTAACAAACAACATCTAACACTGAGATCTTTCTTGATTCCCCATTCTTTGATTGTTTTAAGTGTTAACAAACAGGCCCTAATAGTGGAAAGGGGCATTCTCGTTGGTAAGTGTGAGAATTTGCTCCAGCAAAGGATATAATGTGTTGTTTTTTTGCCTAAGGTATTTTATAATTACTTTATGTATTGCCAAACATTTTATATTTTTGTGACCATCTAAACACTTTAAATTTAGTTATTAAAATATTTACTTGAGTCAAATAAAAATTGGTTGAGTTTTCAACTTGATCTGATGTAACATAAAGTCAATGACCATCTCATGGATGGCTAGGATCGAAAGAAATTAGACCATCAAGTTTGATCTAGAATCTAGCAACAGATTTCAATAGCCGTAACTTTGCAACTCGTATAATATATTGTTGGAAAGATTACAACCAGCTCTGCATCCTAATCAATGCCCAGGGCAATCGTTCCATGTTGGTTTTTTAAGTAAACATCTGCTATTTTAGTTAGTTGAAGTTTTTATTATTTTAAGTTATTTTAGTGTTTAAAGAGTCTGATGATAGTGTTATTGTTTGGAGACTTCTAAGAGATTTTGGGTAAGATTAGATGTATTTATTGTTCTTAAAAAGTTAATTATTTTTGAAAAGTTTACTATTTGATAGAAGGTCACCTTCTCCCTTCATTCTGAGACTACAATAAAAGGAGAGCTATGACTCAATTCATTGCTGCCCCTAAGGTATAAAAATAAAAAATAAAAAATAAAAAATAAAATAAAATAATTAAAAAAAAAAGAAGGTATAAAACCGCTTCAGCGGATTGAGCTACATATCTGCGATTTACATTGTGGGTCATTCACTTGCAGTGTTGTATGCTCGCTTTCTTCTTTTGTTTATGAGACTATGGGAAAAAGAAGGCTATGACGCTACTTGTTGCCACCCAAACTTCAAGCTTATATAAATTAGAGAAACTATATAACTGGTACCTTCTTATGGTAGTGTACACGTGTGGCTTAATGTACTATAGCCCAAGCATAGAGTCATCCAATCCTAACTGAATGCACATATAGTGCTCATTACCCTCATGCATATGTAGTGTGTAGCTTACGCTATGTATCGTAATGGCCTTAACGCTACGTAGCTCATGAAAATAGCTTAAGTTGCATGTAGCCTATGCTACGTCATAATTTGCTTACACTACACACTATGTAGACTACATTCGCTATGTAGCTCACATGATGGTTTCAAAGATTTGTTACTTTTTTCCATTTCCAATAAAAAATAGTCAACCTTTTTAATGCTTTTAGTATAATAATAAAATAACAAAATTAAATCAGTTTCATTACTCTTTCTTTACCTTTGTACTCCTATTACTTTAGGTTGCATTTTGTCGCACCAAATATCATGAAATTTTGTTACATTTCATTATTAAATAGTCTAATCTGGTATAGAATATCATGACATTGGTGCAACTGAGCACCCTGATTAAAAATCTAAAAATTGTGTGTATCTTATACCTCATGCTTCTAAAGGAGTGAACGCTATGCTACACACTATTCACTATTTAAAACACTGATATATATCATTGTTGGAGACTTCAAAATTTTTTATGGCCAAGCTAAATCAACCACTAATCATTATATGGGAGTGTATAGTTTAATAGACACAGCTAGCTAGCTACTTCTTCAAGCCACCCTACGGCCTTAAATTTTCTTGTTCTTCTAGGCCATTAGACCCACCTGTCTTATAATTCATTGCTACATTGGATAAGGTGACTATGAAACTTCACCAATGTACATTGCTGCTGGAGCGGTTAGAGGATGGCGTATCAAATATCAATATATATAAAGGGACTTTAACACACCACAAATGGCCTCCCGTGAGAGAATATATTCCGGTGGCAAATTTGCTACTTCCGGAATTCAAACACAAGACCTTCTGCTCCGAGCCAAACAACCAGTTACTCTAAAAGATCAAGCCGTTAGAGGATGGCGTATCAATGTATATGGAGAGACTTTAATTAACACTCCAACAAAACCAGTTGGAAATGGAGAAATGAAGGAGTCAATCACCAAGAAATAAAAAGAAGTGTTTGGGACTCTTTTTCAAGAATAAATGGTGGCACGAGACCGTTGATGGCCGTTGCTGTGTAATGAATAAATATTGAGTGTGGACCATTCTCAATTTTTCCTGGTCATCCTTACTTTCAGACAACTTTAACCAACCTCGGCAATTGAGAGGTTAGGCTTACATGTAAAGCAACAGTAACTGGAAGTTCTATTTTCTAAAAAATAGCTTAATTCTTAGTAAGATTTTTCGATTGTTTTGCGAGGAATTCAGAGAGCATTTGGGCCTCATATCTAAGTAGCCATGGTGGGAATCAAAGTCATGCATATTTATTGTGACGCGTGTTTGACACGGCAGTGCTAGTAAGACAGATAGGAAGTGGGACACATGATGCCACCCTTCTTGAATGGTCATTACCAATGATACACGGTCATGTAGTCAGTTGATCATCAGCGTCTGGAAATAAGGCAGAGTTTATCCCATCCATTCAGAAGGCCTATGCCGAACGTGCACCGTACATGCCTCTATGTGATCAAACATGTGGAATTTACACACCGGCTCAAAAAAAAAAAAAAAAAAAAAAAAAATATCAAGTGAGCCACAGTGTATGAAACAAATGGACAGCAAAAGATCATCTCTTATCTTGCATGCATATATACATGCATTTGTTACAGCAAGTGCCCTTTCTTTCTGCACTCAACACACGCACATATGTGAGATCATAGCCACTCACTAGGCCATCCTCATGGTGAATATGCCTTGGCTCAAAGAACCGGCCCACATAGGTATACACAACGTGGCGACCATATCCCACTTTATCAATCATTCACATCTTGGCACACTTCTGAGCCATTTATGAGGCAAGGGCGTAGACAAAGGGGTGACAGCCTGATGAGTATGCTCTCATCTTTGTTAGGCTGATCAGAGCCGCTCATCAGACAATCATGATAGCATAGATGTGTTATCTAAAAGGATCGGGCCCATCGGAGCATCAGAATTCCCAGGATGTGTATTGCTTGTGACACCCTATGGCGGGAAGTTCCTGTGCTCAGAAGCCAATGTTTACGGGGAATCCACCATGTCCATCCTTTTTCCCATACCCTATTGAGGCAGATCCAAAACTTGAGTGGACCTTACAACAGGAAAAACTGGGTAGGGAAATGCCTACCGTTGGTCCACTTTGATGTTTATAGGCCATCCGTATTCTTCATAAGGTTACTCCTACTTGGATGAACCGAAAACACAAAAAAATTAGCCTGTTTCACGCGTTTGGCACTGTTATAGTTGGAAACCGAGTGGAAAGCTCTTCCTTCTGTGCATGTAAAAATCTACGGCCAGCGCGACTTGGCTGGGACACCAAAACCAGCTATGTTGTGTGCCAAACTGACCGTAGGCGGATGTATGCATCATATATCTACGCCATCCATTTAGTTTGACAGCTTATTCTAGGGCATAGTCATAAAGCTGAAATAGAGGAAATTTTCAGGTGGACCACACCATGACAAACAGTGGTCGTTGAACACCTACCATTAAAAACTTCTTAGAGTCCTCCATAATGTTTTTTGACCATCCAACCTGTTAATAAGGTCAGGCAGAACTGGATGGAATGAAAAAAAACAAATATCAGCTTGATCCAAAACTTATATGGCCCAGAGAAGATTTTATAATGGTCAATAACCACTGTTTTCTGTAGTGTGGTCCACCTGAAATTTATATCTTCTTTAATTTTGGGATCACGCCCTAAAATAAGCTATCAAACCAGATGGACGGCGTGGATATACAATGCATGCATCAAGCTACCAAACCACAATGCTGGTTCCAGGTTGGCAGCCAAGTTGCGCTCATCCACAACGCTTTCTTATGGTTTGATGGCTACTCTGAAGAGTGGCTGCCGTATTTCACACGTGTGAGTCTTAACAGTAGTAAAAGCTCTTTACTTGCTTCTATAAATAGACCTCACTCCCCCTTCCTATTCCAAGGCATCCCCAACACAACCCCAAATATTAGTAATGGCTCTAATCATATTCATCGAAATCACTTTTTTTGGTGTGTAGTTTGCAAGCAAAATGAGCCTCTCCTCTTTGATCAAGACCAGTGTTTGAATTATCTCCGATATTATCGAATTATCCCTGATATTATCTCTATTTCTAACTCACCGATACTAATAACACTGGTAGCAATACCGATAAACTGATAGTATCGAAAATTTTAGGTATCAGCGATGTATCACTAAATATCGCCAATGTATTGATATTGTCAATATTTTTTACTATGGAAATTCCAAGCGTCACTTGTATTGCCAATGCATTGATACCGCTAGTGTATCGCCAATATTTTCGACTGTGTAAATTCCAGGTGTTGCTTGTATCGCCAATGTATTTGCAATATTTCAATAATATCGCCAATGTATTGATATTGCCAAAAATCTATATATTAAAAAATTTTCATTTAATATTTTTTTATGGGCTTATGATTGTATGCAATGTTCAATTTGTCAACGATAGTATTTAAATTATCTCCGATATTATCGAAATATCTAGCTTAGTGATATCGATAACACTAACAGTATAAAAAAAAATTTAGGTATTGACAATGTATCATTAAATATCGCCAATATGTCGATATCGTTAATATTTTCAATTGTGTAAATTCCGAGCATCATTTGTATTGCTAATGCATTGATACCACTAGTGTATCGCCAAAATTTTTTAGTGTGTAAATTTCCGATGTCGTTTATATCGTCAATGTATTTATAATATTTTAATAATATTACCAATGTATTGATATTGCTAAAAATCTGTATATTAAAAAAATTTCAATTCATATTTTTTATGGGCACATGGTTATATGCAGTGTATAATTTGTCGACAATAATATTGATAATATCACGATATTATCATACTACCGCAACATGGCAATAACAAGACCACAATCTTTAGTTTCTTTTTCAGTTGTTAATAATTTGTTGGGAAGTTTCTTTTTCAGTTGTTAATAATTTGTTGGGAAATATCATGTGTTGCCAATATTCTGAAATATCTATGGATGTTTGGATGGAAGGTCAGATATTGGATGGATGAGATGGTTGGATTGATTTCTTATAGCAGCATATGCTTTTAGGCTCCCATTAAATAAAAACCTATTATGTATGCATTATTTTTGTAATTTTTTTACTCTTATTACTCTTAAATATGTAAATATGCATATTTTATCATCTCCTGAGGTTTTTTTGAAATATTCCACCGTTTTTCCCATTTTCCCCACATTTTCGGTTATCAGTGATATTATCGACGATATCGATATTGTTTTCGTATCTCCAGTTAGCGAAACTTGTAGCGATACCGAAACTTTGAACACTGATCAAGACAAGGTAGGGCGATGATGGGAAGCGGGGCCACTACAAATACAATTATCTAACAAGATGCTCATCTCTTGTAACTAATGTTGTCAAAATCGTTATCCTATTACAAATCATAATAGGAGTTGAATCTTATAGAGTCACAAATCATATTGTAAATCATAAATTTTTTATGAGTTTCTTAAAATATTAAAAAATATAAATAAATTAGAAAAATAAAAAAACTAACACTATCATTTCATGGTACTACTTAAAAGTTAGATGATTTTTATCTTTCCCTTTTATTGTCTTTTAAGAAATTTTTCTCATAAAAATGTAAAAGGATCCTTTAATAATTCATGTTTTCGTTATCTATCTTGAATGTAGAATTGCATTGGAAAAGTGGCATTTGATTTCATAGACCACGAAAAGATATAATTTTTCTTTCTAGCCATCATTACACAACACATATAAATCAAGACGATCATAACCATCCATACAAACATTCCAGATGTCTTACATCAATTTGGTGTTTTGACCAGTCGAGAAGTAAGAAATCATAAAAGAAAAAAGAAAAATAATAAAAAAAACCTCTACAACTTAACTTTGAACAAAATATATATCATTTAATCTCTTACAATGAACATAATAAAATAATTTACCTTTTTTTTTTAGGATTTTTTTTTCTAAATGATTTGTAAAGCCCTCACTAATTTAAAAAATATAAAATGAAAGCCAAAAGCTTAAAATAGAAGAAAACAAGAATAATTTGAATCGTAATTCATGATTTTAACCATAAACCATAGGGATTTGATTTATGGATTCAAATTGTAAAATTGTAAGAATTATATAAAAAGGCATTCAAAGGTGGGATTTAAATCGCTTTGTTTAAGATTTGACACAAATCCTAAATTGTAAATTGTAGGATTTGGCCAACAATGCTGGTAACAATGTTCCTAGAAAATAGCATGTCATAATTACACATTAGGGAAGTGCAAATGGCTTCCCTTTTCTTTGTCAAATAAAGGCAATTTGCATTTTCTAAAATTTATGCATTGTGATTTGTGGGGTCCACTTTCATTTTCTTTTATTAATTCTAATGATCCAAACCATTGATGATATGGTACCCATAATGGATGCACCATCCCAGAAGCCTCCCAAGATTTCTTGTGCATTGCCCATTCATAATAGGAGGCTAGTATCAAAGGATAGGGATCACCAAACAATGGGCCCACATGGGAACGTCCACATTTTCTAATGAATGGAACGTTACATAATTCATCCTCTGTAGTGAGGACAGGTCACAACAGATTTCAAGTTAAAGTAGTACTGTGACGCTCAAAAGGTGGAGAGGATCCTTTCACACTAGGCATACTTTAGAAGGCCCCGGTTGTAGGCATCTCAAATAAAGGTGTTCCCAACAGAATTAAAAAGATGCAACAATTCTAGGTATCGATAACAGTGGTAGCGATACCGATAACACTAACAGTATAAAAAAATTCTAAGTATTGACAATGTATCACTAAATATCACCTTAATATTTTCAATTGTGTAAATTTTGAGCATCATTTGTATTGTTAATGCATTGATACTACTAGTGTATCGCCAAAAAAATTTAGTCCGTAAATTCCCAGTGTCTTTTGTGTCATCAATGTGTTTATAATATTTTAATAATATTGCCAATGTATCGATATTGCTAAAAATCTATATATTAACAAAATTTCAATTCATATTTTTTATGGGCGCATGGTTATATGCAGTGTTTAATTTGTCGACAATAATATTGATAATATCATGATATTATTATATTACCGTGAAATAACAATAACGAGACCAGAATCTTTAGTTTCTTTTTTCAGTTATTAATAATTTGTTGGGAAATATCATGTGTTGCCAATATTTTGAAATATTAATGGATGTATGAATGGAAGGTCAAATATTGGATGGATGAGATGGTTGGATTGGTTTCTTACAACATCACATGCTTTTAGGCTCCCATTAAATAGAAACATATTATGTATACATTCTTTTTGTAATTTTTTTACTCTTAAATATGCAAATGTGCATATTTTATCATCTCATGAGGTTTCACTGAAATATTTCATTGCTTTTCCCATTTTCCCGCATTTTCAGTTATTAGTAATATTATTGACGATATCGATATTGTTTTCATATCTCCGGTTAGCAAAACTTGTAGCGATACCAAAACTTTGAACACATATCAAGACAAGGTAGGGCCATGATGGGAAGCGGGGCCACTACAAATACAATTATCTAACAAGATGCTCATCTCTTGTAACTAATGTTGTCAAAATCGTTATCCTATTACAAATCATAATAGGAGTTGAATCGTATAGAGTCACAAATCATATTGTAAATCATAAATTTTTTATGAGTTTCTTAAAATATTAAAAAATATAAATAAATCAGAAAAAATAAAAAACTAACACTATCATTTCGTGGTATTACTTAAAAGTTAGATGATTCTTATCTTTCCCTTTTATTTTGTCTTTTAAGAAATTTTTCTCAAAAAACGTAAAAAGATCCTTTAATAATTCATGTTTTCGTTACCTTTCTTGAATGTAAAATTGCATTGGAAAAGTGGCATTTGATTTCACAGACCCACCAAAAGATATATTTTTCTTTCTAGCCATCATTACACAACACGTATAAATCAAGACGATCATAACCATCCGTACAACATTCCAGATGTCTTACATCAATTTGGTGTTTTGACCTGTTGAGAAGTAAGAAATCATAAAAGAAAATAAATAATAAAAAAAATCTCTACAGTTTAACTTTGAACAAAATATATATAATTTAATCTCTTACAATGAATAGAATAAAATAATTGACCTTTTTTAAATGAATCTTTTTTTTTTAAAGATTTTTTTTTCTAAATGATTCGTAAAGCCCTTACCAATTTAAAAAACATAAAATGAAAGGCCGAAGCTTAAAATAGAAGAAAACAAGTATAATTTGAATCATAATTCATGATTTTAACCATAAATTATAGAGATTTGATTTATGGATTCAAATCATAAAATTATAAGATTTATATAAAAAGGGACTCAAAGGTGGGATTTAAATTGCTTTGCTTAAGATTTGACACAAATCCTAAATTGTAAATTGTAGGATTTGGCCAACAATGCAGGTAACAATGTTCCTATAAAATAGCATGTCATAATGACACGTTAGGGAAGTGCAAATGGCTTCCCTTTTCTTTGTCAAATAAATGCACTTTGCATTTTCTAAAATTTATGCATTGTGATTTGTGGGGTCCACTTTCATTTTCTTTTATTAATTCTGATGATCCAAACCATTGATGATATGGTACCCATAATGGATGCACCATCCCAGAAGCCTCCCAAGATTTCTGGTGCATTGCCCGTTCATAATAGGAGGCTAGTATCGAAGGATAGGGATCACCAAACAATGGGCCCACATGGTAACGTCTACATTTTCTAATGAATGGAACGTTACATAATTCATCCTCTGTAGTGAGGACAGGTCACAACAGATTTTCAGTTGAAGTGGTACTGTGATACTCAAAGGTGGAGAGGATCCTTTCACACTAGGAATACTTTAGAAGGCCCCAGTTGTAGGCATCTCAAATGAAGGTGTTCCCATCAGAATTAAAACGATGCAACAAGCTTATTTCCTACCAATGCAATTTATAGTGAATGAACCGTATAAAAATTCAATACTTTCTGCAGTCCAGTTAATGCACTTGATCCGAGCCATCCAATTACTTAGTCACATTTTGGATGGACCATAATTAAAACCCAAATTGATCTAGTATTGTTAATATTTGGGTTGGTGACCTACTGTGAACAATGTCAACAATCCAACCAGAAGCAACGTCCAAGGGGTTAGCATACCAATTGAACAATCCAAAGTCACACACAAGATAATTCCTTTCAACGGTCCATTTGAAGGCATAAATGAGATGGCTAGGACTGTTGGATGAGTCAAATTTGAGCAACAACCTATCCAGGACGATGGTTATAACATTCTACACTAGACATGGTTACAAACGCATGCTATTTGCAATGATCGAGCTTGATATGTGATCCGAATGCCCACACAACCCAAATACATGGAAATAATAAATTTGAGCCTAGTCCTCTTCGTTCATTGGGAGCTAAACTTCCACTCAGCAACTGAGGTTAAGCGTGGATTAAAAATTCTAGCCCATGGTCTCATCACTGCATAAGTTGAATGTGGAATCATTGATCAATCTCTTTTAACCTTGCATTACGTGCTTACATGCATGCTCAACATAATGCACCACTACTCCCTTCAGCCCACTGCTTGGTACATTTCACCTATTATGCTTTGTCCCGTCTTTTTGTGTAGTGGCCTACTTCTTGGTACACTTCACCAATTGTGCCTAGTCCAATTTTTTTTCCTTCCAAAAGGAGGTAATGATTTGAAGAGCCAATGAAATTCTAAGGATTCGTAATAGATGCTGTGGAAGTTTGATGTGGCTGCCCAATTGACACAAACCTCTTTATCCAGCCTTAGCTCTGGTAATGTGAACAGAAAATACGCAGTACCACAAAGAAAAAAGTGGAGGCTGTAACGTGAGGGTTGGATGTTAGATATCTTTCAATGGTCCCCATCTTAATAACTTTTGTACTATTATGATCAATTTTTTCTTCATAAGAGGACAAAATGACTTGAAGAGTCAATAGAAAAGTGAGGCCCACAACTTGATGGATGGATGTAAAATACCTTTCCCAAGGCCCTACTTAAATAACATTCACACCACTATAACGGAAGGGAAGATAGTGGGATTTATGAGGTGGTGGATGGATTAGCACGTTAAGTACTTTCCATGCTACCATGACCATGGGAGCAAAGTAGCGACTTGAAAAGTCAATAAGAAAGTTGGGCCATAGAGTGACTAATGAATGTCAGGCACTTTCCATGATCCCTACTTAAATAACTTTTACCTAACATAAACAACTTTTCCACACAAAAGGATGAAGCAGTGACTTGAGAAGTCAATAGAAATGTGGAGCCCCACAACATGACAAATGGATGTCATGTACCTTTCTGTAGTCCCTACCTAAATAGAATTTAGAGTAAGATGACGGACGTATAAGTAATGACATGAAGACCAATAATGTAGGGGACAAAATAGTGACTTGAAGACTTAGTTGTATTTGAAAAGTTAGTGGGGTTTATGAGGTGATAGATGGATCGCTACCTTAATATCTTTCCATGCTACCATGACTAACTTTTTCCTCGAAAGAGGGGAAAAGTAACAAGTTAAAGGGATGTGGATTGTAATGACCAATGTATAAGTAATGACATGAAGACCAATAACATAGGGGACAAAATAGTGACTTGAAGATTAATTGTATAGGAAAAGATAGTGGGATTTACGAGGTGACAATGGATCACTACCTTAATATCTTTCCATATATGCTACCATGACTAACTTTTTTCTCAAAAAGAGGAGAAAAGCAACAAGTTAAAGGCACACAGATTGGGTACAACCCCCACCAGGGCCTAGCTAGAGACGGGCGGTCCTGTTAGGAGCTTTGTGGGGCCCACTATGATGTATATGTTTTATCGACACCGTCCAACAATTTGAAAGATCATTTTACAGCGTGAGCCCAAAAATGGTCCACACCACAGAAAGTAGTGGGGAGTGAAAGCCTATAGTCGAGAACTTCTTTAGGGCCACAAAAAGTCTTTGATTAAGTTGATATTTATCATTACCCTTAATCCAAGTCAATGTGACCTTATTAACCGGTTGGATGGCAAATGAACATCACAACGGGTAATAGGAAGTTTTCAATGGTAGGAGTTCAATCCCCCACTACTTCATGTGGTGTGGTCCATTTGACCCTAAAATGATATGCCAAAATAGATAGACGGTGTGGATAAAAAAATATACATCACGGCGGGCATCATAGAGCCCTTGACAGGACCGCCTGTCTTTAGCTAGGCCCTGATGGGGGTAGTATCCAATCCGTGTCCAACTTGAATAGTCAATAGAAAGGGGAGGCCCACAGAGTGGGTAATGAATGTCGAGTACCTTTCAGTGGTCCTTACCTAAATAGCTTTCATACTATCAAAATCTACTTTTTCTTTGAGAGAATAAATTAGCGACTAGAAGATTCAATAATGGTGGTTGACTAGAAGATTCAATAATGGTGGTTGAGATGGGTTTAATGAGATGACGGAAGGAGTAATGATGGGAAGAACTAGTAGAGGGGACGATGGTGGGGTTAATAGCCATTTTGTCATCACTTTTCATGGTTTAGAGATGCATTTATCCAATTCAATCATCTTTCATGGATGTTTTATCTCTTTAAATAATTGTACAACTTTAGAGATTGTCCTTTTGGTCATGTAAATGGATTGGTGTCCCAAGGGTCCTAGATTGGACAGCTATGACTTAGTTCCGAATTGATCGCACAGAACTACCACAAATAAAATCATTCTGTTTGGAAGGCAAGGATCTAGTGTTTATGTCATCTAAGTAGATGGATTACATCTGTCTGCCCAAAAATCCTTAGTGGGAATTGCGGAGTCTAAATCATCTGCTTGGTCATATGGTTATGGAGTCTAGATGGACAGCCCAGATCTAACAATGTTGGTTGTCTCAATGGATGGCAAGGATCCAAAAATGGTGGACAAAGGATTTGGTTGTTAAGATTGCTAGGTCAGATGGGTGGTCCAGATTCAATAATTCCATGTGGGCCATGATCCATGTGGCTTTAGATTCATAGCACTGCTTTCCGTATTCATAACGGAAGTGTGGTGTGTCACACCACTGACCTCAGTGGTGTGTTGAGACCACCAAGTTCTGTGGGCCACACCATGATTTATGTGTTATATCTACACAGTCTCTACACTTTGTGAGATCATTTTAGGGCATGGCCCAAAAATGAGGCAGATTCAGAGCTCAAGTGGAGAACACCACTGAAAGCAGTTGGGATTTAACGCCTTCCCTTAAAAACTTCTTGGGGCCACAGAAGTTTTGTATAAGCTGATTTTTGAGTTTTCCCTTCATCTAGGTCTGTATGATCTTATGAACAGATTGGATGGTGAATAAATATGATGGGGGTCCCTAGGAAGGTTTCAACGTGGGTGTCATTGTCGCCATTGCTTTCCATGGTATGGTCCACTTGAGTTTCCGATCTGCCTCAATAGGCTTCCATTCGTAACTATGTCTACCACATCTTTACAACAGGATTGAAGCAAGTAGAGACACCATTATGATAGCATGCACTTGGTACATGCACGATAGCAATCCTGGTGAGATGGAGCCGCTGATCAGGCATTCCTGACCGTGTGTATGACTCAAAGAATCAGGCCCACCATCTAATAAAGAGATTTGGCACACCTGCCTAAGAGTGTGGAGACCGGCATTCAATTCTATCAATCTTTCATTTTCATGTACATAGCCGCCTAGCTGGACCGGACTAGTGAGGCAAGGCATGTGCAAGATGGTGACTACTCTGATGACCCGACGTGTAAGGCAAGGCGTCTGCAAAATGATGACTACTTTGAAGAGTGGCTCCCCTATTTTACACGCGTGACTCTTAAAGTTCTATGGGCCCACAATGTTATATGTGTAACATCCATTCCGTCCATCAGGTTATGTCCTGGATTGGGCCTGTGGGAGGAAAAACCAATCAGATCCACAACTCAAGTGGACCACACCTCAAGAAACAATGAGAATGGTATGCCAACCATAGGTTTGTGTGTGGGGACATCTTGATGTGTATCTTTCATCAGAGCTGCCAGTCAATTGTAAATCAGTCTTGGGCTCATTTGGTGAGCTGGTGGAGATCAGGGTTCAACCTAATCCAAAAGTCAGGCATGTCACGTGGTTCAATGAGAGCTCTCACGTTATGGAAGGTTGAGGCTTTGTGCTCCCATCGGGCCAGAGAAGTGCCTGCTTTTGACAGTGAATGAACAATACATGAAATTTCAGTACTTTTTATAGCGTAGCTGATGCATTCGATTTGGACTATCAAATTACTACGCCACTTTTTGGATGGACCATAACTAATACCGAAATTGATTAACTAATGTTAACAATTGGATAGATGGACTTGCTGTGGAAAATTTCAATAATCTGCTCGAAGCAACATTCAATGGGTTAGCATACCAAATGAACAATTCGAAGTCACACATAAGATGATTCCTTTCAATGATCTATTTGAAGACAAATCAGATGACTAAGATTGCTGGATGAGTCTAATTTTTGAGTTATGGCCTATCTAGGACGGTGGTTATAATATTCTACCTTATACATGGTTACAAAAGCATGCTACTTAAAATAATTAAGCTTGATAAACGATCTAAAATGCCCAAACAACCCAAATATATGGAAATAATAAGTTTTAGCCTAGTCCTCTTCATTCATGGGAGCTCAACTTCCTACTCGGTATTAAAAATTCTATCTCATGGTATTATTATCGCACGCACAATCATTGGTCAATCTCTTTTTACCCTGCATTGTGTCTTAGGTGCATGCTCAACTTAAGGCACCACTACACTGTGTAGCATGTTGCTTGGCACATTTCACCTATTGTGCTTGGTGTTTCATTGATTATGCCTGCTGTTATCTTTTTCCTCCCCAAAAGGAAGTAATGATTTGAAGAGCCAATGAGATTCTAACAATGAGTAATACGAACACAAAACACCCGGTACCACAAGAAGAAAGTTGGGCTCATAAGGTGATGATGGCTGGAGGGGATTCTCGTAATCCCACTTGATTTACGATGGTTGGATCATCTAATCCCTTGACAGGTTTGAGTCGGAGAAAAAGATTGGTAATTTTTGCATGGTGGTGTATTGATGTTACTAAGTTTTGTGTGCCTTATCACAATATATGTATTATATCCACACTGTCCATTCATTTTTCAAGATCACATTAAGTCTAAGCCGAAAAATAAGAAAGATCCAAAGCTCAAGTGGACCACACCACATAAAGAAATAGGGACCATGATTCCCACCGTTGAAACTCGTAGGGCCATCATGAAGTTTATTTGTCATACAAACTGTTCATAAGGTCACACAGACCAGATGAAGGGAAAAGACAAATATTACATTGATCCAAAACTTTTGTGGCCATACAAATGTTTTTAACGGTAGTAACTAAATCTCCACTTTTCCCTCTCGTGTAGCCCACTTGACTTTTGGATTCGAATAATTTTTGGTCTCTTATCCCAAAATGAGCTCTCAAAACGAATGGATGGAATGGATTTCTCACAAACATCATGGTGGGCCCCACATAACTAAAGCCTTTTGCAGAAAGTCTAAGTCCGGAAGGTGGAATTGAGCTGCTGATCTGGCAGTCCTGACCGTGTAGATGCCTTGCCTCGAAGAATCAGGGAGTGGCGAATGTGGAAACCGTCAATCAATTCTATCAGTCTTTCTCATTCGTGTAAATATCTAGCTAGATCTGAGTTTTGAGGTAATGCATATGCAAGATGGTGACTGCTCTGATGACCTGACTCGCAAGGCACGGCATCTGGAAAAGGGTGACTACACGGTCCGTATTTTACACGTGTGAATCTTAGAGCTTTATGGGGCCAATGTTATATATGTAACATCCACTCCGTTCAGCAGGTTGTCTTGGATTAGGGGCCTTGGGAAAAAACAACCAACCACAGGCACAACTCAAGTGGGCCACATCACAGGAAACAACGGGGATAGGATGCAAACCATTGGTTTCTGTATGAGGACACTATGATATATATATATATATATATATATATATATATATATATATATATATATATATATATATATATTATGTTTGATTGGAGGTAAATGACAGTAAATTACTGTAAAAGGTTAATGATGATTTCTACCTCCGTTTGACAGAGAGATGGAATTCCCACCTCAAAAGGATGCAAATTTCAACCTATTTTCAAAGCAAAACTCTATGGGCCCCACCATGATGTATGTGTTATATCTACACCGTTCATTCATCCTTTGAAATTATTTTAGGGCATGATCTAAAAAACGAGACAGTTCCAAAGATCAACTGGACCACACCACAGATAATAGTAGGTTCAATGGTAGACACAAATTTTCTTATTGTGGGCCACTTGAGCTTTGAACCTGCCTCAATTTTGGGCTCATGACCTAAAATGATTTCGAAAAATGAACGAACGGCGTGGATATAACACATATATTATGGTGGGGCCCACTAGAGATGATTTCGAGCCAAGACCCTTTGAAACATTGCAAAAAGCCTAACTCAGTTTAGGACTCAACCAGACTTGTCAGCTTGAAAATTTAGTCCATGTAGTACGACTCAACGTGATTCAACTGGGTTTGACTCAATCAAATATTTTTTCTCATAAAGTAAAGAGTCGAATGGCCATCAGATTATGCTTCCAGCAAAGTGTTTCACACGTGTGTGTGAATCTTATTATTAGTAAAAGCTCTTCATTTGTGTTTACTTGTGTCTATAAATAGACCTCACTCCCCCTTTCTATTCCAACACAATCGATCCCCAAATATTAGTAATGGCTCTCCTCTTCTTTTCTAAAAACCCATCATTTCTCATAATAATCCTCTTCCTTCTCCCTTCTAATTTTCTCTTCGCCACTACCCAACAACAATGCAACCATCTTCACTTCTCTTCTTTGCTCCAACTCAAGCTTGGTTTTAACTTCCCTTATTATTACCCCGTCTCTACTCTCCCCTCTTGGAATTCCAACAATACCGATTGCTGCTCTTGGGAACGCATTACGTGTGATGGACCCACTGGTCACGTGATCAGCCTCGACCTCAGTGAGCTCTTCGTCTCTGGTCGGATTGATTTTGAAAGCCTCTTTCGCCTTCGGAGCCTCCAGAGGCTCAACCTTGCTTTCAATGATTTTGATCCCTCTCCAATCCCATCTGGGTTTGACCAGCTCACCTGTTTGACCCATCTCAACCTCTCTTCTTTGCATTTTTATGGCCAAATCCCTCTGGAAATCTCCCGCTTGACCAGCTTGGTTTCTCTCGATCTATCTGAAAATTTTTATTACAATGGTTCTGGAGATGGTCTATACCTGAAACTGGAAAACCCAAGCATTGGAGCACTCGTCCAAAACCTGTCGAGTCTGAGTGAACTCTATCTGGACTCGGTACACATCTTACTGCAGGGCCAGACCTTAGATTTGCCACTCCCTAGTCTCCGCAGGTTGAGCTTATTTGGTTGTGGTCTTTCAGGCTCCATCTATTCTTCCCTTTCACAGCTCCATTTCTTATCTGAACTCGACCTCAGTGGAAACGATTCTCTCCTTGCAGGCCCAGCTTCCCGGGAAAATCTTCCGCAAGTTGAGATTATTTGGGTTGTGGTCTTCAGTGCTTTCTATTCTCCACTTTCACAGCTCCATTCTTATTCTGAACTCGACCTCATTCGAAACAATCTCTACTCTGCAGGCCCAGCTTCCCAGGGAATCATCTCCGCAAGTTGAGCTTATTCTGATTGTTATGGTCTTAGGCCTTTAATTATTCTCCCCTTGTCCACAGCACCATTTATTATCTGAAATCGACATCAGTCGAAACAATCTCTCCTCCTGCGTGCCAGTTCCAGGGAATAAGTATCCGCCAAGTTGAGCTTATCTGATGTGGGTTCTTCAGGCTCTATCTGTTATTCCCTTCACAGCTCCATTCTTATCTGAACTCGAACTCAGCGAAACAATCTCTCCTCGCAGGGCCCACCCAGATTCCAGGGCATAATCTCCGCAAGTTGAGCTTATCTGATTGTGGTCTTTCAGGCTCTATCTATTCTTCCCTTTCACAGCTCCATTTCTTATCTGAACTCGACCTCAGTCGAAACAATCTCTTCTCTGCAGTGACCAGCTTCCCAGGTAGTCTCCGTAATTTGATCTTACAAGATTGTAGTCTCTCAGGCCCCCTTGATTCTTCTTTTTCCCAACTCCATTTCCTATCTGAGCTTGACCTCAGCTATACCAATCTCTCACTTGTAGTGCCCAATTTCATAGGGAACTTATCCTCCTTGACGTCCCTGCTCCTTTCAGACTGCGGATTGCATGGAAAATTCCTGAGAGTGTTTTTCAGCTGCCAAACCTACAAATCATCGACATATCATACAATCCACTTCTAGCTATCAATTTGCCAGAGTTCCCTCAAAACAATACTCTGCGGCAATTGATCCTGTCAGACACAGGATTTTCAGGAAAGTTACCAGATTCTCTCAATAATCTCAAATTCTTGACTCGATTAGAGCTCAGCAATTGTAACTTGTCTGGATCATTACCATCCTCACTTTTGAACCTTACCAAACTGCAATACTTGGATCTTTCATCCAATAGATTGAGCGGCCCAATTCCTTCTTCATATGGGAATGATTTGCTTAATGGGACCATTCCATCATTACAGAGTCTGGATCTCTCATTTAACCAACTTAGTAAGACCATTCCATCATCATTGTTTTCACTCCCATCATTACAGAGTCTGTATCTCTCAGGTAACCAACTTAGTGGGACCATTCCATCATCATTGTTTTCACTCCCATCATTACAGATTCTGGTTCTCTCAGGTAACCAACTTAGCGGTCAACTTGGTGAGTTTCACAATGCCTCTTCTTCACAGCTGTGGTACATCGATTTGGGTAACAATAAGTTGCAGGGTGTTGTGGAGCTAGGCTTATTTCAAAACCTCAAAAACCTTCACGGTCTGGATCTTTCAGATAACAACTTGTCAGTCCAAGATGGCCTGGATCTTTCAGATAACAACTTGTCAGTCCAAGATGGCGGCGGTAACTCCACATTTGTTTCCTTCCCCCAGATTCAATATTTGAGGTTACGTTCTTGCAACATCAGGGCATTTCCAGATTTCTTGAGAAATCAAGTGCGGTTGAGTGAATTGGACCTTTCCAACAATAAAATTAGTGGTGAAATACCCAAATGGATATGGGAGGTTGGGAATGGGAGTTTATACTATTTAAATCTTTCTCACAATGTTCTTCAAGGAATAGAACCACCATCTCCCCATCTTTTGTTAAGTGCCTTGTATTTTCTTGACCTTAGCTCCAACAGGCTGGAAGGCTCATTTCCAATCCCATCAACTTCCATCATTTTCTTTTCAGTTTCGAACAATAGCCTCAGTGGAGAAATCCCTCTGTCAGTTTGCGACGCAACATCCCTGGAAGTCCTTGATTTATCTCACAATCACTTCACTGGGCAGATTCCACCGTGTTTGGGTGAGATTGGTGATGCCCTCACTGTATTCAGAAGAGGGATGTAATATGCAAACTCTCGATCTCAGTGGAAATCAATTAGAAGGCCAGGTGCCAAGGTCTTTGGCCAATTGCAAAATGTTGGAGGTATTGAACCTTGGAAACAATCAAATACATGATGCCTTCCCTCTATGGTTGGAGGCGGTTGTCTCAGTTGCGTGTTCTCATCCTGAGGTCCAACCAATTTCATGGCACATTGGGCATTCTCTAACAAATCACCCTTCCCATTGTTACAAATTTTCTGACCTCTCGTCCAACGACTTCAGGGGTAATTTGCCATCAAATATGTTCAAGGTTGGAAGGCAATGATGGGAGAGAACAAATCCCAATCTTTGGTCCTTGGCAAATGATAAACGGCTCTCATATACTATCAAAACAAAGTGACGTGGTGAGCAAAGGGCTACAGTTGGAATTTGTAAAGATCCTTACTGCCTTCACTGTGGTGGATCTGTCCAAGAACAAATTTCATGGGGATATCCCAGATTCCATTGGGGAACTAAAGTCACTCCTTGTTCTCAATATGTCCAGCAACTATTTAACAGGCCAAATTCCAATATCTCTTGAGAACCTAAGAGACCTTGAGTCATTAGATCTCTCACAGAATAAATTGTCAGGAGAGATCCCTTGGCAGCTAGCAGAGCTTACATTCCTTGAGGTGTTGGATTTTTCACAGAACCTCCTCGTGGGACCAATACCACAAAGTCGGCAGTTTCTTACATTTAACAACAATCATTCAAAGGAAACCCAGGATTATGCGGACCTCCACTCTCAAGGAAATGCGAAGACGCCAAGGGTTCACCGCCGTCCACTCTGTCAGCATTGCAATCTGACAGGAATTATGATTGGGAATTAATGTGGATAGGATTTGGTGTTGGATATGGAATAGGAGTGGGGATGCTTTTCTGGACTTTAGCACTTTGGAGGAAGGGAAGGAGAGAATTCTATATGTTTATGGATAGAATGCTCTCCTTGATTTTTCCTTCCATGGTGTTTGCTAAATAGCAACGATGGTAAGAGAACTGGAGCTAGGGTAAGCATGTTTGTATAGTTTGTGGCTAAAAAAAAAAAAGGTTTGAGTTGTTTTCTCCTGTTTGTAATTTTGTATTTTGCTTGGTCTATATGATGTGTGGCAATTGTTTCTTGTATTTGCACCTACCTAAATGGTTGTAAAACTATTTTCAAATCAATAAAATTACAGGTGGTGTGCTCCCACCTTTCTGGAAAAAAAGGTCTCAACTCTCTTTGTTTTGAAATTTTGGCCCACCTCAACAACATGATAACCTAATCTATGAGATGGATGATCTAACCAGTGTGGCCTACCTAGCTGGTGGTCTTTTTTTTTTCATGGTCCAGACAAATGTGTGTAAGCAAACATTCATACAAAGAAGAGTGGTGTTTTATATATCTTTTTATGTTTTGTATTTTTCGATCACCGCGCGCAGTAGGCCCATCAGTAGCGAGCCATCATTTGTTAGGCCCATCATTTATTGCTTACAGTTCTAAATAATCAATTTTATCAGAAAATCCTAACCGTACCATCCATGGTTTTGCAATAAATAAATATAAGAAAAGTCCCACGTATGGATGGATTAGATCATCCAACTGATGTGATTTTCATATTGTAGTCCCCGGAATGTTTGCTAACACTAGTAAACACCCCAATCAACCAGATTGCGCAAGTGTCCTATTACAACGAGGAGTCATTGATGAGAATGGGAAACTTGTTTCTTCAATTGAAAATTATGATTGTAAAATGCATCAAATCAGATTTGTAAATGTAGACTGAAAGTTAAAAATTGTACATGTGAATAGTATGTAATTAAATACTAGACGAAACCTTGTTTAATAGTCTATTTGGTTTGGCTCACTTAGTCTCATGGCCCATGGGCCCACTTAGAACTCTTAGGGGTTGTATGGGTGCAAGAACTATTTAGAAAAGATCCCATAAATTCCAATTCCATCGCACTCTCCAAACTAATCCCCAACTTCACCTCACTCTCCAAAATCATCTACAACTCCATTCCCTTTTTAAAATCATCTCCAAAGACCATCTCAGTCACCAAAACTTTTATCAAAATCATCCCATTCACTTCTATAATTTCTTCTCTCTGCATGGGTTGTTCTTCTTCCTCAATGTATCCCTTCCTTCACAATTTCTTTAAGCACCTTCTCCAACTAATGCAAACTAAATTGACAAATGATACCTTTCTTATTTGGAAAGGCCATACCAACAAGGCCGGTAGAGGTAGGGACTGATGGGCCATCTGCACATAACATCCTATGATTATTAAGCATTCTTCAAATTGAAGAGAAATGGAAATCTCCAATCCTTAATGTTCCAAATGGTTGGAAAATGATTACATGGCCTCTGCATGCTTGTTCTCTACAATCTCTCCAAAAACTGTGGCAAGTATTGCCTAGCTTAAACCAACCCATGAAATTTGGATGGCAACTCTTGAGATGTTCTTCCAACACTTAGAATCCCATGCAAATCTGTGAGCAACATTCAAAACTATAAGCAAGGAACCTCATATATCAATGATTACTTTGGCAATCTCAAAGCTAGGAATGATAAACTTGCAATCATCAAGCATTCTCTTAGCAATTCACATATAAAGTCTACTACATTCTCTAATGTCTTCTTAAGAATTATAAGATGATCTGCACTACTATCAAGACCAACCTCAACCACTCCCCACATTCTTAGAGCTTCTGACCCTTCTCTTTTAGGAGTGCTTCCCTCACTTCTGGAGTCCATATCATATCATGAGATATATTCAACAAACATCTCTTCAACTGGCTTGAGGGAGAGGTCGAGGATTTACTTATATACATGGCTTGTAGGGAACGGTTGTGCCATTTTACATACACTAAGACTCCAAGACGTAGACATAGCTGTTGCGGGCTGCATTGTAGATATGTGGATCCACAAATCATAATGATGCTAGCTTCCTTCACTTCTATAACCCTTTTCATTTGGATAAACGTTCTACAAGACCTCCACCTCAACAACCATTTGGTCAATATGCCCTCATGCATTGCTGGAGACAAATTTCTCTAAATGATTATGGCTCATCAATTATTATTGGTAACGCTTCATATGTATCTACTTTTTC
>PVNU02003526.1:0-49460 GCA_003013855.2 Liriodendron chinense | reverse complement strand
GAAAATTTTCCATAGAATTACAAAATGAAATATTCAAATGCAGAACACAGAAGATTAACTTCCTAACCACGACCTTAAGCAGGACCTTAGAACAGACCATATCCTTCCAAAATTAAATATTTAAATACAGGACAATGCTAGCCAAGTAGGAGGATGTACAGGATCCTGCAATTGCAAGTGGTAGGCCATTTTTATAAATTGTCATTTTATATCAATAAGTGGAGGATGTACAGGATGTTAGACCTGAGGCTCTGCAAAAAATACTCGGGTTTGTCAGTTCTGGCTAGTAGGGCCCATGGTTTCATAATCCAGACCACTAGTATGCTGCATACCACCATGGATGAACCATGCAACAAAAATCTCCCAAATTGGTAGATCTCAGCCATGAAGTTTGTAACATATAGTAACAACTCAATCAGACAATAACCTTTCAAAACGAAAAAACTCAAATAGATAATATGTACTTCCCCCATGCATCAATAGTAGAAATTCAGCACAACATCAAGCACACGTATGCATTCGAGCAGGTAATTAAGATCAAGCTAGTAACTATCACGTTAACCATACATACCTCAGTATTAGATTCAGGTGTAGACAAGGGTTTGGATCCTTTTAGGGCTGTCAACATGTACATTGATTCAATATAAGATCAAGAATAAGAATACGTTCTTCCTCCCCAATTAGATTCACAATTGCAAAACCCTAGTTAGGGATTGAAAAAAAAAATCTTAAATATATTCACCATTACAAAACCCTAATTAGGGTTTCAGCATTCAACATTGGAGAGAGAGAGAGAGAGAGAGAGAGAGAGAGAGAGAGAGAGAGAGAGAGACCTGCTGTAATGGCCACGTCCTTAGTTCGGTGGGAGCGGAGATGGCGTTAGAGATGGCATGATTTGATTTTTAGAGAGAGAGAGAGAGAGAGAGAGAGAGAGGGGGAGATGGTTTGGAGAACGAGAGGGAGAGGAAAGGGGTTTAGAGAGTTCTGAGGGAGGGAAGGGATTTCATTTCCCTCGCTCGATTTGGGGAGGCAGGTTGGCTATTGATGCTCCCACTAGTAGGTGACTAGTGGTCAGTGCTATGTGGGCCCCACCATGATGTATGTGTTTTATCCACGCTGTCCATCCATTTCTTAAGATCATTTTAGGCCTTGATCCAAATAATGAGCTAGATCTAAATCTCAGGTGGACCACACCACAGGAAAACAATAGTTATTGAATGTCCACCATTAAAAACCTCTTACGGTCCACTGTAATGTTTATTTGACATCCAATCTCTTGATTAGGTCATACAGACCTGGTTGAAGGGAAAAAAACAAATATCAGCTTGTTCCAAAACTTCCATGGCCCCCAAGTTTTTAAAGGTGAACGTTCAATTAACATGATTTCCTATGATGTGGTCCACTTGAGATTTGGATCTACCTCAATTTTAGGCTCATACCATAAAATGATATGGAAAAATGTATGGACAGTGTGGATGAAAGACATACATCATGGTGGGATCCACGGAGCACCAATCACTGGCATAGGCTAGTGGCTAGTCACTAGCTAATCCGCGTCGGTAAAGATAATAGTGTGAGCCCAAGTTAATGTATTTTATGTATATGGATCCCATTCATCTGTTGTTTAATATCATTTTAAGATGCAATAACAAAACTTAAGAAGATCCAAATCTCAACAACCAGATTAGAGTTTGGGGTCCAATGACCATGCATTTCTTGAATTTTCATGAGGTTAGCAAGTTGCAGCGCTATTTTGACCTAAAAATTTGGCCCAATTTAGAAATTTGGTCTAGTCAATCGATTCTACTCATCAAGAACTTTGATTTGACTGGTCACTCACCCTGATCGAGTTTCGGATGAGATAGATCTTCGATAAACAAAATTGATTAATAACATGATGAGCCACATTTTGTGATCCAATGGTTGGATTTTTAGAGAAAATTTAATCTAAACATCTGAAGTCATTTACTCTTCAATATGGATCGATCAGATTGTTCGAAATTTGTGTAGATTTGGACAAACTGATCATGCCAATTTAAATAGTGTTTTCGACAATTTGATTCGTTTCAGGTGGAGATTGGGCTAAATTTTGTTCTCTACACTAATTAGTAAGTTCCAAAACACATTTTGACTGATCAAATTAACTTTAGAAATGGCCTGATCATAGAATTTGACCTACCATATCATTATAAGTTATTCTGCAATTACACTTCAGTTATACTTAGGCCATCATTTTTCGTATTAGTGAGCTTGTGCGTATGTATAAACCAATCTAATAGCAAGCTAACTAAATGAGTGTAATTTTTCATTTTCAACTGTCCAATAAATGCCCACCAATAAATTTGGTCCACTAATTTCAAATTGTTTTAAATCTCAATTTATTTTAAATTATAATATTATCAAAATAACAATTCTCTTCAAAATCTTTTTTTTTTTAATCAAAACTTCTCATTCTTTTCAAAATACAAAATCTCAATTTCTTTATATAAATATATTTTTTTCAAAATCTTTTTTTTTCCAAACTACTTAATTTTTTTTTCAAAATGTAAAAAAATGTTAATTTTTTCAAAATCTCAGTCGTTTTTTAAATATTAATTATTTTCAAAATCAGAATTTTTTTAAAACTTCTCAATTTTATTTTTCAAAAACTCAATTATTTTTTTTCAAACTTCTCCATCTTTTAAAATGTAAATTATTTTCAAACTTTCAAAATACAAAATCTCATTTTCTTTATAGAAATATAATTCTTTTTCAAAATCTATTTTTTTACAAACTTATCAATTTTATTTAAGCTTCTCAAATTTTTTCAAAATGAACTTTTTTTTTCCACAAAAAATGTTAATTTTTTAGAAATCTCAATTCTTTTTAAATCTCAATTTTTTCAAAATTTAGATTTTCTCAAACATTGTCAATTTTTTTCCAACTTCTCAACCTACTTTTTTTTTTTTTTTTTTTTTTCCAAAATCACAATTATACTAAAGCTTTTCAATTTTCTTTTTCAAAATGTCAATTATTTTTCAAAAACTTAATTTTTTAAAAAAATTTAATTTTTTTTCAAACTTATTCATATTTTTCAAAATATCAGTTATTTTAGTCTTTTTCATTCTATTTTTTCAGACTTTTTTTTTTTTATCAACTTCTCATTTTTTTTTTCAAAATACAAAATATCAATTCTTATAAAAATCGTAATTTGTTTTTAAAATCTGATTTTTTTTTCAAACTCATCGTATTTATCCAAACTTTTATTTTTTTGCAAAATGACAATTTTTTTTTTTTTTTAAATCTCAGTTTTGTTTATATCTCGTTATTTTTCAAAACCTCAATTTTTTCTCAAACATAATTGATTTTTTTTTTTTTAAATCTCTAAACTATTTTTCTTCAAAATCACAATTTTTTTAAAAGTTTCTAAAAAAAAAAAATTTATATTAATTTTTGCCAAAATTAGATTTTTTTTTTCCAAATGTACTAATTTTATTCAAACTTCTTAATTTTGTTTTTCAAACCTTAACTTTCATTTGAAATACAATCTCTCTCTCTCTCTCTCTCTCTCTCTCTGTTTTTTCTTTTCTTTTTAATTTTTTTTTTAAATCTCAAAATTTTCATTCCTTTTTGTTTTAAATGTCAGTTTTTCACTCCACTAATTTTTTTAAATGTCAAAAATTTCCCTCTTTCATAGGTGTTGTTATAATATTTTACAAGTTTTAAAATATTAGCTCATTTTATATGGATTTTGCGAAAATGTGTGGCATATTGGGCTGGTGGGGGTGGCATTTTGTGGCAGGATATAACGCAGACTTAGTCTGTTATAGTTAGTCCGCGTTATAGTTCGTCGTTACAAACATTTTATCAAGTCCGTCGCTAACCTTTAATTTCTGGCGATACGGTTCGTCTATAGTTAGCGACGGATTAAATTCGTCGCAAGGTATAGTTTGCGACGGACTTGGTTCGCCGCTAAATCCCGCCAGTAAAAAACCCCACAATTCACCGTTAGCGACGGACTTATTTAATAAGCGACGAACAAAGTCCTTCGTTAAACCAAGACTTTTTTATTACCTACCGAGGATGTTATTATCCACGCGGATTCTTGTGGTCTGGTCCACTTAAGCTTTGAATATGCTTCAATTTTGAGATATGCCTGAAAAGGAGGTGGCAAAATGAGCAACGGCATAGATAAAACAGATACATTATGATGGGCCTCATTGAGTCAGGTCACCAAGGTTATGTCAGGGGGATAGACTGTGGTGCCCATTATGATGTATTTGCCTTACATCTATGCTATCCATCTGTTTTAAAAGCTTATTTTTGGGCATGACTACGAAAATGAAGCAGATCTAAATCTTAGATGGACCACACCAGAGGTAACATTGGTGATTGAATACCCACCATTAAAAACTTCTTCAGGGCCACTGAAATGTTTATCTTCCATCCAAGCTGTTGATAAGGTCACAAAGACCTGGATGAAGGGACGGCACAAATATCAGCTTGATCCAAAACTTTGATAGCCCATAAGAAGTTTTTAATGGCCAATCGCTACCATTTCCTATAGTGTGGCGGCCTAAATTTCAATCTACTTCATTTTTTAAAATTATTTTTGGATCATGCCCAAAATGAGCTGTCAAAACAGATGGAGAGGTGAATGTACGGTGGCCAACTGTGGGTCGCCTATTTGGTTTGAAAGCCTTCCTGCATTGGGAACCTAGGTGGGGCCCACTGTGATGTTTGTGAGAAATTCATCCTCTCCATCCGTTTTGTAAGCTCATTTTAGGCTGTGCTGCCAAAACTGAGCCAATTCAAAGACTCAAGTGGGCCGAAAATGTGAGGATTGAACGTCCACGGTTGAAATATTCACGGGGCCACAAAAGTTTTGAATCAGGCTAATATATACGTTTTCAGTTCATCCCAACAGGAATGACATTATGAATGGTATAGATGACATATAAACATCACTGTAGGCCCAGGGAGGTTTCAACTGTGAGAATTTCCCTGCCCACCGTTCCTTTGGGCGGTCCACTTGAGTCTTGGACCTGGCTTATTTTTTGTAACACATCCTAAAATGAACTCAAAAAACAGATGGACTTGGTGGTCTTCTCACAAACATCACAGTGGACCCCACTTAGGTTCCAGCGTAGGAACATCATGCAAAAGGGCATCCTTTGCACGGATTAGGTAGCAGGCCCTCGCTATAGTATGACATGGTGAGATGTGATTGAGCTGTACACTGTTAAAGCTGAGCCCAGGCCTTTTTAATGTTTTTGGTAAGTTTAAGTAACGGATGGGCAGCTCTTCTGATGACATTATGATGACGTAGGCCAAGTACTTGGCCAAACAACTTTTAAACATCCTTTGCATTGGCCTATTTCAGACATTAGCATGTCGCCTAAGCTACGGAAGGGCAGGCGCTTTGAGGTAATGCATGTGTTATACACAAAGAGTCCATCCCCATGTCATTTCAGGATACGAGGAAAAAAAAAAAAACAAAACAGGTAGATCCAAAGTTAAAGTAGGCTATACTACTGGAAGCATTGTTGAAACCTTCTTAGGGCCCACCATGATGTTTATTTACTATCAAACCAGTTCAGAAGGTCTTACGAACCTAGATGAAGGAAAAACACACACACACACACACACACACACACACACACACACACACATATATATATATATATATATATATATGAGCTTGATCCAAGGCTTCAATGCCCTTATAAGTTTTCAACTATAAGACATTAATCCTCATTTTGTGGTCCACTTGAACATTGAAACTGCGTCATCTTTAGCTCATAACTTAAAATGACATGAAAGGACGGTGTGGATGAAACTCATGCATCACATGGCCTAGGGCTATGAGGGCCACGATGATGTATGGGTTTCATCCACTCGGGACAGGCTAGGGCTACAAGGGGCCACGTGATGTATGGGTTTCAACAACACCGTCCATCCATTATGCGATGTCGCTTTAGGTTTTGAACCTAGAAATGAGGCAGATCAAAGTTCAAGTGGGCTACATGACAGGAAGCACCATTGCGAATGACACCCATCATTGAAACCTTCCTAGCTGGTGAGGTATCGATTTACCTCATTTCCTACCCCACGTGTGCGTGTAAGATAAGTCCTTATAGAAGGACTTTGATCACTTTTTTTTTGGGTTAGTTCACACATCCCACTGTTAGTACACTGACACACACTGTTAGCCACCCCCCACGTTGGGATTCAATACCTTGACTTCAATGTTGAGACGAGGTTATCTTCACTCAATTTACCATTGTCCCAAAAGTGTGGGTAACATAGATCACTTAAAAGTATAAAAGATGGGAGATCCATCATGCTCAGACCTGAATAAGCTTGTGGTTGCACTGGCTCATTAAATACCCTATGAAATTGTATGGATAGAAAAGCTTTGATTAATCATACTTTTCCATCCTCCCCAGCTACTGCATCGCCACTATAGTGAGTATAGTTGGGTGTCTTCATCAGGGTCATCGAAGTATGCATGATCATATATGGGATCCACTCAGACTGATTGGGATATGAATATATAGATACAACTATTAACTTTTATTTTTAACCTTTGCTTTGTTTCTAATAATGCTTGATAAACATCTAATGGTTGAGATCAACTTTGATCTATATCTTTGGTGGCATGAGAATTGTAAGGGGAAGGTGACCATGGATAATGTAGAGATTTGAATGATTGGGGTGCTTGGACCAGGAAGGTAAATAGATATCCTTCATAGTAGGATACACATATAATCCGTAACGTTATAGAGTACTATATAATATGCTTTCTCTAGAATCCTAACCACATCTTATATAAGATTCTGAGGAGAGAGAATTTAGATGTCCACCCGTTCTCCCTATTATGAATGTCACCACCTAGAGTTTCAGAGAATGAGAGAGACAAGTGTGAGGAAGAGAGAGAGGATGTGGGCCACATCCTACTTGTCCTAGTCTTAAAACCTCACGGGTCACCTACTACTTAATATCCATTATAAACAGGGCCAAGCTTGCCAAAATGTAAGGTATAAATTCTCGAGGAATTGTAGAGTCCGACTGCATGTGGGGCCAAGCTCGTTCAAGCTGTAAATCTGATGAAAAATGTGGAGCATAGTAACCATACAATCTATGGCCTATGAAAACACAATTAATGAGACTATCCATCTTCAAAGGAAAATAGTTCAATCATCACATGTGGAACCCCATTCAGTCAAAGAAACCATAGATATGATGAAAAAGCAGAATAAAGTAACATTTTGATCCATGACCCATATAAACCCATGGTCAAGGAAAAATAGTTCTGCCATCAAAAGGGTTAGAATATGGAAAATGCTTTTTCACCTCTTCATAGGTACCTAACTAGATCACTCTCTCTAATCGTAGGGGAAGTGAACAAGCGTGGAATCCAAAGAAAATCAAGTTGATTCAGCCCTCAGATGGGAGAGAGACCTGAAAACCTCTATCCCATGATATGAGTCATCTGAATTTTGAAATACTGCGAGGTTTTGTAATTCTTTGGTCCTGGTGAAGCAAATAAGATGGATGGATTGGATGGAATATAAACAGCACATTGGGCTCTGCACAAAAACTAATAGTGAGCATTACGTCCCAAAATTTCCTAGGGTGTGGCCTACCTGAGCTCCAAATGGTCTTGGCTTTTGGGTTTCAATAACATGAGGTAGTGTACCTGATGGATGGGGTGGATCTCTCTCATGAGAAATCCACCCACATGGCTCTAGGCAGAGGTGGCAATGGTTCGGGTCGGGTCGTTTCCACCTCAACCCTAACCCGACCCAAATTGAATTCGGGTTGGATTTTCCTAACCCTTACCCAACCCAAATTAAACCGCGTCGGGTCGGGTTGACCCACATTTTAATGAAACTAACTAATTTGTATATTAAACTAAATACATATGACACTAGCATTCAATTGAAAACCAAACCATCTATGTTTAATAGGTACACACACATATGGGAAATGGTATTATGAGGTCGACCTCATGGGAACTTTCCATGAGGTTGGGCTGTGTGGGCCCCACCATGATGTGTGTCAAACATTTACCCTATCAGTCAGATGCTCCATTTCATGGTGGACCATGGGCTTAAAAATCATGTCAATCCATGACTTAGATGGGCTACACCGCAGACAAAAGTTGAGAGGTGTAATCCGCCCATTAAAACCTTCATGATCATTTATTTGGCCCACTGAGACGTGGTTCACAAATCCAATCCATCCATTGTATGTGTCCCACTTGGATGAGGGGTCAAACCAAGTTTCAGCCACATCCAAAACCCAGTTGGGCCCCACCAAGTGCTTTTAGATGTTTTAGGCATGTCTTCACATGATTTTAGATGGTATGGCCCACCTGAGTTTTGTATACGAATGATTTTTGGGATATCCCATGACCTAAATGGGACCATCAAATGCACGGTGTTGATACCTGACATGTGGGGCCCACACAACTCTTCCCATAAGGTCGACCTCATAGTAACATTTCCCTAAACTGAAGTTTTTTTTATAGAGTATTTCTATTACACAAATATTGAAAGAGAAAAATAAATGGATATAATGGAGTGCATATTTAAAGCGTACTTCTTTAAGCATCAACGTAGTTAGAGTAATGGAATGATGCTTCAGACACGCCGATTAAGTTTATTGAATTGATAGGCATGTGAACCGTTCTCAGCAAGGTATGTGAGAGGAAAAAAACTGTGTATTATTTAACTAATAAGAAAATCAGTATATAATAGTCTTAGGGCCCATCGTAATGTTTATTAAATTGACAGACATGTGGACCATTTTCAGCTGGGTATGTGAGAAAAAAAAAACTATGTATTATTTAACTAATAAGAAAATCAATATATAATAGTCTACTTAACCCCTATGTGATTCAGGTCAGGTCAGGTCGGGTCACCTTTAACCCTAACCCAACTCATAAAAATCCAGGTCCAGTCGGGTCAACCCAAAATTTGAATTCGGATCAAATTTTCCAACCCTAAACTAGAAAAATCCAAGTCGGGTCGGGTCAGGTTGGCAGGTCGGGTCAAATTTTGCCAGGTCTAGCTTTAGGTGCTCAGGATACCATGGGTATGCTGATGTGGCTATGTAAAAAATACCAAAGCAGAAAATTGTCCTGGAGTCCTCCATCCACTGTGAGGTCTGTCAGAAGAAAAGGGTGGACCCCACATGATGTAAAGCTCTAATAATTTCAACCTTTTCTAAGTATAATCAACATGTACTATCTATTTTTGAAGTCCCTCCTTGAGTTGTTAGTATCATCCAATGAGAATTAACTTTTATGAGTAATGATAATGGCCACATTTTTGTTAGAATATGCTTGGGGTCGTTTGGCACCATGGATTTGGGGTGATTTAAGGGGGTTTCAAATCCACTCGTGTGTTTGGCACATAAAGCAACTAGGGTTTCAAGACCGTCGATGAGGGGGTTCGAAATTTAAGGTGGAAGTTTGGATTACATCTAAAATCCTTCCAAGAGTCACACGTGTAACATGTGTGTCATTAGGCTACTAATTTATTGGGCACAAGGCCCATTGAAATGATCAACTGCATCACTAAAATTACTTTAATAGGATGATTTGCGCTGTCTAAACATTGTCCATGTAAATCAATGGTTAAAAATTGTTTGTTAGTCATTCGAATGTGATTCTGTGCTTGTAGCCCATCTGAGACTTAGAATTTCATAATTTTCGGCCAAGTATATATTTCAACGGGCTTATTACAACCATTTTCAGCCAAAGTATATATGAACACTAATTAGGAATATTAAAGTTGATTTAGTAATTAAATTCAAACCCCTGTAAATATCATACTTTTGGACTGCAGGGATTCCAAATCTAAGGTGTCAAACACAACGAGGGGGTGGCAAATCCACGCCCCAAACAGTCCCGTGTACATATAGGATGGGCATGAGAGATGTGTATATAACTTTACTTATATTTAGCCTTAACAGCTGTATCTGCATTTGTTATCATTATCCTACACCCTGTTGGATGCGGATTGCATCCTTAGTATGGCCACAAAGCATCCATGCTGATATGTGTAGGGGCCTACTATGATGTATCTGTTTATCCACGCCGTCCATCCCTTTCCTAAGATCATATTAATGCTAAAATCGAGAATGAACCAGATCCAACGCTCAGGTGGACCACACCAGAGATGACTCTTGCATTTAATGCAACCAAGCTCACTATTTGTTGTGGTCCACCTCAGTGTTGGATCTGCCTCATTCTTGGCCTCATGCCTTAAAATGATTTTAGAAAAGGGATGGACAATGGATAAACAGATACATCAAGTTGGGCCCCTCCACAAATAAGACTAGGAAGGACGGAATCCGCATCCCACCCTGTTTATGCTCAAATATATTCTAACAACCCTTTTTAGTATAATAAGCATGGATAACCATTTCCTGGGCGTTTATTAAGAGATGGTTAAGACCATTGAATCAAAGTCACTTTTAAAAGGGAACAACAATCAAGGTGGGCCCTACAAGATGGACGATTGGATCACTTATAAGACATTTTCTAGTAAAAGAATTATCGTGCATCCATTTCCTAATCATTAATCCGATTTTGAGAACCATCAGATCATGCAATTTATCAGTGATGTGCAATTAAAGGTGCGCGCACCCCCCATGATTGACAATCCAAATCAATGATTCGACATTTTCTAACATGATGCAATGTGGATTGTCCATTTTCATAGCCCGTTGGTTAAGATCATCCTATCTAAGTGACTAATAAGATGGATGGGCAAGCAATGGTATCCTCACATGATGGGCAAACCACATCGATGATGACAGGACATCTATCCTAATTTATACTTACCATCTATTTTCCTAGCCATTAATCAAATCGTTAGAATAATTTGCTCAAAGTAGCTTCTAAACGACAATCAAAGCTGGGATGCATATGGATGGTCTAGATCAATGGCTAAACACTTCCAAATATAAGATCAATTGGGACAGATCATCTTTGGCCAATGATCAATGGCTAAACACTTCCAAATATAAGATCAATTGGGACAGATCATCTTTGGCCAATGATCAATAGTTATGGTCCAATCAATGTGATTATTGAGAGTCCATAGTTGATTAAAAGTGGGCCTTACATGATAGAGAGAAATTGCAACCGATCAAATTAAAGACTTTTCTAAAGAAAATTACAACATGAATCAAACAGGTCTTGGACTTTCCCTAGATTTCTTTTTAAAAATTAAAGGCTGTGTTTGTCCGTCACCATCTCCCTCTGTTATTTATTATTATTATTATTTTTACACATGCGCTTACACCTGTTCGTAGCATTCACACCACAGTGCCTTTTTTTTTTTTTTAATACCAGGATGAGTACTCAAACCCAGATGCACTATTCAAGCATTAGAGATAATTAGAGTTAGCTAAAATGAGATAAATTCATTTTTAGGGGTATGCCAAACAGCGCCTAACAAGTCAACCAAAACTTAAAGTGCTCCTAATTGCAACCATGTGTATATCACAGCAATGTGACATTTGTAATTAGCGATCACTTACACAAAAATAGGTCCAATCAACAATTTGATCAATTTATTTGTTGGTGACCATTGCAGATTGCTTATGATTCTAAATAGTCAACCTTGTTAGGCAATCCTAACCATCACACACATGACTCGGGGAAAGGATGACCACAATAAATAAGGAAAAACTAGGGATGGATTGGCTCATCTGATCAATGTGATTTTTTCATAGTAGTCCATAAAATATGTTCCGGACTTGATAGACAGTTCAGATCAATCGATTGGAGTGTCCAAGTAGCCGGATGCAAGTAGGAGCACTATAACTTGTAGTGCTCAAAGAGCACTGTAGCATCTCTCCCGTGTTTCCCGAAAAACCGCTTTAGAAAATTTGATGGTCAAGCATCCCCCATAGAAACCGCGGATGCAAAAAAGCACATGTAGACGCCACACGTGTGCCAGCATGGCATATGATAGGCCGATCCAAACCATCCGTCAGAAAGATACCCATATATTGATGCTCTGGCCCAATAATCAGTCTGATGCACTGGTAAAGCGGGCCACGGTTTGCAAAACAAATGTACGGATCTGGAGGGGAAAAAACCCGTCTACGTGTTTCCAAAATTGGGGCCCACATGCAGGTTCGACCATATCTCATTTTTGGACAAAAACATGCACAAGGTCGGATCAACCTGATGGGTAGACTAGATCTCTAACCTATGTGCCATGCTGGCACATGTGTGTCGTGCACACGAGCTTAATTGCACACGCATGCAGGCTCCGTGGTACTTGTTTAGGCAATCAGCACCATAAAAAGGATCAGCTTTCCACGTGAAATCAGTGATTGGCTCATTACGCTGGTCACACCTTGTATGCTGAGTCAGGTTGTCGGTTGTCCATTAATTCCATGGTGTGGCCCACCTGATGAGCGGGCCAAACTGATTTTCGTGCCAAGTGATCTTTATAATGGATACTACCGTTTTGATGGTACTAATGTCAAGCAGAAGGAGCATCTTGGCATACGTTTATCAAAGGAATGGATGATCTGAAATGATTCACCAAATACAAGATGCGGATGTCGCTCGCGAGCGAGAGCGGATTGCCTGTGACCCCGGGCACAGAGATACCTCTGTGCCCGTGGCTGTGTGGGGCCCATAGAGATGTTATTGAAAAATCCAATTCGTTCATCTGTTTTTAAATATCACAATAGGACACTATTATAAAAATCAAGCAGATTCAAAACTCAGATGGGCCATACTAACAAAACAGTGGGAACATCAACGTCCACCATTGAAACCTTCCTGAAGCTTACCATGATGTTTGTATTCCATCCAAACCGTTCATAGAATTATCACCAATCAGATAAATTCTAGGAACAAATATCATCCGGATACAAAACTTTTGTGACCGTCAAGCGTTCAATCCCTACTGTTTCGTGCGGTATGGCCCACATGAGTTTTGGATCTGCCTGATCTTTTCATTCCTGTCTGATTGTGATCTTTAAAAACAGATGGACGGAGTGGATTTTTCAGGAACATTTCTTTGGACCCCACACAGCCACGGGCACAGAGATATCTCTGTGCCCGGGGTCACAGGCAATCCGCTCTCCGAGCGACCTGAGCGGTGCGCAAACGAACCAAGGGACCCACTTCTCGCAAGTGCGCACATGTGCAGGAGAATCCACTTTCCATTCAGAGTACCTGCCGGACAGGCTGTCCGAACTGGCATGTCTCTGCACACTTCCCAACAACAACAGGAAGTCGCAGGGCGACTCCGCTTTTGACGTAGGGACGCGGATTGTGTCGTTCTTATCGGTGCGTGGCCCCACCGTGCCCACCGTGATGTATCCGTTTATCGACGACCTCCATAATTTTTCTGAGATCATTTTAAGGCATGAGGTCAAGAATGAGAAAGATCCAACCCTCAGGTGGACCACACCAGATATGACTCTTGCATTTAATGACTAAGCTCACTATTTGGTGTGGTCCACCTGAGCGTGGGATTCACCTCATTCTTAGCCTATGTCTTAAAATGATCTTAAAAAATGGATGGACGTCGTGGATAAACAGATACATGAGTCCATGACGGTGCGCAATCCGCGTCCTTGCCGCAGTCTCCTCCGACACGTGGAAACTTGTAACGCGTGAGCCTGATCCAAGCTGTTCTTCGGGTGGGTCCCACTTTGTACATTAATCAAGCTGGTCAGCTCGCTATGTGGGCCACGGACGACTTAAAAAGAAACCGATCCAGGCTTCACACCTAACAAGCACATAGGGCCAACCTTTTAAGCATTCCTGACCTAGTGTTTGGACTGGGGAACGAGAGAGAGAGAGGTCGTAAGACATTCGCAGCAAAGATAGATGGATCTTTCGGGTAGGGCTTGTACACCACACGATCATCTGTCCCTACCCCCACTTACCCTAATCACGAATTCTCCTTCTCAATCCTCAATAACCACACACACACACACACACACACACACACACAAAACAAAAAAAACAAAAAAAACAAAAAAACAAAACAAAAAAAAACTATTTAATTTATGAAATTAAACAAAAGAAGAAGAAAAAAGAATCAGAATTTTACAGACAACAGCAACAGATGCAGTAAATACAGAGAGGGAAAACGAAAACCCTCATCACATCCACATCTCAAAACCTCCCATCAAACAGTTAAAAATTCATACGTACAAAAACAGAGCAAGAAAACTAAAATAAAAGCCCTAATTATATATGTGAAAATAAAAAAGGGGGGAAAATCAACAAGGGATCTGAGAAGTAAACCACTCCATGACATGGAGAGGGGCTTTGATGAGCTCCAGCGCTACCTCCACCAATATCGTCACGCACAGGCAACATGGGCATATGCACGTCAACAGCAACCTGCTCAAATTCACACCAAAAACAAAATCAAAATCACAATCAGATCCCCTTTAACAGCAATTGAGAGAAAGAGAAAGACGAACCCGACGATCCAAACGATGATGCCGACGATGGAAACGAGAAGAGCGAGAAAAGCGAAGGGGAGTCCCAACAAAAAGCCCAGAGGCCTGCACTCGCAATCGCACATCTTCTTCTTCTTCTTCTTTCTCTTTTCTTCCTTTCCTTCTTTCGGGCGATCTCTGCCTCTTTCCCAAGACTTTGTTTTTCTTCTTCTTTTTTCCTTTCTCGTTTCTTATTTTAATGGAGGATAGCACAAAAGGAGGAATTATTCGATTGGCAGTCTCCGCATCTTTCAATTGTATACACGCATTCCCTATTCTGACAAGTGGCACTCATAATCAGCCCACTTTCAGTGCATCATGATAGAAGCATCTTAGCCTTTGATTTTCATCTGGTAGATAGACGGTCTAGATGAGAATTACAAAAAGGGTGCATGTTCATCTGATAATGGTCATACTTTCAGTTACTGTAATCTTTCAATCTAGAATATTTCCACGAAATTCTCGATCTACATTGGTAATAAATAGTTCAATGGTTTGGATTGAAGAATCAAGGGCCACGATTCGTAGACTTGAGAACGCATGTATACTTTGAAACTATGGGGACCACGTATCATATAATATCTTAGACAAGAGGAAACGGTGGGAACTCATCTACCGTAGCCTGACTTCATTTGATTTTAATCTAAACCGTTGAAATCGTGAGCCCAGGTGTGCATATGCCATATGGCTACAACATACACAGAAATCGTGCGGATGGGACAATCTTAAAAAATGATGGGTGAATTTGGACCGTTGACCATTTTCTTCTATGCATAATATGTCAACCGGTTGGATGGATTGGGAAGTATGGCCTTATTGAATAGATATATCCCATCCACAATGGAGAAACGATTCTTACGGTCCAGATTTACATATAATAGTACACCAATTGGGAAATGGTGGACGCGTAAAGGAGTGGATTAGGTGCGGCGCTTGTCGTGGGGCCTACCTTGATATATGTATTCTATATCCATGCCGTCCATCCCTTTTTTTTAATATGATTTTATAACATGAGCCCAAAACTGAAGAAGCATATCCAATTCCTCAAGTGGAACATTTCATAAGGAAACAGTGGTAATTGACCATTAATGGGCCACAAAAGTTTGGATCAAGCTGATATTTGTTTTTTTTCCCTTCATCCAGGTTCCTTTGACCTTATCAACAGTTTGGATGGAAAATAAAAATTATGGAAACATTAATGTGGGCCTTAAGAATTTTTTAATGGTAGATCGTTCAATCAACACTGTTTCCTATATCATGGTCCACCTGAGATTTGGATCTTCTTCATTTTTTGGATCATGCCATAAAATGATCTTGAAAAACGGATGGACGGCGTGGATATAGAATACATACACGATGTGGGCCCACGGTAAGGACCGCACCGTAGTAGGTGAGGCCGTGGCCGCACCTAATCTACTCTCAATCCAGCCAGAGACAGAGACACGTTTTCGGCATTCCAGGAGAGGAAAGGGACAATGATAAGTGCGAAGGACCGGTTTGGTGACTCGCTTGGCCACCCAGAATGGTAGTCCGACTGACTTTCACGTAATGCAGGGCCCGCCAAAGCTGTGTGATGTTTAGACTGTGGCCCCTCCATAGTGAGTCCTTGATCAGGGGAGCTAAGATTTAGCGTGGTCCAGCGGGCTAAGTGCGTTATCACCTAAAACTGCAGCCTCGCAACGGAAAGATTAACAGATAAGATTTGCCCGAAACTTGCCGGTCAAAAGACTTCATCCACATGCGTTAATCGAGTGGGCCCCATTGAGATGAATCATACATGATGTTACATCGACTGGGAGGTGGATTGCCTGCCCACCCTGACCGCATGAAGAAAATCGGTGGGGCCTACATAATGTTTGTGAGAAATCCACCCCATTCATCCGTTTTGCCCGTTCATGTTAGGATTTGAGTAAAAAAATGAGGTAGATGTAAAACTTAAGTGGGCTACATAGCACAAAACAATGAAGATTGAATGCTTACCATTGAAATATTAGTGGGGCCATGGGGCCACATAAGTTTTGGAACAGGCTAATATTTTTATGTTTCAGTTCATCGAATGGGAATGACCCTAATGAACGGTTTGGATGGCATACAAACGTCAAAGTGAAACCGAGTTTCAACGTAAGTATTTATCTCCCTCTTTTCCTGTCGTGTGACCCACTTAATTTGTGGATCTACCTTTTTTGGGTTTATGTCCTAACATCAGCTGGAAAAACGATTGGACGGGTGGATTTCTTACAAACGTCAAGGTGGGCCCCATCTAGTTTCCAACGGCAGCAAGCGGTGTCTCAAATTGGGCAATCACCTGAACGTGGTTAGGATTTAGAGCAAGGAAACAGATTTGTCTTTGACCAACAATGTTCCCGATATTTCAATTCTGACGGTGGGCACAGGCACATAAATCCAAGCCGTTCGTCTTTGAGAAGATTATAGCCACCAAAATAGCCGTGCTAGAGCACATGGAGACGGAATCTCCGCACACTCTTATCATGCGGAGTAAACTCTGGTGGGCCCACCTAGAATGTATGTGCTTTATCTACTTAGTCCATATGTTTTTTCAGCTAATTTTAGGAGTTGAGCCCAAAATTTAAGCATATCCAAATCTCAAGTGGACCATGCCACGGGAAACAGTGGGAATAATGTTGAAACCTTCCCAGGCCTGATGTTTATTTGTCATCCAATCTGTTCATAAGATCACATGGATATGGATGAAGGGAAAACACAAATATCAGCTTGATCCAAAACTTTTGTGTCCTCCGAGAATTTTTCAATGGTAGACATTCAGTTCACACTTTTCCTATGGTATGGTCCACTTTAGATTTTGATATGCTTTATTTTTTGGCACCATACCTAAAATTTTCTATTAAGATGGATGGACGGAGTGGATAAAATACTTAAATCATAGTGGGCCCCACAGAGTTTACACTACGCAATTCGCTTCCCATGTAGACGCAGATTTATTAAAGCAGGGCAGAGCTGTACACACCGGCATACTGAATCAAGTTACCATCAGACAACCTTGGCTAGCAGAGCTCAGCTTGGCCATCAAGCTGGAATGGCATACTCAGCTTGGTTCTATAACAACCTAAACTTGTAGGTGCGTGTTTATCTGTACTAAGAAAGTAGGTTTAGATTTGTTCAACTATATACTAGTAGATCAGTTAATTTTAACCATCAATCAGTTACTTAGCTTGAATCTAAATCATAGTGAGTACTGTTCATTTCTAAATTTAAGTCATCCGACCGTTGATTCTTAGGACGAACCACCGAACACCTTAGTATTCTCACTTGATCATCAAAATCAACTATGGAAATATCCTATTACAGTAAGATGAAGACATTTGACCATTCATTTTGAATTTGGACCGCTCAATCTTAACAAAATGAACTACCTAATCTTCATACCCGTTCATACACACATTATAATCAGAATCTGATTTGTTCATCTCATTCATCACCCAAAAATAAGTTTAACCTACCATTGAAATTTCAATAAGTACTTAATATATCACTAAACTCTAACGAAGTACATTCTTAATCTAAACCATGTCCAAAAACTACTTTATACAAATCTGTTTACAAAATTGACTGTACAATAAACCATATACATGATTAATATCATAATCATCAATTTACTTTAATTTTAAGACATCATCTGACCAACAATCCTATTTGTATCTGCCAAACAGGACACTCAAATGTCGAAATAAACCAATCATGTTAAAGATTATAAGGCATATGTAAGGACTACCAGCTAGCATTTCTATTTAGATATGTACAAGTATTGTTTTGAGTCACCGACTGATGTAATCCATTGAAAAAGCATCTTGATCATTCTGGTGGGATCAAGACTAAAATTTGATATGTTAATATACCATGCAAGATACTCAAGTTCTGAGCCAAATAAACGGTGCAGTAGGAGTCAACATGTAATTTAAATTCTCAAGTGGAAAAAAGGAAGAAGAGAAGCCTTGTACACTTACGCCTCTATCCAAAACTAAAAAGAGTTTTTCTATTTTTATAATAAAAGGAGAGCCGACGATCTAAAAAGTTTAAACAGTAATCTTATCCCTTAAAGTGACGTCCACTAAACTAAATCCCAATATCTGGATCGTTCATCGAATCTTAATCTGTCAAAATGTGCACGAGTCACCCATCGGATTCTAGATGTCTAGTCGTCCGATCCATCCACTGCTAATCAAGACTGTCTAATCACGTAACATTCAGAGATGATCTTTCTTTTGACAATCTGCATTGTTCATATGCAAGGCCATACAAACTACAGTAGGATGTACAGTAAGTTCTAGTTAGTTTTTGTTTGAATAGTTATGAGCGAATGTAGGAAATTTTCACAACTTTAGCCTTCCGTCTTCTTCTCCAACTTCCTTGTTCGGAGGTACCGAACACAACTCGATCTTTGTCAACCATCTAGGGATTATTAAAACCATTCAATCAGCAGATCTTAACTGTCAGATCATGGCTAGTTACTTTCCAAGTATGCTGGGAATCTGATTCGCCATTCCAGGAAGCAAGAAAATCAGAACTACTCATTGTTTTAAAAAAAAATATGGAAACTCCTGTTTCTCTTTTCTTGTTTTGGAAATCTAATCTAATTACAATGTTAACTCATCTAGATCATCCCAACCTTTCATCACCAAAGGCAATTCAACTCAATCAATAGGCCCAAGCATCCTTCAATCCATCCCAATTGCTCCTTAATCCTCTAATCTTGAACCATCCAAGTCCTAACAATTGTCCATCTAGTAGACCCCGGGAGAATTCAACTGTAGGCATCTCTCCATCCTGTTCCAAATCGTGTAGACACATAAAATTCCGATCAGCCTCATCTTTGGTTTTATGCCATATCAGGACCCAACAAACCAGTTGAACGGCTTAGATTTCCACAAGCATTACAAGTGGACCCCACCTAGTTCTGTCCTAGCAGGAGCTTTGAAAGACTTCCGCAGATAGTATTTTCGTTTCCGACTATCCTGGACGACCGAAGAGGTCTTTCTTTGTAAACTGCTTCTCTAACCAAATCCGAACCATTGAAACCTCATCCTATAGATCCTAACCACTCATTCGAAATGCCAAACACCAAGAGAGATATGTTTCTTTCCCTTTCTTGTGGTGACAATCTATAAACGACGGAGAACTTCAAACTCCGAATCCATTGATCAAAATAATTGAGACCTATGAAATAACATGGCCACAAGCTCCTTAGAGTCAATCCAAACCATCCACAAGCCCCAAAACAAAAAGAGAGAGAAAGGAGAATCCTTAGGTTTTGGTATGAAAGCTACTCCAGGCTGTTGTTGTTGTTATTTACTATTTACGACACGATCTATGTGATGGATGGTTCGGATTAGCTGTAGGACCAACACATGCATGTATGTAGAGGCATGGGTTTATCAGTTTGGCGCATGTGAGAGCATTGTACGCATGATACTGACTCTCTGCGTAAATGTGTTCTTATTTGGCTTTTGGGAATGGAAAACCACGTCGAGCCTATGTAGATGTGTGTGGTGATCGATCCACACCACCCATCGGATTGTTGAGGTTGAAATATGCTGTGACCTCAAAGAGCAGGCCGATCTGACCATCATGTAGACCGTACTGATCAGATAGTGTTTATAACATTAAAAACTATGGTGAATTCGGAGTTTGACGGTCCTATAGACAACAACCAATATTTTATAAGCCCGACCGACAGAGTGTTAATTGTAGTACTCTCCGATTTTGGAAATCTGATTAATGGGATATGGGATCATTTAATTGTGATTCAAGCATTTATTTTAAGGGATGGGTTATTTGAACAGTGGAGATCACTTTAATTGATTGATCAAGTGGATTCCAAATGAGGTTTGGAGTATTCACAAACCCTGTGTCTAAGGTTGGATTGAAATGATCAGATTCGATCAGGAGTGGACCCAAATCCTGACCTTGATAAATCAAATGTGGCCCCACCATATGGGTTAGTACAATTAGAAGAATGATTATGATCTACTTATCGTATCATAAAAAATTTCTAAATTCTATTAATTTAACTGTTCAGAAGATTCATTCTCACTAAATTCTCCAGTGTGTGATTTCTAACATGTTTTCTCCCATCGCAGTTAATATAGATTGTATGTTATCTGTGCTTTGATTAATGATTGATGGATGATTACTTCTGAGCTATTGTTATGTAATTATTGTGATTTACATGAGCATTGATGTGTATGAATCGACTATTATGAATACCTATTTGAGAAACAAAGAGAAAAGAGAAGTTATCTCTCATATGCTAAAACGAATCTTAATTCCATTGATGACTTCTCATATGGAAAGACGAGCTATCTGATGTGGTTTATCTCTAATATAGAGATACGAAATTGTGCAATGATTCTTGGACATATGCATTAATGCATTCATCTACATGCATCATGATGTGTATCTAGAGGACCCTTCTAGAAGATCTGTAGGTATTTAAGTACCAGATACTCAAGGACCATCTTGGATGCCCATAAAATATGTGGAAGCCTATCCTAGGAGGGTGGATGCGGGTTGATGGACTCCAACTCAAGCAAGTATATGGACTTCCCACTTGAACATGCATCATGCATTGCACAACATTAGATCATTTCATTTGCATTTTTTTATTTTAACTATTATGTGAACGAACTATGATAGGTCACTAACTGAGCCTGGCCAACTAACGGTTTATTGATGAAAAAATCACACAGATGAAATTGGAGTCGAATCATTTGAGCAAGTACTAGAGAATGAGACTAAACCAGATGGTGAACCGAAGGAAGAATGGCCCTATTTATTGGAAGACAAAATTACTACGTTAGAGAATAAATGAAGTTATCATTTGCAAGCATGTGTTACTTAAGACTAATTTTGTTGATTTCAACTACCTAGTTATTTGAGATTGATATAGTAGATGTTCTTAAATTGTTAATTGGGATAGCTTTAGGTTGAGTGGAGATGAATTATTTAATAATGTTCCAAATGGGTGGACCAAACAATGGATAGTCTATATACCATGGTTTAATGGGTGAATGTCATTAATGAATTGGTTGTACAATGTGTATGATGATTGGATGTTTTTATGGACTTAGAACAAAATTAATTATGTGCCTTTGGAAAACGGAATGGATAAAAATTTGAAGTACACTTTTTGTTTAAGTCATGAACCGTAACTCGAGTTTGAGGGTGCACACTCTGTATCCGAGTTGTGGGGCGTGATAAGCTTGGTCGAGCTTTCGAGACGAGTTGGAGCCAGTTCCAGCTTAGAAAAAAAAAAAAAAACAAAGCAAAATTTGAATAGGCCTAGCTCAAAATCTTAGCCTAAAATAATTTAAAATCCAAGCCTGAAGGCAACCCAAGCCCATTAACAACCCTAATTGTTGCTTTTATAAACAATTTTTCACTTTATTTCTTTGCTCCCTTCCAACGTGGGACTAAATAACTTTCCTTTCCAACTAGCTAAGTCAGGTTAAACTCGAACCAAGTCAACACAAACTGAGTTTCAAGCCAAGCCAAATCAAGCCAGGGTCAGCTTGAACTTGACTATAAAATCTTCAAGCTGGAAAAAATGTGGTTCAACTCAATTTGAACCTTGTGTCCAAAACAAGCCTAATCAAGCTGGTTTGAACCGAGTCAAACGACCCAACAAAGCTAGCTTACAGATCTAGGCTTAGTGTTACCTTGACAGCTTAGTGAGCGAGGCCCTAAATGTGGGGCCCACCTTGATGTATGTGTTGTATATCCACATTGTCCGGCCGTTTTTCCTGATCATTTTAGAGAATGGTCCCCAAAATGAGGCATATCCAAATCTCAAGTGGATCACATTATAAGGATTGAATGTCTATCATAAAAAAAACTTCTTGAGAGCTTTAAAAGTTTTGGATCAAGCTGCTATTTCTGTTTCCCTTCACCCAGGTGCTTGTGACCTTATGATCAGGTCAGATGGGAAATAAACATTACAGTGGGCCTTAGGAATTTTTTAATGGTAGTTATTCTATCAGCACCGTTTTTCTCTGATGTGGTCTACCTGAGAGTTGGATCTGCCTCATTTCAGGGCCCATGCCCTAAAAATACATCAAGGTGGCTCCCACTGTGACCCACTGAGTTGTTACCCTGCCTCACCTAATCGGTGCTCGGCACGTGGAGGGCTGACTTCCGCTTGCCAGTGGGACAAACACATATCAGATCCACCCCGTAAATTAGGTCCGCTGTTAGATTTTCACCGTGGATCCTACATGCAGTCAAATTCAAAAGTTAGGTGGGCCACGTTATGTGCAAAATAACTATGCAGATTGTTTGTGACATGTGGGACCTACCGTCCACCCAGCCCATCCCTTTTTACAGCTCATTTTAGGACATGAGAAAAATGAGGCCGATTCAAAACTCAAGGGAGTCACACAGCGGGAAAAAGTGGGAAGGAAAATGTTGTGCAGTTGAAACCTTCTCATGGTACACCTTGATGTTTATGTACCATCTAAATTGTTCATAAAATCATTCCCACTGGGATAACTGAAAACAAGAAAATATTAACCTGATTCAAAACACATATAGTCCATGAATGTTTTGATGGTGGTAAGCGTTCAATCTCCACAGTTTCCTGTTATGTGGCCTACTTGAGTCTTGAGTCTGCCTCATTTTTATTCTCAAACCTAAAATAAGGGCCAAAACTAATAAAGGTAATGAATTTCTCACAAACATCATGGTGGATGTAAGATGGGGCATGAGACCGGCAATCCGCTTGCACAAATTAATGTCCAAATCTCGAAATTCACGTTGAGGGGCCTACATAGGGGGCTCGGATTGGGTACTACCTCACCAGAACTCAGCTGGAGACGGATGGGTATGTGTCAGGTCAGCCAGCTCTCCACTATTACCTAGGTGCAGGTCCCACCTGCTCTCAACCAATGCAGAGGTGACAAGTACCCATCCATCTCCAGCTGCATCCTTATGGGGTTAGTACCCGATCCCAGCGATTGCATCCTTCCCTATTATGGACGCTTTGTCCATGCTGATCTATGTAGGGGCCCACCGTGATGTATCTGTTTATCCACTACGTCCAACCTTTTTCTAATATCATTCTAAGGCATGAGGTCAGGAATGAGGTAAATCCAAGAGTCAGGTGAACCACACCAAATAGCGAGCTTGGTCACATTAAATGCAAGAGTCATCTCTTGTGTGGTCAACAGTAGCATTGGATCTGCCTCATTCTTAGCCTCATGCCTTAAAATGATCTTACAAAATGGATGGACGTCGTGGATAAACAGATAAATCATGGTGGGCCCTCCGCAGATCAGCAAAAGCGTCCATGCAATCCGCGTCCGCCTACATGAGCCTTGGAAATGTCCTTCAAAGAATCTATCCATCCTGGTATAGCGCATCAGATGAGTGGATTGGATGTAATATACACGCGGCAATTGTCCACGATACAAAATTCAATGATTCTAATGGTGAACTTTCCATTCCTTCCCCGAGTCTTGATTGAATTCGGCCTGAAGAATTTCGGGCCCGTTCCAAACTCAGGTGGGTGCACCTGATGGAAAGGCAGCTCTCATGTACATGAAGTCGTCCGTCCACATCAGCAAAACTATCGCCTACCTGCCCTGGCTGCCCATACAAAGATGATAGCTGTCCCACCAATGACTTTCAAGTGATGTGGAGCCACAAGCCTAAAGATCATGACCTCCACTAGTGCTTTTATAGAAATGGTGGTGAATCATTCAACATGCACGTGTCATTCATACACGTTAACCCGGCCCAAAGCATCGCCTTTTCTTGACGACGAAGTAAAAGGCCAAAAACTCAAACTGGTGCGCTTTACCAATTGGATGGTTTGGATTGCTCTCTCATTTGGACTAAAAGCTAATTCTCCATCCATGATATGAACGATCTAGATTTACTGAAATTTACGCCAGGTGTATCGCGGACGAGTCACCGCCATGTGCAGACGTTGAATACAAACATAACAGCTTCTCACTCCAGCATTCGTAAGGCGTTGGTTCCAATCGGGCTCCTGTGTTGACCACCGTTTGAAAAATGGTGGCGTCTCAGAAAAGACACGCATGATATTGACGCATGGCAATCCAGACCGTGGAATGGTGGGCCCTTCCTCAGTTGGTTTTCGATCATTTAACCATAAGCCTACTGTTCAATCTTGTATTGGGTCCCAGCAGACTTATGGTTTGGATAACCAAACCCGTACGAAGTCCTGACCACTGCCATTGACAAGAGACAATGGCCCCAGCCTAAAAATTGACAGGGCCGGGTGCGTCCTGCTCGCGGGCCCACTATTTCAACGGCCAATAGGCAGCTATAATCCAGGTGGGAGGTGGGAGTAATTTGTGCTGGGACACCCAGAAGAACTCTCAGATTGAAATATTTAGACACTTGGATTATTCAAGGATAATGTCCATATTCAAATCTACGGGTTCTTATTTTGGCCGTCCGCAATTGAGACGAGGTCCCGTCCACAATCAAGACGAGGCCCATCAGATAAACGGTCTTGATCAATGAAATATGACCCGAGATCTAAAGGCTTAAAGTCCAGACGTATCCTATTACTTCCGGCCAAGATAGCTGGGACATCCTGCAGCGATGCCATAGCCCAAAACTCGCACCCCTTGGTTCATCCAAAATTGCTAGATCAGGGGACATGAATGTGAACCATTGCTTGCTTCTTTTAACCGTTGGTTCATCACCAGTTGGATGGCTAAGATTATCCATGATTGAAAATGGGTCATCCAAAAGGGAACGAGATTGTTCGACAACCCATATGATCAGTGTCCTGCAAATGGAGGGGAGATGGCAACAGTCCACAACCAACCAGCAAAAATCACAACAGCTGGATGGCCAACCATTGCAGATATATATTTTTTTTTAATCTATACCCCACCATGATTGAAAATGAAAGGTGAGCCCAGTTCTACTTACAGCTATCTAAGACTTTCTAAGCAAATTATCAGATACACAACCCAACGCTCTGCACAACATACATGGGTGTTCAATTCTAACAAGTTGAACCTATGGTTCAGTAATCCAGACCACTGTTCTGTTGCATCCCATCATGATGGACCATGGCCCAAACATCTTAGCCACTGATCTTTGGACTTTTTATATTGAATGTGAAACTGTTGCTATATCTCTCTTCCTAATCATCTGCTCATTGACCATATATTGCAAGTTTAGAATTCTCCTACTCCGATGGAGGAGATTTTAGGAGATGGCCCATACAAGGTGGCATGCGACAGAACGCCCTGGGAGAGCGGATTAGGTGAGACCCCGGACTCACCTAAGACGGTGCGGCCCTTACCGTGGGGTTACCGTGGGGCCCACCTTGATGTATGTATTATGTATCCACTCCGTCCATCCGTTTTTCCAAATCATCTTAGGGCATTATACAAAAACTGAAGCAGATACAATTATCAGGTGGACCTTACCATAAGAAACAGTAGTGATTGACCATCCTACCATTAAAAACTTCTTAGGACGCACCTTTATGTTTCTGTAGTGTTTATTTACCATCCAATCTGTGGATAAGGTCACATGAGCCTGGATGAAGGGAAGAAACAAATATAAGCTTCATCCAAAACTTATGTGGCCCATTAATGGTCAATCACGACTGTTTCCTGTGTTATGGTCCACTTGATGATTGGATGTTCTTCCTTTTCGGTACAAACCCATAAAATGATACGAAAAAAATGGATGGACAGTGTGGATACATACTAAATACATCAAGGTGGGCCCCACGGCAACCCACAGTAAGGTACGCACCATCTTGGCTGAGGCCGGGTTCTCACCTAATCCGCTCTCGGTGGTCTGCATTACTAACGCATGACCCCATCTGTCAGAACTGAAAAACCTGGCTTATCCTATAATTCCTCTCTTAAAAGTAAGGCATTCTAACTTCAAATTTTATCAAGATCTTTTATGAAAGAATTGGGTGGGGCTTTTAAAACATGCTTCATTTTCCCATAACTACAGCTCAGAGTAGACGGTTTTTCCAACTGTGTTCAATAATTGGTTAGGATCGGACCTGCTTATATTTATGGTTTCCATGAATGTTCACTAGTACAAAAACTACATAAAATAAATTAGACGTATGCTCAAATCACCCTCAATATGGAAGAGCCACAGTCGACATCAGGGGAACAAATTCAAGGGATGATTTCAAGAATGTCCGTGAAAAATAATTAGAAAGTTAAGAAACCCTCTTACACTGAAAATATAAAACAGTCCTCCACATACCAGTCGCTTCTGTAGATCAATTTTGACTGTCTTGTCCCTGGTTCGTCAGTTGTGTTGGTGAAGTCCCCAAACATATTGGTACCAATGAAGAAAAGTCAACATGATGCATACCAGTGCGATTAGGCTCACCGGAAAGAGGTTTCCAATACTAGTGATGTGACCATATTTTGATTCTCTTGCCCTGCCTTTTGGCCTATGTGGATGATGAAGTTTTTTTTTTTTTTTTTTGAAACTGTGATGAAATTTCATTAAAAGTGAAAGAACAGCAGCAGCAAAAATACATAAGGAAAAATACAAATGTACAAAAAGAAAAAAAAAAAAAAAAAAAAAAAAAACCCCAGAACAAAACCCACAGCCATAGCAAACCTCCAAACCTACAAACGAGAAACAAAAATATAAACTCCCTCCCGATGTTAAACAAATAAATTTAAACTCCCACCCATTCTTTAACAAATAAAGAGGCTCCTCTAAAACCTCTTTCTTCTTGTCTTTAAAACACCTGTTATTTCTTTCTCACCATAGAGCCCACAGAATCTCTAAAAAACTTAATCTCCATCTCCTTTTATCTATATGACAGAACCCCCCTCTATGGCAAGAAGAGAGATGATCGTGAATATGGTTGGGAAAGACTCAAAGGACCCCGAAAGAACTAAGGAGGCAACCACATATCTCCCTCACAAAAGAACAATGAATGAACAGATGGGCCACTGTTTCTGCGTCTTTATAGCACATCAGACAAATGTTCGGAAGAATTATCTTCCTTTTGAATAGATTGTCAATCGTCAGCACTCTATTTTTCCTTACAAGCCACCCAAAAGCCGCCACTTTTAAAGGAACATCATAATTCCACAGATGAGCTGTAGGAGAAACCACCTCAGACGAAACATGCTCAGTTAGCAGTCAATAAAAGGACCGCACTAAGAAGGCGCTGGACCTATCCTTTAACCACTTCAAAGAATCCACATCTGAAGAAACCGGGGAGCAATTCTTGAGACGCTAGAGCAAATTGACGAAATCTTCAAATTCCTCATCATCTAGATTTCTTCTAAAGATGGGAGGCCAAACATCTTCTAAAGATGTGGATGATGAAGTTGTGCAACATATCGAGTGATTGAAGTAGTACATAACAGTAACGATAAGCTCAACACACAGAGACCATGTCATTACCAATGAACAAACTGCTTATTGGTACCACTATGATATGGGACTATCACCAATAAAAGAATGAAAAACAAAGGGCAATGAATATGATGTCAAAATTTATCCTAGAAAAGGGTCAGTATTATTGTAGGAGTGCCCTGATGATATTTTCAGTCTAAGAGGGGTTTTTCTTAATATTTAATTACTTCTTAGGGGCATTCTTCAAACTGTCCACACATTCAACAAGCATCAGAAACTCATCAACTTCCAAGATAGACAAACAAATTGATTAGTCATACAAAGCAACTGCTGCCCGTGTTACTAAGATCTGTGTAGTCTGTACAATTGAAAATGAAGCGGCCACATTAGCAAAAATGTTTAAGATATTGCACTAAGCCCACCCACAGACACACATGGAAAATACAAACCACAAATCAGGTGTGCCCAACTGTGTGGATGGCATGGCAAAAGAATCTGGAAAGCTGCCCATAAGATGGTTAGTTGAATCGGGACTGACAGCAATTTTTCTGAACTATGCTCCGTATGTTTCTATACAAGTGGCCCACCTGTTGAGCTGATCGGCCTGATTTTTGGACCAGGTCATCAGCATGTAGGGCTCACTCAATGCATGGTCCAACATCCCACACAAGTTCAAATGTGAAGATGCATAGGGTTTAGCAAAGCTCCCTTTAATAATTACTTCTTTGAGGCTCAGCTCTTCTGTGTACAAGTAATAAAATAGTTACCGAGGATGAAGATCCAAACTAGAGTTCTCTTTCTCCATAGAAACAATGCAAGCAAGCCTGTCATGGACCTATCACAAAAGTTCCACATTTTTCAAGACCTCGTCTGAAGCATAAAAATGCAAGCAAGGACAGAAATTGATGTCCTAGTCAATCCTAAATCATACCTCTGAAAGCTTACTCATATCCCCCTTATATGCAGAAGATCCATCGTACCTAGATATGAAATGAAACTATGAAAATCAAAATCAGCACTAAACTGCATGTTAATTTCAAATGCAACTACAGTAGACATTTTTTATACCAGTCACGAGGAATTCCAGCGACATCTCGTGCTGAATAATTGAATGGGCCCTTCAACTCCACATTAAGCTCCTTTAACAAGTCTATGGGCAATGGCAAATGTAATTGAAACACATCACATAAATGTAGTTGAGCAAAGTTAGTATTGCATCAAGGTTATATTTACCTTTAAAAGTGGTACAAGGTACACGGCCCATTTTCTGGCAGACTGAGAGGAACCAAAAGACACCAACTGCCACATGAGCAACTTCCTCATCGGCAATCTTAGCAACAATGTCTGATGTCCTGTGATCTCCAAAGCCAATCAATTTTTGGACAAGCCTAGGCCCTGCATCAAGCCCTCTGGCCTCCTAAAATCTCATAGAAAACAAACACCATCATGATAAATTGAAATAAAAAGGTAAATTCACCAAAAATCAACATGAACGCAACTGGGTCAGAATCTAAGCAGATTGTATGAAACCGAACTGAGTTAAACCATGTCTTTCTTTTTTCCGAAACAGTAGTTCATTGGAGAGATTGGTATCTGAAGTCTTCTATGCAAAATCAAGTCACTGACAAGTTACTTCGATGATAATGCTAAAGCATTCAAGGCATGGTGTGCCGTAATGGCCGTTACAGGGCCGTAAAGGTAACGGTGGCAACCGTTACACATTACGGGGTTGTAAAGGCTGTAACAGGCATTATGGAAAAAAAATGATCCCTAACTGCCATTAATGGCCCGTTACACCCCCTATAAAAGTTGTAACAGCCCTGTAATGGTCTTTTAGGGTGTAGATATACGTCTTTTGGATATATTTGTTTTCAAATTTACAAGGCAGATACGGGTTTTCAAGGTTTTTTTTCAATAAATAAAGAGACCATAAAGGCCGTTACAGGGGCCGTAACAGCCGTTACGACCAGTATCGTAAAGGTAACGATGGTGGCCGTTATGGCCACCATTACCGTTACAGAATACCTTGATTCAAAGGAATCTAAAAAAGACCATATGGGCAGACATGCTTTAAAGACCAAAATTAAATAACTTTTACAGCAATCATCATCATCATCTAAACCTTATCCCAACTTATAGATGTCAGCTACACAAACCATTTTCCGCCATTCCACTCAACCGAAGACCATATCCTCAAGTAAACCATATGGTCATCAAGTCTTTTCTTACAACTTCCACCCATGTCCTTTTGGGCCTTCCCCTGCCCATTTAAAGCCTTCAATTTGAACCAACTAGCTCCTAACTGGTGCAATTCTTGGTCTCCGATGCACGTGGCCAAACCATCTAAGTCTACTTTCCCTCATCTTATTACCTTTTGGTGCTACTCCAACATTTTGTTCAATTCATTGAGTTCTAATTCTGTCATTCCTTGTCTTGCCACTCATCCATCTCAACATCCTCATATCCACTACACTTATCCTATGAACATGTTGTTCCTTGACTATCCAATATTTTGTCCCATAAAGCATGGATGGTCTTATAACCATCCAATAAATTTATCCCTTCAGTTTCATTAGTATGTGGTAATCACATAAAACTCTAGAAGCACATCTCCACTTCATCCGCCCAGTTCTAATACTACGAGCAATATCCTTTTCAGTCTCTCCTCTCCCCCCGAATTATTGACCCAAGATATAAAAAATGGTTATTTTTGGTACTTGGTCAGCAATCTTAACTTTCACATTGATAACACATATTTTGTTGTCAGATAGAAGTTCACATTAAACAAATAGATATTTGAAATGGGGAACAAACAAAATCAAATTTAGGAATCTATGGAGATCAACTCAAATAATGGTTACCAATAAACAAGAAATATTTGGTGACCAAATTCAAATGACTTGAACAACCATTTAAATCATTCCTCAAATTGATCACTGAAACTATTGATGTATAGAAGCCATCCACTATCAATATACAGTGTGCAATTAGGGTAATGACTGGGTTTGAGAAACTGCACTATATTTTATAATGCAAAGCACTTTTTCATGCACAATGGCTCCACATGTGATGCACAAGAACCACTGGACCAGGAGGGGCACTAGGATTGAAATACCCTGGCGAGATGATAGTTTCAGTCCAATCAAGGGACTGCAAAATGGAAAACATGTATGCCAACCAAGACCATCAAGAAGGTGGACCCTATTCTGGATGGATCATGCGCTGGTATTATACTGATCGGAAGATCTTAACCATCAGATTTTACCCATTGAACCTGCAATTGTCTGGGTACAAATTGGATGGGTAGGATAATCTGATCTGCATAAATTCAGGCTATGCTGATGCATGCATGTCATGTGAACGGTGGATGAGTTGGTACAACTTGTGACTGTTGACAGTTGCACAATCTATTCTAGGCTGTCTAGCCCATCAAATTTTATTCTTCCAAGAGAAACTATGCTCCTTGGGCCTGAAGCAGGAAACTACCTGAACCAATGGAATCACTGCTAAACGTGCAGAAACACTCCCAGATGATCTTTCGCACTCCCTCCAGAGCAAATTATGGGCAGGCATATCTCCATAGCTATTGATGGGGGAAAAAAGGAAAAAAGAAAAAAAAGAAGAAGAAGAAGAAAGAAAGAAAGAAATTTTAGTCTAACCAACGTTAAACAGTACCAAGTTTTTCACAAATTCCACCAAAATGAAACTTTGCTTCTTTTTTTCATCAGATATAATCCTACCGCTCCAAGAAAAATAACAAGATCATACGCAATATAAATACCCAATAAAACCTTCTTATTAAAACATTTCTACGATAACTTTAATCAATTACAATGATTAAAAAACTATAATTCAAAGGTCAAATAAAAAAAATATTCACCAAGTATTGGACTAAACAATAGCAAAATAAACTTAGAAGCAGTTTTTCAGACTCGTGACTGGAAAAAGAAAATGTTTCTTACTTGAACCCAAGCTCAGCTAGTCTTTGTGAGCACCAACCGAAATGACGGCTCTCATCATCAGCAACATGGGCGAAATCGGAAAAGAATTCATCCCCAAGAGCTTCCCTGAATGGAGAAAAGCGTACTACTGTATCCCATGCCAAATCTATAGCATTCAGCTCCACATGTGCAAGATTATGAAGCATATATGCATTGAGCGGGAAACCCGAGTTTTTGGGAGCAGGTATTTCTTTCGGAGAAACCTGAATTGCACAAAAGGGTCCAAGTTAAAACCAAGTATCTGACTGGTCAAAAAGGTTGCTTCGAAAGAATGCATGCTTGAAAGTAATGGAAATGAATTATAACCTTATAAAACTGTATAACTTTTCTTTTTTAAGATGAGGGAAAGTAGACTTAGCTGGTTTGATCATGTACAATGGAGAACAAGAACCACCTATTAGAAGTGAGTTGGTAGATGTTGCAGGCTCTAAAAGGGTAAGAGGAAGGCCTAAAAGGACATGGATGGAGGTAGTAAGAAAAGATTTAGGGGGCATTTGGATCCTAAGTGACTTAAGGTAAGCTACTTATGCCTCAAGTAACTTATCTTGGTTTCTACTTATTAAGCTGAAGTGATTAACTTTTAAGTAAAAAAGTTACTTATAATTGATCTTAAACCATACTTATCTCAAATAAGTTACTTATCTACTGTTGTAAGTAGAAAAAGTTACTTATTTGGTGGTATCCAAACGGGCCCTTAATGACCAATGGCCTAACTGAAGGTTTGGCCCTTGATAGAGAGGAATGGCAGAACAGAATTCATGTAACCATCCGCAATTAATTGGGATAAGGCTTCGATAACGATCATGATGATGATAAAAATAGTACAACTTTGTTCTATATAATTATTGAATGTAGAGAAAAAGATGCTTCTATCAAAACGGGTGGGTTTAAATACTGGAGATCTTAACAGAAATTACAAATGGCGATCTTCCATTTTAAGGGGAAGGTTGATGTCCCCACATCTCACACCATGGTGCTGCAAGACATCCACTACAAACATGGTATACATGGACATGAATCCATACCGCATCATGAGACCAATTGTGCATGGAGGTAAGGCTGAAAAGAACACTTATCGGAGGATGCAAACATAGTCTGATATGTGGTCTGATATGTGGCAATCACATTGACAGATGAAAAGGTAATGGTTAGTGGTCCAAATTTAACAAGCGAAATGAGACAGTGAAGTTTCTATGATCAGTGTGATTTTTACACCATGTTGCATCGACAACAGGGACTGTGACTCCAACAGTCTAGATTGGCATAATTGTATGCAATGCGTTCAGTGTGTCACAGGCAAAGTGCTTCCTCAAGTGTTGAATGTGCCACACTCGTATTCACAGTCTCATCGTGGACAAGTCAGCCTACCACCCAACTGTAGCCCAGCAACTTCGAAAAGAGGAGAGAGCACAAAAGAGAGACTTGAAGGAAGAAGCTTTATACTGCACTATAAAAAAAGCTATAGTTTTCTTGGGTTGGTTACAAATGAAGACCCCTTCTTACATGAACATCAGAAAGTTCTGGCTATTTTACATAAGCGGCTATAACAGTGTCATGTGGCGATCACCCAATGGCCAAGAACACTCTAGAAACCTTCTAGACTATTCCACACTACTCTATCTACAGGACTTCACTAGAGAACTCTAGAACATTCCAGAAATCTCTATATTAGTCTACACCATTCTAGCCCTCTCTAGAATTCTCTATGCACTGTTTACAATGCCTCGTAACGTACGAAATGAGTGGAAAATGGCCAAGTCCTCTGGGTAGCTCTTTGGAAATGTCTGGCCGGTGACGATTGGATGAGTTGCGTGATAGCACGAGATAACATGCATTGATATTTTATGCTGAAAAATTGAAAAAGGGAAAGATCAAAATTCTGAGAAATGGAGAATATCAAGGGGAAGTAGAAAAGGACGAACCAAAGGAGGTTTGGGAGGGCGGGCGGGTCGATCCGGCGGTCGAGAAACGCCGACGGGGAGATTACGGAGGCAATATCTGGTGTAGGCTAGATGGGAGAGCCTGGATTTGGTGAGAGGATCGCTGGTGGAGAGAATTAGGGTTCCCCATTCTGCAAGAGAAGGGATGGCGTCCGTTGGATTGTCGTCGCAATTTGTGGATGAGGAGGGTTCTGGGCCGTTAGATCCCCATCGCCTGTTTTCGTTGAGAGAGCTCTCTCTCCAAGTTTGGAGGCCTGGCCACTGGCATCGGACGGAAGGAGAAGACGAAAAGCGCTTTTTAGCTGTAAAGCAGGATGGGAGCAGAGTGCCCCCGGCGCACCGTAGCGGCGACAGAGAGAGCATGGGTTTAAGCAGCATTGCTGGGTTTCCTCTGTTTCGGGTCGTTTCCATCCGCTCGATTTTTCCGGGCCTTTTGTTTTTGGCCTTTCTTCCTGGGGTTTCACGTGTCATTTACCCGTTGCAACGATAAAATGGGATACGTGGCGTAGTGATTCATGATCCATACCGTTCATTGGGTGGACACCACTATGGATGGACAATCTTAACCGTTGGATCCATCGCTAAAAATCGTCGATCAGAAAAGTATTGGCTAGTGTTAAAACCGAGATGGAAAACGTCCCGGATGGCTCAGGTGCATAATTGGTAATCTTTGTGAATGGTTGTCCCTCCACCTTTGGACATGACCTGATGAATGGTCCCATCCACTCCAGTAGGACATGTGGCACAACAATCACCATTCATCAGTGTCCACAAATTCTTATAAACCAGAGTAACCCGAGCATCAAATGTACTCTCTGGCTGACCTTCTACTGTATATATAGCCATAAGCGTTTGGCGAATATTCATGGGCCCTTCCGTTGAGGGTATTTTTTTTTGTCTTTTCAAATCTTTCACGCATGTAAGTTGTAACCCACTCCGACCATACCTTCCGCTGTCTGGCGCCAGACACGGCCGTTCCCCTGTACAACACAGATGCTATGGTATTAGGAAGCTTGCAACAAAGGCTGTGGGGTCTGCCATTATAGGTATCCACCTATACCATTCTCATGCTATGTATGTGTATGTGTTTATATATTATACTTTAAATGAGGTAAAAAAAATCAATTAAAATTATTAAAACTTCTAAATGCATAAGCAATTATATATGTAGGCGACCAAGTTGTGAGTTAATAATTTTGTTTGGGGGGGGGGGGGGGGGGGGGGGGGGGGGGGTTCTAACAGTGGAGTGTGTGTACTTACCCAAAAAAAATAGAGAAAATAAACGAGTTAATCTTACTGTTTTGCCCCTCTAAGATCCTTTCTTTTCAAGTCTTCTCCATATAAATTAATCTGTCTTTACTGAATTCTTCTACTGTTTGCTCGATTGTATTAGTGGTAGTAACTATCAATTTCTATTTTTAAATCACCCCCATTTTGGGGAATAAAAAGTGTTTATTTTTTCAAAGAAAGACATGCTTAGTTCAATTTCTTTTTCCCATCTTTTGAGAAAAAAAGAAGACAGGAAATGTAGAGCTTAAAAAGGGTTTTGCTGCAAGTATTAGGATGCTGATACAAAACTTGAGTACACCACAACACAGCAGAAGTGAAGATGGGTGCCCCACAATTAAAACCATTCTAGCACCCTTCTCTCCTCTCTACATGTGGTGGTGACACCCACTAGTGTTGATAACAACAATATTCCGGAGTTTTTTTTAGAAAGAGTTAGGGCCAGTTTATTAAATCTGAAGTCTGAAGCCTGAATTTAGAATCTGAATCTGAGATTTGGATCTGAAGTCTAAAAATATGTTCGATAATTGTTGCCGAAGTCTGAAAATTAAGTACTGAATCAGAAACAACCTGTTTGTTAACAAACGTTTGAAATGGCCGAAATCTATTAACTTGACATATTTACCCATATCTCTTGTTTGGAGATGGTATGCATTATGAAAGGTTTTTTTTATTAAATGAAAATAAAATCATTAAGTTAACATCCATTTAATTCAAATAAACTAAAGTACTTAATATAAAATTAAAATATCATTGTTCATAAAAACATATAAAAAAATCAACCAGTATCGATCATTACGATATAGCTCACATGGATGATATTTTGTATATTCATGTCATCCATCTGTTTCTCCAACCAATTTGAAGACATTGGACAAAAAATTATGCATATCCAATGGATTGTACCATTGGAAACAATGGTGATTAAGTGCCCCACAATTAGAAATTCCAAAGAGCCCATTGTAAGGTTAAGGGTAATGTTGTTTTGCAATCCAAGCTATTGATAATTTCAAGAAGATCTAGATGAAGGGAAAATATAAAGATTAGCTTGATCCAAAACTTTTGCGGGCTACAAAAAGTTTTTAATAGTCTTCCATATTATTTCAACTGTAGGTGTCATTATCACCACTGCTTCCTTTAGTGTGGTCCACTTGAGTCATGGACTTGCTTCATTTTTTAAGATCATGCTGTAAAATGATCTGAGAAGAGATGGATAGCATGGATAAAATTCTTACATCACGATGGGCCTCACAAAGTCATACCTAACGTCCAGGCAGTGGAAGGATGCAACCCACTTCTGCCAAATGGTGGAGGACATGGATTAGCTATTGATTGGTTGAGTAGCCATCTCACTATTGAAGTAATGTCACCAACTTTTGTGGGCCCCACTATGATGTATGTGTTGTATCCGCACTGTCCATCTAGTTGGAGAGATCATTTTAGGGCAAGATCCAAAGAATGAGGAAGATCCAAATCTCAAGTGGATCTCAACAAAGAAAACAGTGGGGATTGATCTCTTACCATTAAAAACTTCTTGGAGCCACAGAAGTTTTTGATCAAGCTGATATTTGTGTTTTCCCTTCTTCCATGTCTGTGTGAACTTATGAACAAGTTGGATTTCAATAAACAATATGGTGAGTTGGTGAGCCTTAGGAAGGTTTCAACAGTCATGTCACTATCCCCACTGTTTTCTTTGGTGGGGTCCACTTGATCTTTGGATCTGCCTCAATCTTTGTCTCATTCCCTAAAATGTTCTCTCCAAACGGATAAACAGTGTAGATACAACACATACATTACGGTGGGGCCCACATAAGCTGGTGATGTCACTTCAATAGCGAGATGGCTACTCAACCTGTCGGTAGCTAATCCGCGTCCGGTGGTGGAAGGATGCAATCGGACACGGATTTCCTATGAAATAGGGCTCTCAATGGGTTAGATCTGGATCAAATCTAGTTGGATCCAACTCCAAGTCCGTATATCTATAGACGGATTCGGATCCGACTTGGATCCAAAAGGTGATATCCATATCCAATCCATTTATAAATTGTTAGATCCATTTCCAATCTAAGATCCATATAATCATCGGATTCGAGTCGGATCTAGGTCCGAATCCACCCCCATTACAAATCTAAAAAAGTATATAATATAAAATATATAATATAATATATTTAATTTAGTAGAAAAATGATGCAAATCCCACTATTTACTGTGGTATGGTGGACCTAAGAGTGGCATGTCTCAATTTTGAGACATGGCCTAAAATAATCTGTAAAATGGATGGCCAGCATGAATATAACATATACAGTAAGGTGACAATGAGTCGGATCTTAATCGGATTCGGATCAAACTCAGATATGTTCCTGTGAATCCAAATCCGGTCCATTTGAGTAATCGGACCTATTTTAAGATCCAAATCCGGTCCATTTAACTAATCGGACCTATTTTAAGATCCAAATCCGCATTATATGGATTCGGAGCGAATCAGATCTCGGATCTGACCCGCTTCATTGAGAGCCCTACTGCGAAAGCCTTGCGCGGGAAGTTCCAACGCTGGGAACCAAGGTGGGGCCCATAGTGATGTTTTTTTATAAATCCACCCCGTCCATCCGTTTTGGGAGCTCATTTTAGGACATGAGAACAAAAATGAACCAGATCCAAGACAAGTGGGCCAAAAACGTGAGGATTGAACATCCATAGTTGAAATATTTATGGAGGCACAGGAGTTTTGAATCAGGATAATATTTGTGTTTCCAGTTCATTCTAGTTGTAGTGACGTTATGAACGGTATGGATGTCATATAAACATCACTGTGGACCCCTGGGAGGTTTCAATGGTAGTAATTTCCCTACCCACCTTTTCCTTTAGTGAGGCCCACTTTAGTCTTGGATCCGGCTAATTTTTTGTTTCATGTCCTAAAATGAGCTCTCAAAATGGATGGACGGAGTGGATTTATCATAAACATCACTGTGGACCCCACCTAGGTTCCCAGCGCAAGAACTTGCGCAAGGCTTTCGCAAGAAATCCACTGCAATCTAGTTTGTTCAGATGGGTTCTCGATGCGCGTATTTCCTGTCAAAGGCAGTTCCATGGATTGCTAGGTGGGCCACTGTGATGTTTGTGAGAAATCCACCCGGTCTTTTATTTTTTCTATATAAATTTAGGACTTTGAACAAAAATGAGGTGGATCCAGAGCTCAAGTGGGCCACAAAGAGAGGGAAAATTGGAGAAAGATTTTTCTACCGTTGAAATCTTCCTGGCCTCACCTTGTTATTTATGGGCCATCTAAACCGTTTATAAGTTCATTCACACTAGGATGAAATGAAAACACCAAAATCTTAACATGATATGAAACTTTTGTTGCCATACAAATATTCCAACGTGGTAAGTAATCCCCACTATTTCCTCTCGTGAGCACACTTGAGTTTTGGTTATGTCTAATTTTTTCTCGAATGTACTAATTTTAATTAAAAAAAAATGGATGAACAATGTGGATAAAACACATATATCATGATGGGGCACACATAGCATTGGCTAATAGCTTGCTCTTTTATGAGTGCGGGTTGGCAATCCGCATGGGATCCATAGAAGAGGGTTTGAGGCGGGAGATGAATGTCTTTGTTGGGCCTACATAATGTATATGTTTCATCCATACCATTCATTCATTTTTTTTCATATTATTTTGGGGCATAAGACAAAAAAAGAGGTAGACGTAAGGCTCAAGTGGGCCACACTATAGGAAATAGTAGAAATTGGGTGCCTACCATTGAAAACTTCTTAGGGCCGCAAGAAGGCTCTAATCAATCTGATATTTGTGTTTTCGCTTCATCCACGTATGTGTGACCTAATGAAGAGGTTAGATGGGAAATAAACCTCATATTAGACCCTAGGAAGGTTTCAACGGTAGTCATTCAATTCCTGCCGATTTCTATGGTGTTGTTCACTTGAGCTTTATATATGCCTCATTTTTTAGCCCATGCTCTAGAATTATTTGAAAAAGTTAATGGATAGTGTTGATCTAACACATAAATCATGATGGAGCCAGAGAAGTTGCGCATGTAAGTTGGGTTATGCATTACGCAATAGTGAGAAGACTCTCCATTGCAATTGTGAGAGGGTAATTTTGAAAGCAAATTTATTTATTTTATAAAAAATTCACAAAACACATTCCGTATTCACCATTAAGTAAGACCTCCATTGCCAAAAAAAATCAATAGATAATCACGGAGCGCTTTCCAAATTCGGTGTTAACAAACAACACTTACAAAAATTATTTTCCCAATTCCATATTAAATAACTATTTTAAGTGTTAACAAACAGACCCTCCTTAGTTATCTTCAGGTCTTAATTAGACCAAACTACCCATAGATTTTGGGGTTAACATTTTCTCACTCTCGATCATACTACATTCCATCACTCGTTTTTTAAATGACAAAAAATACCCATATTCATTTGTAACCATTTATTTGTTCCAAAATCTGGCCCACCTGATTAGCGGATCGGGGCAATGAGAAAAAAAAACCCCTAAGCCTTGAAACGTGCATGCACAGGTATAGAACCCGACAGACGAGTAGCTTCTCGTCTCCCCAGATTAGGACCCACATAGGTCAAAAAAGATTTAGATAACGCCAAGCTCCATCCAGGACTGATAATGTGCTGGATGCAACAAAGATGCTCCCACGTGCCTACTGCCACGTGTGAAGCATCTCTCCTCACACGAGGCTCTCCCTTCATTTATTTATTTATGTTGAACTGAAGAATGGAGCGTGCCTTGAAACTGGAATTATAAGGTCACCCTGCATCGAAATCTCTTCATATACCAGTTTGTACATCTAAAGGCCCATGTCTCAGGGGATCACAGCAACGGTCATATTCAGATGGATTCCGGTAACATCGTCCATCCACGGTGGGACCAATGTTATCAACAGTCTGGATCACCACATGGGTCCCACTTGAGAAAAATGGATGCATCCGGTTCTAATTCATCAGGACCTTCCAATTCCTCTACCAGCAATGAATATGATGTACACTGCTACTTGGGGCAGGAGTGATTGCCAAAAAAGAAAAAGAAAAACCATATGCTGTTCAGATCACATTCCCTAGAATTACATACAGATTGGCAAAATAGGTAAAGCAACAAAGACAACAATCAATATGGGCCTCCCCCATTGATGGCTTCCGATACAACTACAGTGTTCCATGCGGGCCGCACAAGCCCAATCACCGTCAAAGCTATCTACTATTTGGATTTTCAAATGCACTTGGACTGCAGGGCCTCTAACAGGGATTACATCACCACAGCGCACCCTTCCTGATCAGGCAGGACCATGTAAGAATCACCAGAGGGTGCAAACCATGGGCTATCTCCAACCATCCATCAGAAATCTGTTCATAACGAAGACAATAGAACTCATCATCATCACTGTCACAACGAAACCATAGCAACTGGCACAGTTAGGCAAGCAAATGGGCACCACGCCCAAAATAGAAATGTTATGTTATAGGGGTGCTACACTACTGCTCAAGGAGCTGTGCTTCCATGATTTTACATCTTACACTGCGGATATAGAAGCTGCCCTGCCCTTGACTTGCATCTTACCTACTCATCAAATAAATCTCACAACTGAAATGCTACTGCTGACCACATATGACTTATGACAGGGTCTGATCTGGTGGCTGAGGGCTGCATGGCTAAATCCACTTTGCAAACACACTCAAAATAGTATAGTATTTTGCTATAATGGTGCCTATAATTTCAAAACATTTGGTAGAGGGCTATTCAAAATAAGGAAGCATGCTTACCTCTTTTGACCATAAAACCGGCTCAAAAAATGCGAGCTGGGCAAATATCAGTAAACGGCCATTTCCCGCAATTGGGTTGGATGCAGACTTGGTAACTTCCAAACACACCATCACCTAAGCTATATGTTTTTGCTCATGGGGAGGAGTGGTGTCAATAACATGCAATGCAATAGTGCAATAACATTTTAAACTAAAACAAGTGCATCCTTTGTGCTGTAGTGTTGGATGAATGTATATCCTTGGCTAGACTGTGGATGGGAATTGCAAATTAAAAAACTTGTGCACTGTGGGCCTGTTTGGTAGACGCCTAAAAATGAGTTCATCTCATTTTAGTTAATCATAATTATGAATTAGAGACCATATGTGTCGTTGGTAAGATTAAACTAATCTTGAAACCCACCAATTACAATCTCTAACACATAATTATAATCAATGCATCTGCCAAACAAACCCTAAGGCCATATTCACAAGAATGGGCAGAAGCAGCACTTTGCAGCCAATTGGCACATGTAAGCAAAGATCCAGGCAATTCATCAGGTAGGTCCCACGTGAAATGCCCTAGGCCAAAAATAGGCGGGTTTCACTCATCAGGTGGGCCACACATGTATGTCAGATGTAGACCACTAATTTTTTTATTATAATCATTACTTTTATAAATAAAAAGTAAAAAAAAAAAAAAAACATGTGCCCCACTGGATCAGTGGACTGGCCTGATTTTTTTAGCTGGACCAGGGCATGGCATGCTCAATGCCCCGAGCTGATGAATGGCCTAAATCTCAATCACATATGGCCAGTTAGCACATGTGATGCAAATCACCTCTTCAATCGTCCTTGTGCAGATCACCGCAGCATTTCTTACATGTAGACGTACAAGAACAATGTACAGGTAGAAGCTGACCAGGTGATGAGATGAACGAGTCTGGTTGCATGGTAAAAGAAGTCCTACATCAGCATGTAGGCCAAATGGTAGAGCTGCGCACTTTGTCTCATGAAAGGCCCTGATCCCATGAAATATATCACATACAAGATAGAAGGTTACCTCAGACCAAGTTTTATGAGTCGGAACAACAGACACAAACGGATAGATACATTTGTAAACAGGTAGCAGAAAGTGCCCCATTATGGCACAGTGAATGAGTTTTTTTTTTTTTTTTTTTTTTTTTTTCTTTCTTTTGTTCTACTACCTAGTTTTCAGGGACTTGCAACGAGAGTCAGTGCAATTTTTGTCAACCAAACTCCTGGTACAACTATAAGTCTGGTGGCTGGTTTTTTCAGTATTTTCAAGGAAATTGATCCAGCAGGATATTACATTCTAATGCACACTAAAAGAAGTATATCGAATAAAACAGTTTGATACTGTGCCTATCAACACATTCATTCATGCAACTGAGGTAGGATTTGGAAAAGTTCACCCCAGAATTTACACACAAGTTGCTTCATGAAGCTCAGGTCATGAGCTTGCAATAGCCACAATCCAAGGAGACAACACGATAAACCACTAGCCATCTCGGTCCTTGTCAAAGTGGGAGAAGTAGAAAGAACAGGATGTTGGAGGAGTACATAAAAGGATCTGTAGATATTACCAAAATATGTGCATATAACACATTTTGATAATCTTTGTATTTATTATTTATTGAGAAGATTTGATAATCTTCTTATATAGCAAAACAGATTTGACAACTTAAATAGAAAAGCTTCAACAATATCAAAATATTGACTTCTCAAGTACCCATCTACTAGAATAAATAAAAGCTAAGATGACATTTCTGGTTTCTAACTGCTTTTTGGTGTTTGGATGACAATAACCCTTGTAAAGGATGGGAATTAGGGGTGGCGATGGGCTGGGCTAGGGCGGACCGAAGCTAGCCCTCACCCAGGGCATGCGCTAATGGGCTAAAGAGACCTCCAGCTCTAGCCATCGCCTTGGGCTGGATCGGGCTAGGGCTGGGATAGGACAGGCCAAGGCCAGACCTATAAATTAAAGATAAGTTACATATATGCTACTTGTACAACTGATGAGTGCGTGTTTATAAACCATCATGATCTTCCAAAGAATCAAAGTTTTTCTACAGCAAACCTGTGTCAAATAAGATTATTCATCAACCAAGCATATGCCCCAGCCGAGTATCTACAACATGCATGGAATTAAATTCATGCATCAATATACAGTTCACGATGTAAAGTTGGGTCCACAATTTGGACCGTTTATAAGTGCACGTGTATCATCCACCACACTACCAGAGAATTAAAGTTCTTCATATTATTACATACACCAGTATACATATTCTATAGGAGAAGTTACTAATACCCAGGAACTATATAGTGTACACCCGGGAAACAGGCCGGGATATTCATCACTGGCCCTAAGACAGCCCAGCCCGAACACCGGGGCTAGATTTCAAGCCCTAGCCCAGCCCTCAGGCCAAGTTTGGTGGCCCTTCAATGCTGGGTCAGGGCCAGGCAGCCCAGCCCATTGCCACCCCTAGTGGCCAGTGGGAGTGGGTGATTTGCCATTCCTGTTTTGCTGATATTATTATTACCAAAGCATCAGTCTTTTCCAATGCAAAACTATTTGCAGCTGCTCAGTGGGCACCAAGCATAAGCATCCTGCACATGGCGACACACACTGATGCACACATGCATGAGATCAGGGCCCTTCATTAGGGAGCATACTGTTAATATTTCTTGGTCCATAACCTCGTTGTCCCACTCATCAAGTGGGCTACACGTGTATGAAAAATGGATGGTTAGGAAATGGATAGCCAGCAGCCTACATCCAATGTACTTATGTGGCTCCCTGGTGAGTAGAAGACCTGCGTATGAGGTAAAACATATTCAACAGGGCGCCCTGCCTGACAAACTCGTGGTGTAAAAGGACTTGGTAAGTCATGGCAGCATTAATTGGATGAGAAGTGATCCGACGATGAGACTCCTCAAATGAAACTCAAGCAAGCTAATTACTCCCCCCAAAAGAAGTGTCTATTCAACAACCTCACTGACGGACGGAACAAATACTAGGGTGATTTTCCTAGCACCAAGTGAAAAGGGAAAATCATCCAGCTCTACAGCAAATAGTTGTACTTAGGTGTTACTATGACAATACTATGTAAAAATTTATAAAAAATAATTAAATGTTACGCAAACTAAAGAACAAAGATGATGAGGAGATCAGTGGTACACCCCTTAGAGTGTACCAAAAGAGGAGGCGTCGCCGACAGAGTACCGGAGCAGAGGAGTTGATGTGGATGGACGCCGGGCCCATCGGACTCATTTTCTGAAGCACTACGAGTACGCGAGTTGCAGGACCACAGGAGCATCATGACTGCAAGTCCGTAGAGCGGATTTAGTTTTTAGGCACTTTCTGTTCTTTTTTCTTATTTTTAGGCACTTTAGTGTCGTTGTTTAGTTTTAGGCGTTTTTCTGTTCCTTTTCTTGTTTTTAGGCACTTTAGTATTTTCGTGGCTTATATACCTGTGAGAAACCCTAATTTTAGTTATTAGTGAATGAATGAAAAAAACGGATGCTTTCTTTCTCTTTTGCTAAAGAGACTAGGGTTTCAGGATTAGCCATCGGGTGTTGAGGATTCCACCCCGGATTTCATGTTTCTTTCTTCTTAGATCTTCAACATGCGTGAGAAGGTAATTTGTGTTTCTTTCATCTTGAACTCTCCTATTCATTTTCACTCTTTCCTTCTTCCCCACATCTTCCCCTTTTGATATGAACGGTAGAAGAGGGATGACTAGTCCAGCGCATAGGATTCAAACATGAATGTGGTTGGTCTATGCTAGATTTAGGGATATCCTCATATCCCTAGGCCCTCCCTTTTACTGTTTATGTGATTTTATACTAAGGGGTATGATTCTACTGGGTTGATTTCATCTCCTTGTTGAAGTTTGCTTATTCCCTTTGATTGAGGGTACTTAGTTGATTAATTTTATTGCTTGAATCTCTTCAACCTGATTATACGAGCATTTAGAGTTAAGTCATCACATACCCCTACATCAAGAGATGTATCTCTTATAGTGGCAGATGTGGGAATATATGTTGTAGAGTTGTTGTATACTACTAAATCTCATGCAATGTACAATACTATTACATAGTATAGTTTAATGCAATATATATAGATATATATATATATATATATATATATATATATATATATATATATATATATATATATATATATATATATATATATATATCGATTGTACAACACCATATTTCTATAGAACATAGTAGTTTCTGTCACTTTCTTTTCACCATGCAACAGGTGACCTGGTTTTTGGACACATGACTAATGTATATAATCCAAAAAAAATCAGTATGATCTAACTTGGACGGGCCATGCCCAAAAAGGTATGCCCTTCGAAGAAGAAAAAAAATCCTAATCACTCCATTCGACTCTTGAGGAAAGAAAATGGATGTTGATTAAACGGCCCACAACCAAAGTTCCTTTGACAACCATCTTTTTCATACAAAAGAAAATCCCCTAATTCAAGGAGAAGAATTGTCCAATTCATGCAAGTTTTGAGATACGGCCCATACAATGTAAGGCCTACCAATGTTGTTAAAATCGCTTTCATATTGCAAATCGTAAAGTGGTCAAATCATATCAAATGGCAAAATTTATCATAAATCATAAGATTTTCCCAAATTTCTTCAAAATAAAAAAGAGCTGAAAATATGAATAAAACAGAAAAAAAATTAAAATTAAAATTTCAACAATCATCCATTTCCCATCAATATGCACCAAGAAAATGAAAATTTGATTTTCTGTAATTTTGGACTCCATTTACAGTCCACAATAATCGTGCGATTCATACTACTCGATATGGTAACTCTACATGATATATGCAGATTTTCAATTTGGGGCTACAATTTGCATCATACATATATGCTATAGGATTCAATTTGAATCCTAAATCATATGATTTTGACAACAGTGGGCCTACCTGATGATTAGTTCAGATCTTGTACAAGTTCACCAAATGTCCAAAAAGTCACTAACACGTTGAGCCAAAAACAAATTGTTCACAAACTTTCAAGATTTTCTTATATCCATATAGCATATATCATATGGCACGCTATTAAAGAGGAATTATCAGGTCCTGATGCATGAGGATGCGAATATCACCCTCTTGTCAACCAATGCTTCTGTCATTCAGATCATTGATCTGGTGGGCTTCACTGTGGATGGGGATGACTCAGAAAATTTTAGATGGGAAGTTTCTAGCCATCCAATCTTTTGACTTTTCCACACCAACGCTGTATTCTTCTAACCATACACATATTTACAACCCACTGATCAAAGATCTGGACCCAACAATTTCTCACAATTAAAACAGCATATATAAATAAGTTCAACCTGACATAAATTTGGGGGGATTCAAGATAGAAGGATTATTAACAGACTAGATTAGGCAAATAGAGCACATTGGAAGGCTGGGATTAAAACAAGTTTCAAACTACGCACGCACAAGTTTCCAGCTAAATGGAATAGTTGTTACTTAAAACACACACACGTGTGTGAGTGGGCACATGTGTGTACTGATCAAGATCTCAAAGCTATATAACAAGGATTAAAAAAGAAAAACAAGAAACGAATTGAAACTTCCAATCCAAGATAATCCATTCCTACCTGATCTGAAGTCTTCACGTCCTTGGTGTAATGCGCTGCATCAGATCCAGATGCGGAGGAACTTCCACTGTCAGAAATCTGTGCATCAAAAATTTTACATAAGCACTCAATTTGATTCTGAACAAAGACGAAACATAAAAAATGCATTCGAATGTGGTACGAATTGGACTAGGCAATTATTATTCTAGTGACGTTGAAGTAACCCAAATTTTTATTCCCTCTTTAGCATGAATATAGAGTTACAACACTTCAAGTTGGATCTGAAGAACACAAATGCAATTAGATGGCTAATTCCTCATTAGGAATGCAATGGAAACATCATTAACTGTTCCCGTTTCCTCCTGATTAATACTGTTACCTGCCAAATTCCTTTGTGTTTCCAAAATGCAACCCTAAATAATATTACCATTTACATCCATAAAAAAATATGTGGTTTGCTCGAATGCAACCCAACATACTGCAAAACGATACATCGGGGCTTTAACGTTTGAATCTGGGTCATCTTGCAATGATCCAAACCATTCATATGACAAGTCTCACTTTGTATGGTGGAAAGACATCAAATAAAAGCTCTCAATTGGATTATTGCAACCCTTTGATAATTTTACTCTTTTGCTGTGAACAGGAACAGTCACTATAAACTTTCTACATTCAATGGGTTGGAATATTCAATCTGAGAGTTTTTTTAATGTCCCCCATCCGAGGGGGCCTATCAAATAATGGTCTGTGTCATTGGAAAAGGCCCAAATCCAAAATGGCTAGAGTCCCAAAGTATCTTATTAGAATATGTGGGGATGTATGTTAGCAAACATCAAAAAATAGAACTATTTATGGAATAGTATACCTCAGCCATTAACTCAAAAAGGTCAAAAAATTACCACTTGAAGATCCAGATTTCATGCTAGAGCTGCGTCGAACTACTCGATCTACTACCATTATCCACTTGCTTTTTCTCCTTGCACAGGTGATGAAGAAGGGACATTCTTTTCATCTACTACAAACCAAGTATTTTAATTAATAACACCGTCTGGAGTATTGCAGGAAGAGAAACTGAACCAAAAGATGAAACATGAAATGCCCAACCCAATAAAAAACTGTGTTGCTTATTTGACTATCAATGATATAGGTAGACCCCACGTTCACTTGGTCCGGACCATTATTTGGTGGGACCCATCCTGACCTGGTCATGCCCCAAAAATCTTTCTCATTAGAACTCCTACCTATACAATCAGAAGATCTATTTCCCTGGATGAATACAGATGGTTCTAACCATCCATCCATTCACGGCCCACCAACAGGATAGTTGAGATCACCTAATGAAGGAGATCTGCATAAGATGGATCATCCTCTAAAAGGGACCACACGATGAACAATTTGATCGCTAAAAGGTGGGCCCAGCCAGTACACCTGCTGGTCCAAACTAAAACCTCGTTTGGTCGGTGGAGTACCAACGAACACTGCAAACTGAAATACAGGCAATCTTCAGCGTCTACAGAATTCATACCTGTTCTACTTTCCTTTGGTGCCTCAACAGCTTCGGGGACTGGATCCTATAAAAATCAAAACAAAATATTTTAGCTAATCAACCTCTTCATAAATAAAATTAAAGGAAAAAAAAAAAAAAAAAAAAGCAGTAGAAGAAGAGCAAGAGGCTGGAAAGCAGAAAAATACGATCTGGTAGCTCACCACTTCTCGAACATTATTGGGTGCAGTTTCCTCTCTTCCCAGAACCACAATCTCGTCTTCTTCTTGTTCTTGCTCAAGCTCTTCTTATAATTGGTCACGAACCTGTCAAGCTCCCACAGAGTCTCTGCATCAAAGCTATCAATGTCCACCTCGATCTCGTCGTCGTGCTGGCTGAGGTCGGAATTCCTTTTCTTGATGATCTGTACGATACTATCCAGCTTCTCCGGCGGCAAATTCACGAGGTTCGTACTCAGCTTCTGCTTCTCTTCATACGTCATGTCCCGCTTGTTGGGGTCCTTGGCTTTTGGCTTCTTCGGGGCAGCCACCCTCCCAGTCGGTGTATAAGTCACCGACACCACCGGTTTCGAATCAACAGGGAGCGTAGTCGACTCCGACCGATCGAGGATCCGCTTCAATTCGGGTGGAGGAGACTTTCTCATCTTATGGGCTGCAGAGTGGTCCTATCCTCTGCATCAAACCTACGGGCGATGGAGTAACCCACATCCTCTACATCAAACCTCCTTGGGTGGAGATTATGCTCAGACTCTATAACGGCCCACCGATCTCAAATATCTTCAACAGCTGCTCCGCCATGATATGGACGTCCTGGTGTTTTGGGTTATACATCATGGCATTCCTGAACGTCAGTCTGACATCCTCCGCAAACTCCCTCGGAGACTTGTACCAGTTCTTGCTGAGATGGGCGTTCACAGTGCCAAGGTCCATCGGGCGCTTGATGATGCTGTAGTAGTCGTGCAAGCCAAGACCTTTGACGTCCACCGGTGAATTGAAGACCCAGCCGTGCTTGTGTTTCATCAGCTTCGACAGCAAAGCGCTGCAGTCCTTGAAAGCCCTGTCCATTGCAGCCGCCCCATAATTATTGCCGCCATGCTTCTTGCCGCCGTTGCATTTCGGCCTCTTGTCTGGGGGTGGGAACCTGTCCTTACCGAGGAAGAACTCCGAATTGCGGTAGTGCTGGTTTGCTTTGGGGTTCGCTTCTCCTTGTCGACGACGCGATGTCGCTCGTGGCGCCGCCGCACTGGCTGTTGGAGACAGAGAGACGCTGAGCTGATGCGGCGGGCGAGGCCCGCCCGATGCGACCTCGGAATGCACCTGATTGACGGCATTGGCGTTGTGGTTGTTGTTGTTGGCGGAGAGCTGGGAGTGCGTGTAGCCGGTCAGGTGGGCCTCGCGGGCCTCAAGCTTCCGGACGAGCGAACGGACCTGATCGAGCTCGCGAGCAAGCCTGGGCGG
>PVNU02003525.1:0-74301 GCA_003013855.2 Liriodendron chinense | reverse complement strand
TATAAATCCACCTCGTCCATCTATTTTGGGAGCTCATTTTAGTACAGGAAAACAAAAATGAACCGGATCCAAGACTCAAGTGGCCCTCACTAAAGGAAAAGGTGGGTAGGTAAATTACTACCGTTGAAACCTCCCTGGGTCCACAGTGATGTTTATATGACATCCATACCGTTCATAACGTCACTACTACTGGGATGAAATGGAAACACAAATATTATCCTGATTCGAAACTCATGTGGGTCCACAAATATTTCAACTGTGGACGTTCAATCCTCACGTTTTCGGGCCACTTGAGTCTTGGATCTGGTTCATTTTTGTTCTCATGTCCTAAAATGAGGTCCCAAAACAGATGGACGGGGGTGGATTTATCAAAAAAATCACTGTGGGCGCCACCTTGATCCCAGCGCAGGAACTTCATGCGCAAGGCTTTAGCAGAAATCCGCGCCCCGTTGTCACTAGCCAGGTGGCTAGTGGTCGGTGCTCTGTGTGCCCCACCATGATGCATGTGTTTTATCCACATCGTACATTCATTTTTCCGGATCATTTTACAAATGAATCCCATAAATGATGCGGATATAAATCTCAGGTGGACCACACTATAGGAAAACAATAATGATTGAATGTCCACCATTAAAATCCTCCTAGGCCCAATGTAATGTTTATTTGACATCCAAACTTTTTAGGTCATATGGACCTGGATGAAGGGAAAAAACAAATATCAAGTTGATCCAAAACTTCTTTGGCCCTAACAAGTTTTTAGTGGTGAACGTTCAATTAACATTGTTTCCTGTGGTGTGGTCCACCAAAGATTTGGATCTGCATTAGCTTTGGTACCTCATCCTAAAATCATCTGTAGAAATGGATGGACAAGCGTAAATATTCAGAAAACCATCAAAGTGGGCCCCACGGTAAGGGTAACACCCACCAAACTGTTATGCGAGTAACACCTAATTTGCACCCATTGCCACTAGCCAGGTGACTAGTGGTCAGTGTTCTGTGGACCCCACCATGATTTTCTATCAAATTTCTCAATTTTTTTTACAAAATACAAAATCTAAATTTCTTTTTAAAAATCATAATTTCTTTTTTGAAAATCTATTTTTTCAAACCGACAAATTTTATTCAAAATTCTTGATTTATGTCAAAATGCCAACTTTTTTTAAATCCTAATTTATGTAAAAATTCTTTCAGATTTTTTGTTCTTTTTTAATCCTAATTATTTTTTTTATTTTTTCTGCATTTCAATTTTTCTTAAAAATTATTAATTTTATTACATTTTTTTCAAACTTATAAATTTTATTCAAGATTAACTCAACATTTTTTCAAAATCACAATTTTTTAAACTTTCTGATGTTAGTTTTCAAAATGCCAATTTTTTGAAAATCTAATTTTTTTTTTTTATCAAAATATGTCAATATCTTTCAAAATGCAAAACCTCAATCATTCTCGAAGTCTACATTATTTCAAACTTATACACTTCATTCAAACGTCTCAATTTATTTCAAAATGCCAATTTCTTTCAAAATTCTATTTCTTTTTTTAATTTAGAATATTATTTTCAAAATCTCGAAATTTTCCAAATCCTATTTTTTCTTTAAATATTGTTAATTTTTAATAAACTGTCAACTTTTTTTCTAAAATTCCATTTTTTTTAAAACTTATTAAAGAAACAATTTTATTTAAAATGAATTGCGATGTATAATTTTCAATTTACGACGGACAATATTCGTCGTTAAATCCAGGAAGGTCCGTCGATAAATCCCAACATCCCGTCTCCGGACGCAGAATTTTACGACGCAGGAAATCCCTCATGAATTACATTACTTTACGACGAATTAGATCCGTCGTAATATTAACGACGGATTATATTCGTCGTTAATTCACAGTTATCGACGGATTCTGGTCCGTCGTACAATTTTGTCGATTAAACGCCAAAGCGGGAGGTGGTAGTAGTTAGCGACGGACTGTTTTCACCTTAACGACGAATATAGTCCGTCGTTAAACCAAGCCATTTTAACGACGAACCAAGTCCGTCGTTAAATCAAGCGTTTTTGTGTCGTTTTTTTGCTGTTTTGGCGTAGTGGCAAAGGCGTCTACGGTGGGTTTATATAGGACCCAACGTTGGTTGGACGGTCGGTGTTTATGGGAGAACTCACAGACGCGAATCCGAGATTAAGAAGGAAACTTCCTTCCAGGCATTCTCGGACAATATGGACCGTTGGAGACCTAGGTGAGGTCCACACGAAGGTCTAGTAGAAATATGGTCCGTCCATGAAGCGTAGATGCATGGATCTTGGGATTCTGTAATCTGGATGGTGATTTGAAGAGGACCAGGTGTTCGGCTGATGGAGGAGATACTTAAGAGGAGTGCCTTCGTGGGGCAAATAAAACGGATGGATGGCTTGGATTAAACAAAATGGAGTCCACATTGATGGACGGTAAGGCCATCCGGTCGACAGCGGACGTTGCTGTCACAGCGTAAAAGAAGAAGAAGCTCTTCTCACTTCGCCCATCCGGTCAATGGTCAAACGTGGTTGGACCGAGCGTGACATGCGCTCGCCATCTACGTGGGTTCCACCATGATGCATGGGACAAATCCAGTCCATTCATCAGGTAGGCCACAAAATTTTAGGGCAGGACACCAAAAAGGAGGCAGTTCTGACGTTAGATGGCCCACTTACGGCCCGATTTCTGATTAGGTCATTTGTAGGATGATCGAACGGCCGAAATTCGACATGTATGGTTACAATGTTCCCCTAAGCTAATATATGAAGTTTTGTGTGAAACTGATCGTCAGAAACTAGCATACTTAAAATCATTTTTTAACATAAGTTAACTAATGGCAATTTCGTAATTATTGTAAATTTACGAGTGTTGTGAAATCCGACACTTCTACATTGTTTTAGGGTTTATTTTGAGCAACCTAAATAAAAAGATCCTACACTAATTCCTTATGGATTATTTATTATTAATTTATCAATATAATAAATCACGTAATTTACTAAATAATTAATTAAATTGTTATTTTAATTATTTCAAAAACCTGGGTAATTACATTGTGTCGAGCATGATCCTATGAGTCTTGTAGTTGGCAATTCTTAAAGTCGTGGGAGAATTGGATTCCCTTTCTGTCCTCTTCGGAGAAGGTGATCGGCTGTCGCTTCCAGTCGAGCTGCTTCATCGTTCTTTCAGTGTTGTAGGCCTCATGTACCCTTTTAGTGTGGACTTTTCTTGCGTTCTTTGAGTCGCCTCCTCCTCCTGGTCTGCCAAAGATCTTGTGGATTTCTCCTTCGGGTTCGGAGGGCTCTGGTGACGTCCTTCCTTCCTGCTGGCCTTGCCTTTGACGTGTAGATTCTTGTCACCGACGATCTGTTTGCCGAGGTGACCGGTCGTGCTTCCGATCGTTACGCTCTACATAGGATTTGAGGTGTCCTCGACTGATAAGGGACTCAATCTCATCCTTTAAGGAGATGCAATCCCTGGTATTATGACTGTGATCTTGATGGAATTCACAGAACTTTCGCTTGTCCTACGTGTTGGGATCTGCTTTTAACTTGGGTGGCCACATAGTGTACTTCTGGTCCTTGATGTGCATGAGAACTTTTTTCAGTCGTGGTGTTGAGGGGCGTGTATTCTGAATAGCGTCCCTCAGGAGGACCTAATTTCCTGGGGGAGCGATTTCTCCGATTGTCCCTTCTCCTCTTTCTTCAAGCCTTTTCTTTTTCTCACTTGGTCCGACTTCAGATTCTTTTCTAGCCTTTACTAGTTCTTTTGCGTTGATATATGTCTAGGCTTTGGCCTGAAATTCAACCATAGTTTTTGGACTGTTTTTGTCGAGGGCCCACCTGAACTCCTTGTTGCGGGCTCCATTGAGGAGTGCTAGGAGGCTTGCTTCGTCGGTGTATCCCTCAACCTGGACTACCTCGGATGTGAACCTGACGAGCAAATCCTTGAGGGATTTGTTGCTCTTTTGTTTCATGGTAGCTAGATGAGCGGTGGTTTTCTTCATTGTACGACTCCCGATGAACTGTGATCCGAACAGAGTACACAGTTGTGCAAAGGAACTGATCGACTTCGACTTTAGGTTACAGAACCAGGTGAGGGCCGCACCCTTTAAAGTGAGGGAGAATGCTTGGCACATGACTGCCTGACCGACCCTTTCTAGATGCATACAGGCTTTGAAGACCTCGAGGTGCTCGATTGGATCCCCGGATCCAGTGTAGGATGGGATATTACTAGGCACCTGGAATTTTTAGGGTCGGGGATCCTACATAATTTCGTCCATGAAGGGCGATTCGGTTTGGTCGATCATAGCCTGTAACGATGTTGGTATACCTAAACCGTGCTGCTGCTCCATTACGACGAACTTATTCTTTAGATCTTCTAGTTCCTTCATCCATTTTGGAGTGCGACTAGTGCTAGACACCTCTGTTGGTTCTGGAAGTTCGTGGTCACCCCCTCCGATACGTTGTTTTGTTTGTGATGTCAATGTCGAGCGTCCAGTGAATGACGTAGGTCGCCGACGTGGAGCCTTCCTCCCGCATTGTTAGTTGGCTGATGAGCTTGAGCCGTCGGAGATGGGATGGGTTCCATGGATGGTTGAGCTTGTTGGACAGACGGAGCACGGCTATTTGATGGGTTTTGATAAGATGCGTCTTCATGTTGTTGGGTAGGCAGGGGTGGTAGGCGGCGTTCTATCCGATCCGTAATGTTCGCAAGGCGCATCATCTCCGATCGCACATTTTGGATGTCAGCTTCTATAACATTCCTCCACATGGGATCGTCCATCACTGGACGTGGTGGAGGTGGAGGAAGGCGGCAGCCTCCCTTAGTGTCATTCGTGATCGAGTATGCGCTGCAGAAGCTTGGGATTGAGCCATATTGTGATCTCCATTCCTTTGAACAGATTCTGCTTGAGCGATAACTTTCGATTCATGCTTCACGTTCCTCTTTGGTGACATTGTGAAGTGATTTCGAAGAACAACAAAAGATGTCTTAAGTCGACCCGACAATGGGTGTCAATCTGTTGACGTTAAATCTTGTCACCAGATGTTGATTGTAGATCAACTAGTTGATCAGGGACCAACTTGAATCTTTGCCGTTGGATTGATGGATGATCAGGAAGACATGCGAGCTAGAACCTGCAAATACCACAAAGGGTTAGGACGGCCGCTGGTGGTTCCGGCTGATGGCCCTCCCGATGCCTAAGTTAGTGGATGTAGGATAATCACTGAAGAGGAATGAGTCTCAGTAATTCTGTATGCATACCTTTGATCATAGCACGGAGGGATATTTATAATGTATATAGTTACCGTATTCGAGTAGGATCTTACTTGCTATTAAGATTTATCTCCTACTTAGGATGGGTCACGATCATGGGTAGATACATGATTGTCTTGGAGAGATTAGTGAGATTATCTACGCAGTGCAGATATCTCTCATATTAGTGGAAAGGTGAATCCCGTGACTTGCGGAACACGCGATTGAGTTTTGGTCTTTCGGGGGCTGGCGCTCGGTCGGTTATGATCAATTAGCAAGTTCGCTCGTCAGGGGTCGGTCGCGGGTGAGAGAAGTAGGTGATTATTCAAGTGTGATCGGGTGAGAGATACCGACCGCTCTAGCCCGGAGAGGAAGGTCGTGTACCGAGGAATGCCGACTGCTTATATAGAATAAGAAAGCAAACATTAGCAAAGTACGGACGCAGACAATCGAAGCGTTTGAGCATTCAGGCACGGAAGTAGAGAATGTCAGGTGTGTAGCTTTGACCAAGTAAGTACGAGGTATCCCAAATTAACCCATAACATATAGCATAGCACATGCGCCCGACCTAGCATGGTGGGCACATGTCCTTCTGGGTCTTAGCAGAGTTTTAGATTTTTTCGGCTATGGGGGAGTGGGCGCATGTTGCTATGGTACTTAGCCAATTTTTAGTTTCTTTCTGGCCAAAAAGAGTGGGCGCATATGCCTCTTGAAAAGGGTGGAATTTCCAACACTTAGCATATTTTCTGAGTTTTTCGGCCAAGAGGAGGTGAGCGCATGTCCCTCTGTAAAGTGTGATTTTTCTACTACTTAACCATTTTTCAGAATTTCCTCCCTCTCTCTCCCTCTGCATCGGACTCCGGCGGAAAAATCCCTTTTCATCGAGGGGTTCCGGCGAGGAAATCCCTTTCTGACGAGGGGATCAGACGAGGGAAGACGGAGTGTGCACATGTTACCTCTTGCATCGCTCTGAGGTCGTCCGAAGATGATGTTGCTTATGGTCATCAGGTCGGTATGTTATTTATACTAATTTAATCGGGTTCGAGTCCAAGCAAACGGATACTGCAAGCGCATGTATTTTGGAAGGATTTCCAGGCACATGTGCCGGGCAAATGTGGTTGGCGCATGTTGCCTGGCGCATGTGATTTCAGGCTGGGTGCATGTCGTTTCAGGTCGGACGTATGTCTCCAAATCGAACTTTTTCTGAACGATTTTTGGGAGATTTTCTGAGAAGGATTGCTCCAGACGCATGTAGCTGGCGCATGTGGTTTTGGAGCTCTCGCATGTCTCTCTTAAAAGATGCAATTTCTCCACTAAGAATATTTCAGGATTCTGTACTCTGCAAGAGAGAAATGGCTCCTAAACTTAGAATATTTCAGGATTTCAAGCTCCGACGGGCAACTCTTCCAAGGACAGGTACCCTTTTGGGGACCGAAGTCAATGATGCCAAGCCACTTTTAAGATCTTATCGACCTATCAAATGAACAGGATGGGGCATGGAGGACCAGATGTTGTAAATTTTGTAGTTACTTCCCAATTTGGAACCACCGGGTCAGCTTTTCATATATGAACTTCGCTCCGGGAAGCGCGCACATAAAAATATGCACCGCACGACTTTCAAACTTCCTAGTTAAAGGTTTTTGGGCATTCTAGATCATTTGACAGCAATACGCATGTCCAGTTCCCTTCCAAAATAATATTTGTAGGCTTTTGAATCTTTTCAGTCAGCTCCAAACAGGGGCAAAATACATTTCGAGGTGCGCAGGTAAAGATATGTGTCTCATGACATTCAAACATGCTAGTTAAGGGTTTTCGAGTATTCTGGATCACTTAGTGGTAATACGCATATCCAAATCTACTCTGAAATAACATTCATAGGTTTCGATTATCATTGCGCAGGTCACCTAGGGTTAAGGTTGCGCTGGCATCCGATCACGTTTTCCAAGTATTTCCCGATCCTGGAATTAATCCAAATCATCACTATTGAACCGTCATGCGTTGATTTATCATGGGTGAGATTTCAAGCCCCAACACCTGCAAAGCGGCGTGAATCACAGGGGCATAACCATGGTAGACCCTACTCTCTGGAGTTGGCGAATGTGAATAGTAGATCAAGCGTCCATGCAGGTCTGCGCATCCGAAATGACAAAGGGTCATACATTATGTGTATAAAAAAGGATGAGTAGGATGTCCTTGTTCGTAATGTTGAAGAATTGACATCGAAATGTTTAAATAAGAACATTCCAATACCTAAATGAGACTCGCTAAATATGAAGCGTGATATAATTCCACAGTTGGACTTGGCATTGTCGCGCCTAAATAAGGAGATTATAAGAATGTTGAAGCGTTTGGCGAGATTCTAGGTTGATGGAAGGGTGAATAATCCACTATGTGTATCGGATTCGAATATGTCAAACGAACAGCTCGAGAGTTATTCAGATTTTGAATGAGAAACAAATCTCGGTTATAGATAAGGCTCTCAATGGAGCGGGTCAGATCCGAGATCCGATTCACTCCGAATCCATATAATGCGGATTTGGATCTTAAAATAGGTCTGATTAGTTAAATAGACCAGATTTGGATCTTAAAATAGGTCCGATTACTTAAATGGACTGGATATGGATTCACAGGAACATACCGAGTTCGATCCGAATCCGATTAAGATCCAACTCATTATCACCTTACTGTATATGTTATCTTCATGTTGACCATCCGTTTTACAAATTATTTTAGGCCATGTCGACCATACCATAGTAAATAGTGGGATTTGCATCATTTTTCTACTAAATTAAATATATTATATTATATATTTTATATCATATATTTTTTCAAATTTGTAATGGGGGGGAATTTGGACCTAGATCCAACCCGAATCCGATGGTTATATGGATTTTGGATCGAAAATGGATCTAACAATTTATAAATGGATCGAATATGGATGTCACCTTTTGGATCCGAGTTGGATCCGAATCCGATCCGAATTCGTCTACAAATATATAGACTTGGAGCCGGATCCAACTGGATCCGATCCAGATCTGACCTATTGAGAGCCCTAGTTGTACGATGTTTATTCTATGTTCTAACTGATCTCAGTCATTGTTATTAAATTTTTGTATTTTGGTTTTAGATTAAATAAATTTCCTATTATTTTGAATGGCATGTCACTTGTATGTTTCAGTGGTGGAATTGAGATATCTTAAATTATTTTCCTGTTTCAGGCTTTCAATGAGATTTATTGTGTTTTAAGTCTATTTATCATTTCTATGTAACAAATCTATCAATTGTTATAAAATTAATTATTTATAATATTATAAAAGTAATTATAGTGTCCCCTTTTCAAACTTCTCACCGAATAAATTTTAAAGGATTGTATAACAATTGAAACTACACCAGCGAGAGGTTGTGAAGGAAACGAGGTTTGGTGGACTTTTGTATTTACGATGTAGTAAAATACATCAAAGGATGCTTCACTGGTTGATAAACCAATTTGACACTAAAATCCAATCTTTCCATATCGGAGTTAAGAAATTAACGATAACAAAAACAGATATGTCCATGATAATGGGATTATCCACCGAGGGAGAAATGATAGAATTGGATGAGGTTAATTATTCTTGTCAAGACTTAATGAGAAACTTCACCTGTAAGGGAGATATCATTCCCCTAAAGGTGTTGGAGAAGCACCTCAGCGGCAATGACTCCGGTGATGACTTCAAGAGAGCTCAAGAGAGCATTCATCTTGTATGCACTAGCAGTAATCCTTTGCCTAGATACTAGTACAGTTATGCAACCAGTGTACTTGAAGCATCTCGTTGACCTTCAGCATGCCAGTAGAATTGCATGTGGTTGTCACATTATGAATATACTGATTGAGTCGTTGACACAATATCGTCATGCTGAAAAATGATCTGTCTAGATGTCTAATGTTTTTACAGGTAGAAATCATGTTCTGATGAATTTTCTTTAAGTATCATGGGTCGGCATATATATGCCTCGAAAATATTACTTGATGTGTTTTCATCTATGATATTTTGAGCATGTGATTCACGAAGGCATAGATATTTCGGAGATAAGAATAATGATACAAGAAAAATCATGGATGGTGTTGATAAGTGAAATTCATGATGGTGGGCCCCATTTTACACTTGTATATGCGTTTCCAGAATTTGAGGGTAGAGTTGTAATAATCGTAATGATGAAGGGCAACTTCAACTATGAGTAGGATATATTTTAGTACGAGTAGGTTGTCTTCTTGGGAAAAGGACACAAATACCCCTTTGTTGTATGATAAGGTTATCCTACCCTCCTTTGTAATAGAACCGGCCTCTAATTGCGTTAGGCACTATGGGGATACAAAACAAACAATGTGAGAAACTACAGCTACTCCATATTCCTTGGTGTATGAATAAGAAAGGGTGCCTCCATGCACAATTGCCTAAACATTTATTGATAAAAAAAAATAATAACAACTATAGATAAGATGTTCGTACTGGCTTTTAGGAAAACACATATAAGGCATCTGCTCACTGAACACTACATTATTTCTAGAAGTGAACATCATACTTGTACAGATGTATTACCCAATGACCGGTTACAATCCAACATGCCATGCCAAGGGGTATATATATATATATATGTATATAGAGGAATGCTCCCCTACGAACAGTAGCGTAGGGGAGCTATATGCGCACGGTAGGAAAAACTCTCAAGGACTAGATAGGCACCAGTGCAATTCACTTTCTTGACGTGGATTTTCTTCCAAGGATTTAGTGCATAAGTAAGCTAGGTGAGGCTCACCATGATGTGTATGAGAAATCCACCTTGTCCATTCGTTTTTTGAGCTCAATTTAGGACATGCGACCAAAAATGAGAAGGATCCAAAACTTAAATGGGCCACAAGTGAGGAAAGAGTAGAGAAAGAAATGTATACCATTGAGACCTTTTTTGGCCCCACCTTAATCTTTATATGCCAGCCAAACCGTTTATAAGGTCATTCCATCATGTATTGATTGAAAACACACAAAAAAATTAACTTGATGCAAAACTTTTGTGGCCATATGAATGTTTCAACAGCGGTCATTCAATCTGGTCATTTCCTATTGTGTGGCCCACTTGAGTTTTGTATTCACATCATGTTTTGTAGCGTGTACTAAAATGAGCTCAAAAAATGGGTGGACGGAATGAATTTATCACAAATGTCACGGTGAGCCCCACCCATCATCTCTCCCCACGAAAGCCTTTGGCAGGAAATCCTCGTCCAGATGGAAGTGGATGGTGTGGGGCGCGGAATGGATACCCCTACTAGAAACGGACGATCCTATCAGGGGCATTATGGGGTCCACCATAGGAAGCAGTGGTGACAATAACCCCACCATTAAAACCTTAGCAGGGCCCACCCTGATGTTTCTTTGACATCCAATCTGTTCACAAGGTCAATGGACCTGGATGAAACGGAAACATAAATATCAGCTTTATCCAGAACTTCTGTTGCCTCCAAGAGGTTTTCAGTGGTAGGCATTCAGTCACCACTGTTCCTGTGGTGTGGTCCATTTTTAGTTCACATCCTAAAATGATTTTTCAAAATTGTGGTGTGGTCCACTGGATCAATCAACTTCTCTCATTTTTTTAGTTCACATCTTAAAACGATTTCTACAAATGGATGGACGGTTTGAACATAACACATTCATTATGGTGGAGCCCACATAACTTGGTGACGTCATCACACAAAAGGGCAGCAGTGTGCGCGCATAATAGCTCCCCTACGCTACGGTTCGTAGGGGAGCATTCCTCTCATACATATGGAAAATGGTACTACGAGGTGGACGTCATAGAAACTTCCCAGAGCTGTGTGGGCCCCACCGTGATGTGGATTGGACATCTACCCTATCAGTCAGATGCACCATTCCATGGTGTTCCACGAGCTTAAAATTCAGGTTAATCCATGACTTAGGCGGTCCACACCACATACATCAGTTGAGAGGGGTGATCTGCCCATTAAAACCTTCATGATCATTATTGGGCCCACCGAGATATTTTTCACAAATCCAGCCCATCTATTGTGTGTGTCCCACTTGGATGAGGGGTCAGACCAAGTTTCCGCCGCATCCAAAACTCAGGTGGGCCGCACCCAGTACTTTTAGATATTTTAGGCATGTCTTAACATGGTTTTAGATGGTATGGCCCACCTGAGTTCCGTATATAACTGATTTTTCGGATATCCCATAACCTAAAGGGTACCCATCAAATGCACGGTGTTGATGTCCAATCCACGTCACGGTAGGGGCCCACAAAGCTTGACCTCATGGGAAGTTCCCATGAGGTCCACCTCATAGTACCATTTCCATATATATATATATATATATATATATATATATATATATATATATATATATATATATATATATATATATATTTAGAAGGCCACATGCTGCAACCTTTTGAAGTATAGCTTTTGAAGTATAGCTTTATTTGAAAAGAGGACTTTATTAGCAACTCAACGGAACATGTACTACTGAAACCTATGGTACAGCAAAGAAAAGCAACATGCATGAATAGAAATACACATATCTTAGTTGAGTTCAATGGGGGGGGGGGGGGGGGGGACTCAACATCAATGTACCCAACATTAACATTGGTTGGATCCATTGAAGGTGGCTTGTTTCTATATGTAAATGTATATATGAAGGTTCTAACTTTCCTGGCCAACCTTACTATGCAGCGAAAGAAATGTGCTGCAAAGAGTAAACCATTCAATAAGAGCCATCCAAGGACTGAAATGAGAATAACGTCGGAGTGTTGAGGCAAGTGATCTGCAGTGCTGACAGTAAAATAGGCTATCCCATAAGTAACGATCATTGAAGACACGCTCAACCATGTGATGATCATTAAGGCCCACATAAAAATCCTTTGCTTGATATGGAATCCACTTGTCAGCAACAAGATTATGCTCAAAGATGCAATGAATGCTATCACATTGAAAATTGTGAAGAGTATGTAATGTTCTGGATAGTAGTGGGCCATGATCGACTCCCCTGCAGTTACGCTTATATTCCCTTTTAAAATTGTGATGAAAATGAAAATTCTTCATCCTTGCCACATGCAGTCAATGGATTTAAACTGTCCATCTGCTGGGCCTCACTTTGGATGGTCAAGGGTGCGACAACCATACATCAGGCAATCCTAGCCACCCAACTGATGGGGTTCAAAGTGATGGTTGAAGTAAAATAAAAAAGAAGTTTTCAACCATAAAATATCTGAATTAAACGATACGGCGGGCCAGAGATTCGCGGATACCTACGGCTGTCAATGGGCTGGCCCACCAATCACGTTTAGGCTGCTTTGAGCCGAGCTTGGGCCCAAGGGTTGGACGCGGGTGTAAAACTTAAGCCCGTTTATTAATCACGCCAGGCTTGGTCTGAGCGTACGATCCTGTTAGACCACCTGAACCCAGCCCAGCCTGGCCCATTTCAGGTTTGAAGGCATTTTTCTACAAACACTGATTTTCTGTTCATAGCAAATAGAGGATCTGCACTCTTTTGTTGTCAATATCCTTACCTGATTGGGCACACCAAACAAACAGTCTAGACCTTGCACAATGGCTTGGGCTGGGAACTAGACCATGCATAATCATCACCGGCTAGGGTTTGGTCGTTTGCGGGCTAGGTTTGGAAAGACCTTCTGCCCCGAACCTGGCCTGCTCGTTGACAGGCCTGATCAAGAGATACATGCATGAGAATAAAAAAAATGACTAAAATGCTGGTGAACTGTTTTTTTTTTTTCATGTCTACTCGGGAGGGATTTAATACTCCAATAACTTATAAAGATTGATACGATGTCACTCATGGATTGCTAATGAAGCATAAATTAATTCAAATTTCTTATTATTATTATTAATTTTAAATACAATGGTACACATGACATGGGCACTTGGACCCATGACATCAGCATTGAAACTCACTCCATCTACCACTAAGCCATGGGTTGGAACGTAACCCAAATTGAACCTACCTCGAAAAAGTGGGTGGAGAAATGTCTACCATTGAAACCCTACCCTCAGTCCACTGTGATGTTTAGATACTATTTATGTAGTGTTCATAAGGTTATTCTTGCTGAGATGAACTAAAAACACAAAAATATTAGTGATCTAAAACTTTTGTGGGCCTACGAATGTTTCAACAGTGGGCATTCAATCTCTATTGTTTCTTACTGTGCGGCCCACTTGAACTTTGGATCTACATCATTTTTGGGCCCATATCCGAACAAGATCCAGCAAAACGGATGAATGGGGTAGATTCCTCACAAGCATTACACCGGTCCACTTAGCTTCCAGTTTTAGGGAGTTGGTGGGAAAGGCTTCCCACCGGGATTTCCAACTGGTCGGTGCTCTATGGGCCCCACCATGATGTATGGTTTTTATCCATTTTGCTAGATTATTTTATTTTACGGCATAGAACCAAAAAACACGAGGCAGATCCAAATCTCAGGTGGACCACACTATGGAAAACATGATGATTAAACCTCTAGTTAAAATCTTCTTCGGGCCACAAAAGTTTTGGATCGAGCTGATATTTGTGTTTTCCCTCCATTCAGGTCTGTGTGACCTCAAATAAACATTACAGTAGGGCCTAGCTAGGAAGTCTTTAATGGTGTTCAATCACTACTGTTTTCCTATAGTGTGGTCCACCTGAGATTTTGATCTACCTTAATTTTTTTTTTGGGCTTTTGCCCTAAACGATCTGGAAAAATGGATGGACGGCATGGATAAAACACAAGTCATGATGGGGCCGCGGAGCAGCTACCAGCAGCCACCTCGCTTCTGGCGGCCTCGATAGGGAATCCGCGTCCAGAAAATGAGGTGGGCTTATATATAAGAGGAGATCATATGGAGTGGGCCCAATCGTTCTGCAGCATGTCTCCTGAGTCTCACTGTGTATGGAGCTACCACACTCGAAGATCCTGGACCTCTATTTTGAATCTGATCTTAACCTTTCATTTACAGGGCCCAAACCAAAGGTCAAAATCTGTCCTATCGAATGAAATTTTGAGGCATGCTCCATCCATGATGAGACACCACGGATCATTGGTTTGGATGGTTGACGCGTGGTTGTCACATGTCAGAACCAAGAAAGGAGTGTACACTGTGCAAAGATGCAGGCCACGTATCAGAAGGAAAAAAAAAACTTTGACACTCTGCAGGAAGGTTATGCTTCATGCGCGTGCACACAAAAATTACAAACTTCAGCCTGCATTCACCTCAAAATAAACCGTCCAAATCATTGCCCCTACTATAGATAGATCCTATTCTGAAGATTCAATAAACATATAAACTGTAACTGCTGATTGCAGGACATATAATGGACGGTTGAAACAGAAAGTAATTAACTGTCCAAATTCAAGAACAAGATGTCCACTAATCAGACAGTCCATCGCACTATCTTATCCGTCTAATTTGAGATGCATGAAGTATCATATCTATTATCTATGTATAGTTATTGGTTATGATTGAGTGGGCCATGACATAGACAGACATTGATGAATGTGCGGACCCCACGAAGAACCCTTGCATATCATTATCAGCCTGCAAAAACTCGGCGGGGAGTTATTGTTGTCAATGCCCATTAGGCCAAACAGGCGACGCTAGAAAAGATGGAAGTGGCTGCACTCTTCCCTTGGTTTCATCCAGTGGAGATTTTCCAGTGATCAAAGTTACACTAGGTAAGCATTTCTTTGCAATTCCTTGGATTTTCAATCATCCAGACCATTGATTTGATGGATACCGCAGTAGAGGGCTACATTCCAAAATCTCCCTAATTGGAGGATCTTACCCATCCAAAATTTGGCTTCTTTGATCAACGGTCTTGGTCACCAGATAATGGCCTCCATTTATACAAACAATGAACTAAGGCTAAGGATCATATGTAGTCCGTACCGTTTCTTATGTCATAGTCATTCCCATCGTTCAATGATGAACCTTATCTGGTCTTGTGGAGAACGGGCCACATGGTTGAACAATAAAGTGATCTGGACCGTTCTTGAAATGGGCCATGTTGTGGATGGATCACAGTCACAGATGATGAAGTAGACAGTTCTAGTCGTTCAATCATTGAATATTTGTGATCCATTCACCGGTTGGTGCAATCACTGGTGTTGGGTTAGCTTTGGCCTGGTGGCCTGGATTTAAAGCTGTGGGTCGGATCTATTTCAGAATCTTGATTTTGCATGGCGTGACATTGGTTTTAAGACTCGGCAACTCAACTCGTACAGACAGGTTTGATCCCGAGTTTCAACTGAGCTTAATTAGGCCTACTTGCCTATTACTCAAACTCACTGGGTTTGGATTTTCCATGATAAAGAGTTGATAAACAGTGTGGATTTTGGAACACGTGGTACGTATGAACACGTGTGGGAGACTGAAAAATATACATCTCTAGCATCATTTTCAAAAAAAAAAAAAAAAAAAGTGCAACGGTTTTCCCAACAAATGCCAGTCGATTCCATAGTTTTGAAACTGAGTCACTCAACTCGAAACTGGGCCAGTCTCTACCATAGTTTTCAAACTCAGTTGACTCAACTTGAAACTCGGTCCAGTCAAAACTGTTATTTCTTTAGCTTTTTATTTAATTAATCTTTTTTCCAACAATTTTAAAAATTTACCTACACTAATTATTTTAAATTAGTTATTAAAGTACCGAGTTGAGTCAAGTGAAGACTCGATCAAGTCTTCGAGTTGACTCGACCCAGCTGGGAGTCTAGTTTTGGGGTTTTTGAACTATGGTCTCTACTTATTTTAGAGAGAAATGAAAAAGGGGCAGCATCCGGAGACACCCGAATGCTTGGGCCCACAAACACCCATCTCATTCACAAAAACAGTTGGGTCTTTCTGATGATTGGACCCAATTATCGATCACTACCATTCTTGTCCTGTAGATTGATAAGAACCCAAATTGATGCTGGTTGAGTAATCTGTGCAGGCTGTGGATCAGGACTCTTACTTCTACTTCTTGGAACTTCTTGGTTATACTGGGGACTTAGGAAGCGAAAGATCATCAAACTCAGAGAGAAATTCTTTCAACAAAATGGAGGTTACCTTCTACGACAACAACTCTCTTCTCGCGAAGGCACCGTCGAGGCAGCCAAGATTTTCACCGCGGAAGAGCTCAAAAGAGCGACAAACAACTACAATGAAAATCGGATCCTCGGAAAGGGTGGCTACGGCACCGTCTACAAAGGAATTTTGCCTGACAATAGGATCGTCGCCATTAAAAAGTCCAAACTAGTAGATGACAGCCAAATTGAGCAGTTCATAAATGAGGTCGTTATTCTTTCGCAAATCAACCATAAGAATGTGGTGAAGCTCTTGGGATGTTGTTTAGAGACTGAGGTCCCAATGCTGGTCTATGAATTCGTCACCAATGGGACCCTCTTCGATCACATCCATGGTGAAGCAGGCCCCACATCCTTCTTTTCATGGGATAACCGCTTGAGGATCGCTGCGGAAACAGCAGGGGCACTCGCCTATCTCCACTCAGCGGCATCTGTGCCGATCATCCATCGAGACATCAAGTCCGCAAACATACTCTTGGATGATAATTACACTGCTAAAGTGGCTGATTTCGGAGCTTCAAGGTTGGTTCCTTTGGATCACACTCAACTGAATACATTGGTGCAAGGGACCTTAGGGTACTTGGACCCAGAATACTTCCATACGAGCCAGCTGTCTGAGAAGAGCGACGTTTATAGCTTTGGAGTGGTTCTGGTGGAGCTCTTAACAGGGAAAATGCCGCTATCTTTGGAGAGATGTGAAAAGGAGAGGAACTTAGCAATGTATTTTGTTTCCTACATGAAAGAGAATAGGCTAGTTGAGGTTTTAGAGGATCGGATAGTGAGTGAAACAGGGTTGAACAGGTTGAGGCAGCTGCTGAGCTTGCAAAACGATGCTTGAAACTAAGGGGAGACGAAAGGCCCATGATGAAGGAAGTGGCCATGGAGCTCGAAGGGTTGAGGTTGATCGGGAATCATCCGTGGGTGGTTCAAGATGAGCATGAAGAGAGCGAGCGCTTGCTAGGTGAAGTTCCGGGCTTTGACATGGGCGATTCCAATGCGTTTGATAGTTTAAAAAACCACATGATTATGCCATTGGATACAAGGTGATGATGGTTTAGCAAAACAGATAACACTACCAAGAAGTGGGATCTTGAAAGAAAATCAATCAGATTAGCAAATTTCTGACGTTGTTTGGAGAGGAATGGTAAGGGTGATTCCCTGTTTTCGGCTATCTATCAGTTGGGGGCCCACCTTGTACATGCCCTGACCTAACAAATTAAGTGGGTCCACTAATCTTTTTGGGCCAGGGTTGTGCCTAGTCGGGCACACCTGATGGCTGGCCCATGTCAACATTGGCACATATGCCACCAATCACCCCTGCATTTCTCTTGTTTGAATCGTAGTGAGGAACGGACCTACACTGCTACTATACATTGGAAAATGTGGTTGCTGCTGATACTTCTGAACTCAGTTTAAGAGCCTCATTTTCTAAGATTCTTATTTATGGTTTATATATACGATCTTTGTAAAATTTACCTGATCTCGTAGAAGGTTAGTTATTGTATATGAAGACATTAACAGATCTAAAAATTGAAGCATGGTGATTGTTATATAAGATCTTTTGTTGTTAATCTTTATCTCATGGTTATAATTTAAGATCTTAGTTTGAGAGAATACTAGGAAATGAATTTGATATCTATGGCAATTGAGTTTGCCGCTGTTTTTGTAAGAAAGTAACAGTGGAATTCAATTCATATTTCCAAGATTTTGCTTTAAAAATATGGATATCGATTTTGAAGAAAAAAAGAGAAACATATAAAATGTTGATTTCTGAGGCTATGAGAGGCAGCTCTCACCTTCTGATCATTGTCCTGTAAATATTTAAGGAAAACTGCACTCCAGATTGAGTAATGTAATTATTGCTAGATAAAATTCTTGAGAGAGAAGCAGCATTCACAGAAGATCTCCATGGTTCCATTATTACAAAAAATTATTGCCCTGTATCGCAAGTCATATGATCCAATGTTTATTAAACCAAGAATCGAAAGAAGCTCTCGAAGAGGCATACAACAGAGATTGTGGAGCACATCAACCAGGACCGAAATTACAAGACCGAATCAGATGATTGGGTTACTATTGGCCCACGATGGTGAAGGATGCTATAGAATACGCGCAACAATGAAAGGATTCTCAGTTTCATGCTGATTTTATTCATCAAGCAACACAACCACTTCATTCCACAGTGGTGACATGACCATTTGAAGCTTGGAGAATGGATATCAACGGTTCTAACCATCCTCCAGCTAATGGGTGCTGTTTCATCCTAATTGTAACAGATTAATTCTCAAAGTGGGTAGCAGCAGCTTCCTTTGCCAAATTAAAAACTTCAATGGACCTTCATTTCCTCAAGCCTAATATCAGCAGATTCAGAATTCCCAAAATGTTTATACATGGTAATTAACCTTAATTTAAGGATCATCAGTTCTTTACAAAAAAAAAAAAAAAAAAAGACTCTGGAGATTGTCCTCAATTGCATATTATGCTCCAACAAATGGTCTAGTACTAGAAGAATTCAACATGCCTATCATTAAGATTCTTGAGAAGATGTTATCCAACAACAAAAGAGATTGCCATGAATAATTGCCTAGGGCGCTACTATGGGGATACAAAACAACAATGTGAGAAACTGCAGGGTACCCCATATTCCTTGGCGTATGAATGCGAAACGGTGCCTCCATGTACAATTGCCAGAGAATCAACATTTATTAAGATAAAAAAAAATAAAATAATAACAACTATAGATAAGCTGTTCATACTGGCTTTTAGGCAAACACAATATTTAAGGCATCTGCTGCCTGAACACTACATTATTTCTAGAAGTGAACATCATACAGATACAAATGTATTACCCAATGACCGGTTACAATCCAACATGACACCAGAAGGGGACAGAAGATATATATAGGATAACCGGAAGGCTATATGCTGCAGCCTTTAATTAGAAGTATACCGTTATTTGAAAAGAAGACTTGATCACAAACTCCACTTACATGTACTACTAAAACCCTAAGGTACAACAAAGAAAAGCAATATGCAGGAATACAAATATACATATATGCATATACACGTATATTAGTTGAGTTGAATGTGGGATTCAACATCAATGTACCCAACATTAACATTGGTGGGATCCATTGAAGGAGGTTTGTTTCTGTATAGACATGCATATGTGAAGGTTGTAACTTTCCTGACCAGCTGTATAATGAAGCGAACGAAATGTGCTGCAAAGAGTAGACCATTCAATAAGAGCCACCCAAGGACTGAAAAGAGACTAATGCTGTAGTAATCAGGCAAGGCATCTCCAGTGCTGACAGTATAATAGCCTATACCATAAGTAACAATCATTGAAGACACGCTTAACCATGTGGTGATCATCAAGTAACGCAGGGAGGACGTGGTAGGTCGATCACCGTCTCCCTAACCGAGTGTTCTCGAATCCACGAGAAGAAAATAAAAGAAAAAATAAAAGGAAATAAATTCCGAATAATTGATTTATTGATAATTGAATGAATTATCAAATAAACATAATTAACTTGCTTTAAATAATAAATTAAATCCTAAATTCGTACTTAATACTAACTTGCAAAGGAAGAAAAGAATCCTAATACAATTAGAAAAGAAATAGAAAAATCTGCGCAATTGTATAACGCCAGCACCGTCTTCCTTCCGCTGATACGAGCAATCCACATATCTAATTACCACGAAACTTTGTGCTTTTACTGATATCGACGTACTCTTCAAGATGGTCGGCTTAGATTCTCCATATCAGTAGTATTGGGCCACCTGGACCATCTCCAGTTTCAGTGGGCGGAATTCGAAACTTTCTGGACAGTTCGTACCATTTTGGACGCCACGATCAATCCGTAACTCGGATCGACGTGAAACTTGTTGCGTTTTCTTGGCGTCGAGCAGCTCTACAAAATGGACAGAATGGATCATCATAAATGATCAAGATGGACCCCACAAGTTGGGCCGAAGTTTAAAAATGGGAAAAACAATTTCCTGTTTGAGTTGAAACTCCAAAATATGAAATTCCTTAGTTTTATCTTGTTTTTCTTCCTGTCCATCTCCCGCAGGAAGGTGCGTGATCCACGCCCTCGATCATGGGGTTCTTCCCCTACATCATCAAGGCCCACATAAAATTTCTTCGCTTGAGAGGGAATCCACTTGTTGTTGGATCTGGACTGTAAAATTTAGATAAGTGGTAAATTAAAATGAATATTGAAAATGTAGAAATCTGTTTAAAAATAGATAATAGAAGACTATTTTCTGAAAACAGAAAATAGAAAAAGATTTTGAAAGAAAGAAAATTAAGCAACTTATCGTATAGTCGAGGCGTGATTAAAGATCACTCAGCTTGAAGTTATTCAAATATCCTTAGTGCAACAAGATTAATGGACAACCAACCTCCAGGATACAACCGAATATCCTATGTGCGCGCATATAGCTCCCCTATGCTACGGTTCGTAGGTGAGCATTCCTCTCATACATATGGAAAATGGTACTACGAGGTCGACGTCATAGAAACTTCCCATGAGGTCGAGCTGTGTGGGCCCCACCGTGATGTGGATTGGACATCTACCCCATCAGTCAAATGCACCATTCCATGGTGTTCCATGGGCTTAATATTCAGGTCAATACATGACTTAGGCGGTCCACACCACATACATCAGTTGAGAGGGGGTGATCTGCCCTTTAAAACCTTCATGATCATTTATTGGGCCCAACGAGATGTTGTTCACAAATCCAGCCCATCCATTGTGTGTGTCCCACTTGGATGAGGGGTCAGACCAAGTTTCAGCCGCATCCAAAACTCAGGTGGGCCCCACCCAGTGCTTTTAGATGTTTTAGGCATGTCTTAACATGGTTTTAGATGGTATGGCCCACCTGAGTTCCGTATATAACTGATTTTTGGGATATCCCATAGCCTAAAGGGGACCCATCAAATGCACGGTGTTGATGTCCAATCCACGTCACGGTGGGGCCCACAAAGCTCGACCTCATGGGAAGTTCCCATGAGGTCGACCTCATAATACCATTTCCACACACACACACACACTAGAAGGCTATATGCTGCAACCTTTTGAAGTATAGCTTTATTTGAAAAGAGGACTTTATTAGCAACTCAACGGTACATGTACTACTGAAACCTAAGGTACAGCAAAGAAAAGCAACATGCATGAATACAAATACACATATATTAGTTGAGTTCAATGGGGGACTCAACATCAATGTACCCAACCTTAACATTGGTTGGATACATTGAAGGTGGCTTGTTTCTATATTTACATGTATATATGAAGGTTGTAACTTTCCTGGCCAACCTTACAACGCAGCGAAAGAAATGTGCTGCAAAGAGTAAACCATTCAATGAGAGCCATCCAAGGACTGAAATGAGAATAACGTCGTGGTCAGGCAAGGCATCTGCAGTGCTGACAGTAAAATAGCCTATCCCATAAGTAACGATCATTGAAGACACGCTCAACCATGTGATGATCATTAAGGCCCACATAAAAATCCTTTGCTTGATATGGAATCCACTTGTCAGCAACAAGATTATGCTCAAAGATGCAATGAATGCTATCACATTGAAAATTGTGAAGAGTATGTACGGTACTGGATAGTAGTGGGCCATGATCGACTCCCCTGCAGTTACTTTTTTATTCCTCCCCCTTATGGACACAATCTTATTCTCCTCCCAGACCCCACCAGGAGGGTTCATTCCAGCTTGGAATGTGACTGTAGAGATCAATATGGCCACCACCATTAGTATGCTCCGTGTCTCGGTCAACCAATCAATGTGTTTCTTCCACTTATCCTTTCCATGAGACAATCGTTGAATTGTCCAATTGTCTCTCGTGCCATGCATGACTTTAGCTTCTTTAGCTCCAGCACCTCGGAGGATCCCTTCAAGTTTCATATACTTGGATTTGCTACGGTTTTGCAGTAAAACATCTAAGGCTGTGAAACCATCGACGTTCAAGGCATTCACCTCCTCCCTCATCTTCTTTTTTTGGAGCAAAAACTCCGTGAGCTGCACAGTTCTTGTTGTTATTTCTTCGATAAATAAAAAAAAAATAAAAAAATAAAGAGAGAGTGAAATGACCCAGTGCTCTCGGAAGAAGGGTGGCTACAAAAATAAGGACAAATCAGGGATTGATTAGGTCATGCTATTAGTGTGATTTCTACATAGTAGCCTATAAAATGTGTTCTAGAATTACTACTGTTCAGATCGATCGATCAGACTATCTTACCAACAAATGCGACTGGGAGCACTCTAAGAGTGCTTTGAGAGCACTAGAGCATTAAAAAAAAATGCTGAGTAGGTAGCATTTATCACAATTGTTAGATTAGTAGTAACAAATGTGAAGGAGGAAGATCCAGTCCATTGATTTGATAGCCCCACCATGGATGGATCATGCCCTGAAACTCAGGAGATTGAAAGATTCTAGCTAGCCATCCCATTTTTCTCCAATATTGGACATTTGGCATATTTTTCACTGTTTATTGCGGGCAATAATTGGAGGGTTGGAACCGTGCAACTTGATAAGGTCTTCAGCGCACGGTCCATCCAATGTAGGGCCATTAGCTAACATGGGCTGCGGATGTTTAGACCCGGGGCCCCGTGGAAATAGGAAGAGAAATCTGTTGGTAATCTAAAGTAGTACAAGAACATGCACATAATTCTTTATGGTTTGTGTGTGTCTGACATGTACAATATTGTCAAGGCCAATCACCAGGTTTGTACTACCTAGTTGATTTTCCTGCCCAAATTAAGTGGGCTACTCCACAAATTTGAGGCTACAATTTTAATGGACGGTTTAGAAAACTTCAACTAGATTTTGTTCAACAATACATCTGTTGTTCCATCAATTGAGGCCAACTTGATTAATAGACCAATCTAATTCTTGGGACATGGCATCTACTTTGTGGGAAGCATGAAGGATGGATTGGGTCTAATACCCCACGTGCCATGCTGGTAGATATGGTCGCGTGTACATGAGCTGACTTGCATATTTGTGTGTAGGCATGCTTCCCAAAGCCTCTGGTTAATGAAGGATAGCTAGGGCTCTCAATGGGTCGGATCTGGATCGGATCCTGTTGGATCCAACTCCAAGTCCGTATATCTGTAGACGGATTTGGATCGGATTCGGATCCAACTCGGATCCAAAAGGTGATATCCATATCTAATCCATTTATAAATTGTTAAATTCATTTCCGATTCAAAATCCATATAACCACCGGATTCGGGTCGGAGAATCCACCCCCATTACAAATCTAAAAAAATATTTAATGTAATATATTTAATTTAGTAGAAAAATGATGCAAAACCCACTATTTATTGTAGTATGGTCAACCTAAGAGTGACATTTTGAGACATGGCCTAAAATAATATGGAAAACGGATGGCCAGCATGAATATAACATATACAATAAGATGACGATGAGTCGGATCTTAATCGGATTCAGATTGAACTTGGATTTGTTTCCGTGAATCCAAATCCAGTCCATTTAAGTAATCGGACCTATTTTAAGATCCAAATCCGGTCCATTTAACTAATCAGACATATTTTAAGATACAAATCTGCATTATATGAATACGAAGTGAATCGGATCTCGGATCTGACCCACTCCATTGAGAGCCCTAAGGATAGTCATGCATATAAACCAATCTAAAAACGATGGGCCACTTTACGGGGAGCGTCATTTAAAGCCTGTTTGGATTGTAAGTTACTTAAGATAAGCTACTTATCAGATAAGTAACTTATTTTGGTTTCTGCTTAATTAGCAAATAAGTATGTTTGGTAAACAACATCCTTATCAACCAAATAGTAGAAAAGCATGTTTCTTTCCAATATCATTCCTCAAGTCTGTTTGGTCTCTGCACGTCCAACATCCATCATTTGGGGCAACCTTCGGTGTGGATTGCTCATTGTGTGGGCCCCGCCTTTGATGTGGGCAGTACATCATGCAGGGCCCACCTTGGATGTGGGTCATTTGTACCATTCTTTATATAGGGCCCACCTTTGATGTTGGTCATCCATCAAGTGGGCCCACCATCTATATCCACTGCCCATCATGTAGAGATACCTTTAATGTGGATCGTCCCAAATGTGGGGCCCACCTCTAATGTGGGCCGTCCATCATTCAAGGCCCGCCTTGGATATGGGCTACTCATCATTTGGGCCGACTAATGGTGGGCGTCAATGACCATCGTTTCCTGAGGTGCAGTATATATGAGATTGGATTTTGTTTCATTTTTGGGATGGACCAACAAGGTTGGATGGTGTGGATTTCATGTGCACAGTATGTGGCCCCACTACTCAGTGGGCCACTCAAAACTAGTTGGAAAAACAGACGAATGGCATGTGTAAAACACATCACTCTGGGCCATTGGGGTTTCAATGGTGTCATCATTATCACTGTTGCTTCCTGATGTGGGGTCCACCTAAGGTTTAGATCTACCTCACATGCCAGCCCAGCCCCACTCACATCCAAACTAGATGGACGGCACAGATCAAATATATTGCTGGGGGCCCAGCAAGCTGGATGGTCAACGTGGGCTGGGCGGTGCCACGAAATCAGCACTTTTACTGGTATGGACGAGCATGTCTTGTTTTAGCCAGTAGTGAAAAAGTAGTAAAGCAAAATAAAAATGCTAAAATACTTAACTGATTTTCAGCAAATAAGTAATTATCGTTAGTTATTAACCAAACCAATTTATCTCTAATAAGTTACTTAAATGCTGCCATAGTAAGAAAAGCAAATTATTTAGTGGTATCCAAACGGGCCCTTAGGACCATTTAGATAGCTTATTATGGACCTACTTATAGACTATGAAAATAGTGTTTAGACTTTAGCTTAATATATTATGCTAATGAAAGTTGATTCAAATACCTATTATTATTATAATTTCCATATAATTCTTATATTGAGAGAACCTAATTATATTTCTACTATTAAGTCTTTCAACTAATGACTCTCCAAATTTCGACGTCTCTCTCTCAACCTCTCCCCTCATCTCTCTCGGTCTTTCAACTCGAAATTGGCAATTATAAGTGGACCTCACATCAGGTATACTCCAATCAATGACTAGACCTCTATATTGATTATATGCACCGTTAATTTTCACATCGACGGTTGGAGAATTAGTATATTAAAATATAATGACTTTTAAGAGGAACTGAGCCCAAATCATACCGACATGGAAGATCAATAATCTAATTATGCTGAAATTAATGATAAATGGTTTGGTTGGGCCAATATAAAAGATCAATGGAATGATCGGACTAATTTTGAATCCAAATGGTCTTGTTCCAATTTTACTAAAGATGAACAGTCATATTAGGGCGATGGAAAAGATAAATGACATGATTTGGCCAAAATTGGAGATGAACGGTCAAATTGAATTGATATTAGAGTGCATGGTTGGGCAAATATTGAAAATTAATGGTCTGATTGAATTGATATCAATGATGAACAATTTAACTAAGCTGAAATTATAAATGAATGGTCCAATTAAGCCGATATTGAAGATCAACAGTTCCATCGGGTGGATATTAGAGATCAACAATGTAATTGAATCAATAACCAAGTTGAATGGTCCAATTACAATGATATAAAAAAATGAACAGTTTGATTAGGTTAAAATTAAAGATTAACTAGCCAATGGACTAATATCAAAGATCAATGATCTGGTTAGAGATTAATGGTTGCATCAGGTCTATATTGAAGATCAACACTCTAATTGGATTGATGTTAAAGACTAATGGCCTAAATAGAATGATATTAGAAATAAACAGTCTGGTTAGGCCAATATCAAAGATGAACGATCTAGTGTGGCCGTAATTGAAGATGAATGGTATGATTAGTTGGATATTAAATGTCAACAGTTGATTGGGCTAGCGTTGAAGATCAACTCATATGATTAGGCCAATATCATTGGCGAATGGCTTAATTTGGCAAAATTTGGAAATGAATGATGCAATCGGTTAGATACTGAAGATTAATAGTTTGATTGGGTTCATATTGAAAAATCAACTATATGATTGGAACGACGTCAAAGATGAAAGGTGTGATTGGGCAAAAATAAAGATGAACGTTTTGATTAGTCAGATATTTAGGAGAAATCTAAGATGCTATACCTTCCTATAGGGATGTTGCCATTAGATTATGTTGAGTGGACCTCATACATCATCATCGATGATATGAAATGTTCTAATCAAGCAAACATGGCATTTGATCATTACGCAAGTGCTATAAGTGTTATCATACGCTATGCCAACGATTGGATCATTGCTTTTGGTGTATTCAGCCTGTTATGCTTGGATGCCTCAACTCTTCACGCATGAAGACCACCGACCGGCCGGTCGGTCACGCTGGAAATCAAGGTAGCAGGCTGCTGTGAAGAAAATTAGCCCATCTGACCGGTCGGCCGACCGGCCGGTAGGGGTGTCCGACCGGTCGGACGACCGGTCGGCAGTGTCTTACTGCAACGCGGTTTCTTGCGCGGTTTGCGCGCAAGAGGTTTCTAAATCCGTTTTTCTTTCCTATTAAAGGAGTATTACGAGTTTAGAGGTTACTAAGGTTGCAAAGGGGATTGAGGGAGCTTCTAGGTGAGAGAAAGAGCTTGGAGAAGAGGGTTTCTTCTTGGGTAAGCTTGGGATTTCTCTTATGGGCTTAGGTTTTTGGGTCTTGGGTTCCATCTCTTGTAACTTCTGAGTTTATAGTGGATTTGTGTTGCTTTGTGCCGTGGTTTTTTACCCTGAGGGGTTTTTCCATGTAAAAATTCGATTGTCTATGTGTGGGTGATTGCATGCATTGTGATTGCATTATGTGGCTTGCTTGATTGAATTTGTTGCTTGTGTTCGGCTTTGCTTCCGCTGCCGGCCCTCCTATCCCAAAAACTGGTATCAGAGAGATCGTTAAGGTATAGCAGAAATTCGAATCTGAGACAAGAGCATGGCATCAGGCATGAGGTTCGACATAGAGAAGTATTCGGGAAAAAATAACTTTGAGCTTTGGAAGGTAAAGATGAAAGGCCTTCTAGTTCAGCAAGGATTGCAAGTTGCGCTCCTTGGAGAGCGACCAGAAGGTATGAAAGAAGAAGAGTGGAAGAAGGTCGATGAAAAGGCCAATGTCTCAATCCAGTTGTGCCTGACAGATGGGGTCCTGTATAACGTCATGAAAGAGAAAACTGCGGCTAAAACATGGGCGAAGTTAGAGAATATCTATGTGAAGAAATCTCTTGAAAATCGCATATACTTGAAGCTTCAGTTGTACAATCTGAGGATGACGGAGGGGGCCGAAGTCGAGAACCACATCAGCAATTTCAATAGGCTTATTGGCAAGTTGATGGATGTAGATGAGCCGATGAAGGACGAGGATCAAGCGTTTATCCTGTTGAATTCTTTTTTAGATTCATATGAGTCACTCAAGGACTCTTTGTGCGTAGGTAGGGAGACTATTGGTGTAGAAACCGTTATCTCAGCCCTTCAGGCGAAGGCGATGAGAAGGAAAAGCGGCAGCGTGGGTCCCTCTACTGATGAGGCACTGGTTATGAGTGGGAGGAATTCTGAGCGGGGTGGAGGATCTCCTTCATCGAGATCCAAATCAAAAGGCAAGTGGAGGCACAAGGTAAGATGCTGGAATTGTGGGGAAGAAGGACATGTGAAAAGGGATTGTTCGAATTCTGAGAAAAGGCAAGAGAGATCTGGAAGTTCTTCTAGGGAAGGAACCAATACTATAGAGGATGGTGGTGATGTATTGACTGTATCTGGCATAGAGCCTCTTGGTGGAGAGTGGCACTTGGATTCAGGGGCATCATGTCATGTATGTCCTGACCGAAGCTCATTCATGTCATACAAGGAGTATGATGGTGGATCGGTGTTTGTGGGCGATGGCTACGCTCACGATGTGGTAGGGATTGGTTCAGTGCGCATTATGATGTTCGATGGAGTCGAACGGATCCTTGAAAGTGTGAAGCATGTCCCTGAGATGAAGAGGAACATGATATCTCTTGGTGCACTCGAGGCGAAAGGGTGCAGGTTCATCGGCTGCGATCGATATTGTAAAGTGGTGAAGGGAGCACGTGTGATGATCAAGGCATGGAGGTGCAATAATCTTTACAAGGTGATCGGGAGCACAATTCATGGTGGAGCTGCGGGATCGGCAGCGAGATCCACGGTTGCTTAAGTGTGGCGAGAGAAAAAGGGCCACATGGGAAGAGCAACAAGGTGTGTGAAGATGCAAGGATGAGGTCGATGGGGCATGAGAAGCGACGGGACTACAATGATGACGAAGTAGAGGTGGAGATGGTGCGTGGCGAGGGTGTTGCATGAAGAATTGAGTCGTGGTGGAGTTTGTTAGGCTTGGACGCCTCAACTCTTCACGCATGAAGACCACTGACTGGCCGACCGGCCGGTCGGTCACGCTGGAAATCAAGGCAGCAGGCTGCTGTGAAGAAAATTAGCCCATCCGACCGGTCGGCCGGCCGAGGTTCCCCGGTCGGCAGTGTCTTACCGCAACGCGGTTTCTTGCGCGGTTTTGCGCGCAAGAGGTTTCTAAATCCATTTTTCTTTCCCATTAAAGGGGTATTACGAGTTTAGAGGTTACTAAGGTTGCAAAGGGGATTGAGGGAGCTTCTAGGTGAGAGAAAGAGTTTGGAGAAGAGGGTTTCTTCTTGGGTAAGCTTGTGATTTCTCTTGTGGGCTTGGGTTTTTAGGTCTTGGGTTCCATCTCTTGTAACTTCTGAGTTTATAGTGGATTTGTGTCGCTTTGTGTTGTGGTTTTTTTACCCGTGAGGGGTTTTTCCAAGTAAAAATCCGATTGTCTATGTGTGGGTGATTTCATGCCTTGTGATTACATTGTGTGGCTTGTTTGATTGAATTTGTTGCTTGTGTTCGGCTTTGCTTTCGCTGCCGACCCTTCTATCCCAACGCAGCCGTATGATGGAAACAAGCTGGTTGTGTCGACTACAGATAACATTAAGCATGGTATGATGCATGTGGGAGATCTATGGAGTATTCATCTGCTGTATGTGGTGACATCCATAAATCGTGTCATGGTTATGTCACGTGTTTAATCCATTATATAGACAATGAATGTAATGAAGGGCCAGATTCGTAGCATGCCAGAAGACCTTTCAACCACCACATTCTCTCTCCATGAATAGCAATCTTCTCTTTCTTGATTGAGATAAGAGTTGGTCTCATGTAGAAAACAGCATTATCGTGCTTTCATTTTGGGCATGTGGCTATGAAATATTTTTAGTGGTCGGGGTTTAGGAATCTCACTCTTTTATGTAAGAGTCTTGATCCCCAGTCTATCTCTACCATTACAACCATTGAGGAAAATCCAAGAGCGAAGTGAAGTTTAAAGCTTTAAAACATCCAAAGCACTTGTTCCAGCCTACCTGAGTTTTTACACGGCTGAAACTTAGTGTGACCCCTCATCCAAGTGGGACTCACAAAATGAATGGGTTGGATTTCTAAACCATAAATCACTGGCCCCAATTGTAACACCCCGTATTTTCTCCTATTTAATTTTGATTTTTTATTTATTTATTTTTGTTTTTTTTTTTCCGTTGATCGTGAGAAATTCATATCTAATCAACCGTGGAGGATCTAAGGCGGGCCGATTTATAAAAGTTGCTCAAATTAACCTAAAAAATAGTCCAGAACGGCTGGATCTTGTTAAACTCACTATTTTCTAAAAAATATGAAAATGCCACTACCAAAACCTCACCATTTAAGTAACCTAGTTTCTACAATCAGTTTGGACCCTAAACTTCGTGTATGGCCTATCTAACACAAAATAACCGTACACGTCGAAAATCAGCTCCCCGATCATTGTGCAAGTGCCCTAATCAGAAAATGGTCAATAAATGGCCCACCACAGCTCGGATTCGAGCCAAATTTCATGTCAATGGTTAAATTCATGATGTTAACACATCTAGTGGGCCGGATCAACCAGATCCACCTTAGTGGACCACATGTGTGGAGGGCAGCAGTGGCACGTGGTTTCCGTACTGGGTGCGCATGGCGCAAACCCGCTCTGTCTTCTTCGTTCTGCATTAACAGCGAACAGACGTTGTCCGTCCGTGCATTGCATGCTGGCCCTCCAGTGGACCCCACTGCCAAATCCACTCCGTCCATTCGAATAACAGGCCAGCCAAACATAGTCCATTTGAAAATCTCCGCCAACTGTCACTTGTACGGCCTGTTCCAAACTACAGTCTGAAAGAAGAAGGATCAAGATCTGATCCACCACTCTACATGGGCACACGAGACCACTTCTAAAACCTTTTTGTGGACCCTACCTTCACTTTGGACGGTCCTCATGCGTAAGGAGCCGATGTGTAGAGAAATCCGATCTTCCCACCGTTTCCTTGTGAACTACGGAACCGGAACCTAGAAGCTTCCTCCGAACCCTAACCAGAGTTATAAAAAACCCTCTGGTCATCCCTGCCGCCTCTATAATCGTCAGAGAGAGAGAGAGAGAAGCCGTCACAGAGAGAGAGAGAGAAGCCGTGAGGAGAGAGAGAGAGAAGCCGTGAGGAGAGAAAGTAGAGAGAGAGAGAATAGAGAGAGAGAGAGAGGTGCTGCTGGAACAGGAAGGAGAGGGAAAAGAGAGAAGAGAAGGAACAGAGAACTAGACTTCCTCGAACCTTACCAGAGTTATAATCCTTGGTCGTCCTTGTATCGTCAGAGAGAGAGAGAGAGAGAAGCCGTTAGAGAGAGAGAGAGAGAAGCCGTGAGGAGAGAGAGAGAGGGAGAGAGAGAGAGAGAGGGAAGGGGTTGCTGTGGAACTCTGTCCAGGGAAGGAGAAGGAGGAGAAAAAGAGAAGAAAGAGAAAGGAAAAACGAAGGAAGAAGAAAGGAAGAAGAAAGAGAGGTGGAGAAGAAGATCTCGACCAAAACCGAGTCGAACTGAGTCAAACCGAGTCGACTCAGCCGGGATCCAAATTTCTAACAGGTAGGCCCCATCTACTATGGTATTTATCCCCTCTATCCAGCTTACACTTTAACATTTTGATGGACCTAATCTTAGATGACCATAATATTGAATATCATGCTGAAATAATTTCTAACTGTGTGTTTCCACAATCATATTAGGTTTAGGATTTAGAAGAGGTACACCCTATCAATAACTCATATCATCTGAACTTTAAGGTGAGGATTCCTTTTTAAGCCTAATTACAACAATATCGAATGGTATGTCGAATTGTGCCTTATTGTTATGGTTTTTTTGTATGTCACTTGAAAATATGAATGATTATGAATCCTCTATGAAACTGTGTATTGATGAATAGGTTTGACATTAATAGCTGAAATTTTATTTTATATAGATTATATGTTATATGTGATGGTTAAGGAAAGAATGATGATTGATTTACATGTGTATATGAGATCATGTATGCACCATACTTCAATATGTTTGCTCACATGTATAAGATGAAGATTATGATTCATGTGTGAGAATGGTTATATGTATGGGTGCCGTCCTAATGGAAGCCCTTGCCCCATGGATAGTATAACTGTATATGTGGAGAATAATTGATTCGTAAGAAGCCCATGTGATGTATTTTGACAAGACTATGAACGTGATGTTAATGAAGTGCCAATGATCTATGTAAATGTATAAATGATGGACTCTTGACACAGATACAAGTGTTTTGGGTGCCATGTGTCTCATCTCGACTAAGATATGTACGCCTTTTCGTGGTTGGCCCCTATTGAGAGGAAACGGCTATTCTACGTCCTGACCGACCATGGATGGGGCATAGAGCGACCTTGGGATGGGGACATCATTAAAACTGCTGGATGATAAACTACTTAAATAAATGTGGAACTAAATCATGCATTCATCGCTTTCTAGTGAAAGTGTGCATGGGCCCGTTTCACTAACTGATTTGGTGTATGGGAAGAGTGGAGTGATCCCGTCCTAACTAGAACCTCTGGTAGCTAGTGACTGGTGAGAAGAGTGGAGTGATCCTGTCTCATTTGGTCAGGGTGCCTGAACCAGAGCATACATTTCATGCATTGCATTAATCAAGATATTTTTTTTTTTGCGTGTTTTGTTTGATATATGCATTGTGTTGGATATTATTATACTAGTCTTAGTGGGTGATCCTTACTGAGTTGATCGCGAGCAAATCACGTCCTCTTAGGACAGTGTTTTTAAAACACCACCAAACATTGCAGGTGACGATCCGTTAGGTGAGCCCGATCTGCAGGGCGAAGAATATGAAGGCTCGTGGCAGCAAATGACGGACGATGAAGCCTACGTAGCTTGATGATGATCCATTTATTTCTTTTAATAGAATAAATTCATTTTCTTGAATTTGTAATAAGTTTTCTTTTATGGAGACATTAAGTGAACCTTTTGTTAGACATGTTTTATATTTGATTTCAAACTTAGAGTAGAAGATTATGGAATAAGATCTTTATTTTTCGTCATTTTTCTTGAATGCCATGAATGTACGTAAATACAGTATGAGTGTGTGAAATAGTGACGTTAACACCCGAAAACTCGACCGATCGTGTTGTCCACGAGAGTCGAAATTTCAGGGTGTTACACCAATAAACGATCATGAAGATTTCAGTGGGTGGATATCCACGCGCAACTATTGTCTATAGTGTGGCCCCCCTAAGTCATGTATATTTTGGCTTGATTTTTAGGCCCGTTGCCCACCATGATCAGCCCTATCTGTGATTCAAGTGGGCTCATCATGATGTATTCCAAAATGAATTGGTAGTCCTGATTTTCCTATTGTGTAGTGAGGTGCTCACCACCTTTTTTCGGTGGTGTGAAGACTCTATGGGCCTACCATTATTTAAGTGTTTAATCCACGTTGTCCATCTGTTTTGTCCAATCATTTTAGGGCATGAGACCAAAATCAAAATCATTTTAGGGCTCTACGAAGGTTTCAATGGTGAATGTCATTATCCTCACTTTTTTATGTGTGTGGTCAACTTGAGCTTTGGATACTTCAATTTTGGACTCATGCCCTAAAACAAACTGAAACAACAGATGCATGGCATGGATAAAACAAATACCTTAAGGTGGTTCCCGTGGAGCCTTCACCACCACATAAAGGATGGTGAGCGCCTTATAGCACCATCAACCTCCTGTGTATGTAAAAACTATTTACTTAAGAGGTGGTTTAGCATTGGTGGGACCACCATCATTTATTTCAACAATCCACTCCAACCATAAGGTGAGTGACTTAATTTTAGGTCTATGACTGCAAAACTAGCCCCAAAAGTGATTCATGTAGACCCCAAGATTGAAAACAGTGTAAGGGCAATATTTACCCTCCGAACCTTTTCCTCTTGTTATGGCCCACCTGTACCATGGATGGGTCTGGATTTTGGGCCCCATGCTTAAGTTTTAATGTGGCATCTAATAGTTCTAGTAGATGGCAAGTAAACATTATAGTGGACCTAAGAAGTTTTTAATTGTCGATGTCCAATCACCATCGTATCCTGTAGTATGGTCCACCTGAGATTTGGATCTGGCTTATTTTTTGTTCCATGCCATAAAATGAACTGGCAAAATAGATCGACGAACTGGATATATAACACATACATCAAGGAGGACAACGATAGTGTTTCAACACCGCATGGATCATGGATCGACATATTTTCGGTTACATGGATGTTAACCTCTTTTAATGGACATGCTTATAGGATGATGGTGAGGGCCACTTCAATGGCCCACCCGAATCAGGGATCAGGCTGAGTTTTGGGCCCTATGGTTAAAAGATGGTGACTCACCTCGTGATTGGAGTAGATTTCATATAAGGTCTCTTAGTTAAGGACCATGCGCACGAGACCATGACTCTCTCTCTCTCTCTCTCTCTCTCTCTCTCTCTCTCTCTCTCTCTCTCTCTCTCCATATATATATATATATATATATATATATATATATATATATATATATATATATATATATCCGTGGTTGGCCATGAACCTAAAACTCAGGCCAATTCAGGACCTGGGTGGGCCACACCATTGACAATAGTTGAGAGTGAATATCCACCCATGGAAACCTTTATGATCGTTTATAGGATTGATGAGATGTGGTTGAGAAATCAGCCCATCAATTGTGTATATATGGGAAAAGGTACTATGCGCTCAACCTCACGGGAAGTTCTCATGAGGTTGAGCTGTGTGGGCCCACTATGATGTGTACTAGACATCCACACCATGCATTTGGTGGGTCCCCTGCTGGTTATGGGATATCCAAAAAATCAGCTGTATACGGAACTTAAGTGGGCCATACCCACTAAAACAGTGTAAAATCATGCTACAACATCTAAAAGCACTTGTTGGGCCCACCTGAGTTTTGGATACGGTTGAAATTGGTGTGACCTCTTATTTAATTGGGACATGCACAATGGATGGGCTTGATTTCTCAAACACATCTCAGTCGATCCTATAAACAATTATAAAAATTTTAATGGGTAGATATCCACTCTCGACTATTGTCTATGGTGTGGCCTACCCAAGTCATGGATTGGCCTGAGTTTTAGGCCTATGGCCTACCACCGAATGGTGCATTTGACTGATGGGTGTGGAAGCCCATCACACATCACAGTGGGGCCCACACAGCTTGACCCCATGAGGTCGAGCGCATAGTACCTTTTCCATATATATATATATATATATATATATATATATATATATATATATATATATATATAAAGTTGGGCCACCATAGTTCTGGAGCAGGTTGAAAGTTGGGCTTTGAGGGTTTTTCAGGGTGTTGCATCAGATTTTGGGGACACATCATGTGTGATGAGTACTTAAAAAGTTTTCACGAGTTCTGGTGAGAGATGGCTTGCAGGTGAGCATTTCTCTATATGTATATGTATATTTGTCGATGTCGAAGAAGAAGAAGAAGAAGAAGAGGAGAAGAGGCGAAGATCCATACCGGGACATGCTTCTTAGCAATGGCGAGATGGAGGATGGTGTTGTCATCATCATCTTTCATGTTGATAAAGTCACCTTCTTCATCATTCTCTGCAGACTGTAAGAGCTCCCTCACAATTACGAACTGGCCATGATTGACACAAAAGTGCAAAATTGGCTCCCTTTGGCATGACAAGACCCGAGCAGCTGTTCCGTTTTTCCCAATTAGCACCTTCACCACCTCCACACGGCCTTTCATTGCTGCCACATGGAAAGGAGTCCTTCCATCTTGGTCACGAACAAGGCACATGTCGGTGTCATACTCCAATAGCACTTTGACCATTTCTATATGCCCTTTTGCTGACGCCAAGTGCAAAGGCGACGACTGTTCATAGTCTAATTTCCGGACAAGTTCCGGCTTTCTACTTAAGATTTCCTCTGCAAACTTGGAATGCCCAAATAGAGCTGCTACGTGCAAAGGGGTCTCGGCAACAGCAGTTGCTCTATCGAGAATGAGAGCATCTTCGTCAAGCAATGAAAGCAAGGAAGGAACGTCCCCCTTTAGAGCTGCTTTGTGAAGCCTAGCATCCATTCTCTTTTTTCTTTGGCTGAATCCTAAACAACAAATACACTAAAACTTAATGCTTACTGTGAGCGTATCATCACCACTTCTTAAGCATCTATTTATGGGCCACTGATTGATGGGTTAGAATTTTCTGTCCTGGAAATTTCCCATCATCCAAGGTGTGCCCACAGCATGTCTATAGTGTGAGGACCATAGAATTAGTCTGCAACTCATACTTTTCTACCAACGCAACTTCCACGTAAGCACTAAGAGCGCCGTGTGTGGAACTACTTGAAAGCGGCTGGTTGAAGTAGAATTTTTGTCTTAGATTTTTTCCCACAATTTGACTGAAGTGTGAAGACTTTAAAATTCGTTTGCAACTCAGTACTTTTCTACAGACCGCATGCAACTCATACGCGTATTCACCGTGAAAGCCTCCCAACATGTGCAACGGGAAACTAGGTGAGGCCCACCGTGATGTTTGTGGGAAATCTACCCTGTCCATCGGTTTTGTCCAATCCCAATAGGACATGGGCCCAAAAATTATTCAAATCCAAAGCTCAAGTGGGCTGCACGGCAAGAAAACTAAGGTAGGTAAATGCCTACCGATGAAACCTCCCTAGGATCAACCATGATGTTTATATTCCATCCATACCGTTCATAAGGTCATTCCTACTTGGATGAACTGAAAACACAAACATTAACCTAATTCAAAACTGTAGCTCCACGAATGTTTCAACAGTGGAAGTTCAATCCTCTGTCCTGTGGCCCACTTGAGTTTTGATTTGCATCAGTTTTTGGTCTAAACCTAACATGGTTGGTAAAAACGGATGGACGGTGTGGATTTCCCACAAACATCACTCTGGGGCCCACCCAAGCTTATCGTGGCAGGAAGTTTGTGCAGAAGGCTTTGTAGGCAATCCGCATCCTCACGTAGGCATCACTTTGGTTGACCGAGGAAACATTTTAGAGCCGTTTACTAATAGGCGGCTGATTGAAGGATTATAATATTCTTCTATACTTCACGATAAGGATAAGGAACTCGGACTGCATAGTTTAGCACGTATCACTCACTGTCACTCGGTGGGCCCACCATATTGTATGTGTTAATTTTATCCATGCATTTCATTCATTTTTCCAGTTCATTTTACAGCGTAAGTCAAAATTGAGACAGATCCAAATATCAGGTGGACCACATCTCAAGAAACAATGGCGATTGAACACTCACCATTAAAAACTTCCTTGAGCCCAATGTAAACCTGGATGAAGGGAAAACACACATATTAGCTTGATCCAAAACTCTTGTAGCTACCAAGAAGTTTTTAATGGTAGGCGTTCATCACCAATGTTTTCAATAGTGTGGTCTACTTGAGATTTGGATTGGCCTCATATTTTGGCTCATGCCCTAAAATGAGCTAAAAAATTGGATGGACAACAAGGATAAAACATGTACATACATCATGGTGGGGCCAACATAGCATTACCAGTAGCACATAGTACCTCCGTGGGTGCCTTAAAATGAGCTAGTAAAATGCATGGACGGCATGGAAAAAACACACATCATAGTGGGGCTCATAGAGCTTTTCCAGTAGCACCCAATGTTTGGGCAAGATCTGGCAGTGCCAGATCCAACGATGCAGATGTAATCATGTGGTATGTGTGAGATCTTCGCGTCATGCGGTAGATATACGAAGGCTAGCTCATCGATGACCAAGCCTGAGTCATATCGCTCGCTTGACTAACTCATGGATAAGAACAAGGAACTGTTAGGGATACATCAATATCAATGTATAATCAACAATCGTAGACTTTGCGGAGTTTCAATAAGGAGTCTTAGTTTCGAAACTTATAGTGGTGAAATATTCACACTGCTGACAGCACCAGTGGGTGTGTTGCATGACTGACTGGGTGGGTGGGTTGCAAAAAAAAAAAAAAAAAAAAAAAAAAAAAAACTTCAATAAGGTTGCATTCAACGAAGGCAAAGCATGAACGACTAAAGATAACCACCACTTTATAATTGATAGTGTACGACGACACCACGTAATGGCAGTTATTCTCACAATGCCATTGGAAAATTTATACATAGCAAATGAACATATTAAATAGGCTAAGCATCAGAAACTCTCAAACACACCAATCACACCAATTGACTTAAGCACAATGTTGTTTATCCAGTCCCTTGGTATGCTTATCTTTTCTACCACTCATCAGCATGGACCCCTTAGTATTTAAGCGTAGTTTTGTCGGTCCTCGCTTAAGAGGGCCTTAGTCTTAGGAATCTTCCTATGCTTATACGTTTTGTTGACAACAGCTTGTAAGACTAACATTACCTATCCTTTTCTCATCAGCGCACTGTTCGGTTAAGCACCTCGCTTCTCTCACCGGGGATGGTGATCCTTAACAATTGTAAGTCTTATTATTTACGATCCCAAGCTTCATTTTTAGTTTCTATATATTCGAATAGTACTTGCAACACTTTCAAAAGATGACACTATTCTCCACAAATCGTAAGAGACTATTGCAGGAAAAGCCCTATTGTCCACAAATTGCTTGACAGTTGGTCTACCATCATTTATTTCCACCACTGCTAGGGTGACAGTCATTCAATTTGAAGCGGACCAGAATGAATTCTAGCATGTGGCTGAATTCTAGCTCAACACATAGTACCCACCGTCGTGCCCTAAATAAGCTAGCAAAGTGGATGGACCGCGTCGATAAACCACATATATCGTGGTGGGACTCACATAGGTTTTCGAGTAGCAAACGATACTCACATGGGATCTGCCTCATCATGGTTGATGCTGTGTGCTATACATACCACACAATCCAAATCCATAACATGAGTCGTGCATGTTGGATATGGGTAACCTCACTGTTAGGTTACATTTTTTAACGTGCCGTGCTAAAGTCATTGAGTCCTAATGCACCAGCGGTATTTTATTTAACATCCACTTTGTCTATCAGATATGCTTCTCACTATTAGACCATGTGGCAAAAACTCCGACTAATCAACTTCTCTGGTTAGCTACATCACAGGGAACAATGGGTAATGGTTTCTGACCGTAGGTTCGTGTGTGGCGACCAGTATGATGTTTATGTTCTATCTAGCATGTCTAAAGTGTGGGGACCATAAAAGTAGTCTGCAACTCAAACTTTTCTACCAACCCAACTTCCACGTAAGCATTACTTTCACGAGTGAGGATCGTCTGTGTTGAAAACACAGAAAAATTCAGTGCCGTCTATTCTCATTGGTACACGTCATAGCCAATGACGTCAGCTAAAAAAACCAGCCGATTTTCTCTCTCATGTATGGATTGCGTGCTGCACGACCCACTTTTATAGTGTGGAATTTCCCTGGGCCTCATCCTAATTTATCTGTTAGATCAGAACCGTCCATCAATTTTTTCAGATTATTCTAAAGCATAAGATAAAAAATGAAGCACATCCAAAGCTCAAGTGGACCACACAACAGAAAGCATGGGATTGAATGAAACGTTGAAACCTTCCTACGGTCCACTTTGAGGTTTATTTGCCATCTAACCCCTTCATAAGGTCACTTAGACCTTGATTCAGGGAAACCACAAACATCAGCTTGATCAGAGCTGTCTATTGCAACAAGAAGTTTTCAATGGTAGGTGTTTATTTCCCACTCTTTCCCGTCGTGTGGCCCACTTGAGCCTTGGATCTGATTTATTTTCAGCCTCGTGACTAAAAGGTATGAAACAAAATGATTGGACTGTGTGGATCTAATACATACATCATGATGGACCCCACAGAAGTTCCACCTTTCAACTGTTCCGGTAGAGTGAAATTTCTTTTGGTGGGAAATTTACGCGGCCCATGATGACTTATTTCTTATATCCACACCGTCCATATAATTTTTCAGATCTTTCCAGGATATAAACCTAAAAACAAGTTAGATTCAAAGCTCAACTGGAACACACCATAGGAAACAGTGGAATTGATGCTACCGTTGACAACTTCTTAGGGCCCAGACGGCTCTGATCGAGCATATATTTGTGTTGTACCTTCATACGGGTATGGGTTGACTTATGAATTGGTTAGATGTTAGATGAAGCCTCACGCTTGGCCCGAGGAAGGTTTCAACCAAAGTTTGTGTAATCCTGAATACTTTCTTTTGGTGTGGTCCACTTGAGATTTGGATGTACCTTGTTTTTTAAAACATGCTCTAAATCTATTTGGAAAAATTGATAGAGGGTGTGGATGTAAGACAAAGGTTATGGTGAATGGCGGTGAGCGTTCTATACGTTAAAAGATGTGCTATGTAGCACGCAATGTACCTGAAGAGACAAATATAGGATATTTTGTGAGATGGAGATAACGGAAATGACGTGGCCGAAAGAGAAGCGGCCGCACTGGAATTTCTTGTGCTTTCAACACAGACTATCCGCACTCTACTTTCACTCACTAAGAGCGTCGTGTGTGGAACTACTTGAAAGCGGCTGATTGAAGTGTAAGTTTTCTATATAGTGGGCCGACTAATCAATGGTCTAGATTTGAATACAGTGCAGATTCATGTGTGGATTGATCAGTGGACCCCACTACAGTCGTGATATACAAATTAAGAGGGGTTGCGCGTCTACACTGCCTGTGACAGTATTGTAGTTGAACATGGATTCTTGTTAGCTAAATTCATGTGGAGCAAGGTTGGCAGTGTTTTGGTGGGTTTCAAACACTGCTACACTATCTACAAACCCTATTTAAAGGGTGCTGGGTCCCTAATCTGGGATAACACTGAAAATAAGACCCATCTAAGGTTTTCTCTACAACAATCTCAAGAGAGGAAAATCCAGATCTCAAATTCGAGACGGCCCACCAAACAGGTATGCCTTTATTTCAGATTACTCGATCTACATACTCAATGCACTGTACGGTCCTTCTATTCTGCAATATACAGACTCTTACAGTTGGTATCAGAGCATCCTATGCATTGGTTATGGAAGATCAATTTAGTATCTGTCTAAGAATTCTATTGCAGTCCAGACCCATCATCCATGGTTCAAACAAGCTCAGATCTGGACCGTTCGTTGATCGATTGTCGGGACCAAATCTGAGCCATAAACTATTGCTTTCCCTGGCATCGTGAAGCATTTAGATCGCTTTGGTGGTGGGCCTGATTGCAGATCATACAGTAGATGATCTTCATTGTGTAACAGAGGGTTTTTAAAAAAAAAAAAAACCATTCTACGGACACCTTTGATAATCATATTCATACCTTAGATGGTATAAATGATTTGGATCATTGCAAGGGTGTGCGAATTAGGTGTTACCTTGGAACAACTTAGTGGGTGTTACCCCTACCGTATGGCCCACATGGATGATATTTTGTATATCCACACAGTCCATCATTTTCTACAGCCCATTTTAGAATGAGGTTCCAAAATTAGGCAGATCTAAATCTCTAGTTGACGATACCACTAGAAACAGTGTGATTGAGTGCTCCACCATTAAAAATTCCAAAGAGCCAATCCCAAGGTTTTGGTAAATTTTATTTTCAATCCAAGCACTTTATAATGTCAATAAGGTCTTGATGAAGGGAAACTATAAAGATCAGATTGATCAAAAACTTTTTTGGCCCACAAAACATTTTTAATGATTACTCATCACGGTTTCTAGTGTTATGATCTACCTGATATTTGGATCTTCTTAGGGTTTTGGATCACAACCTAAAATGATATGAAAAAACAGATAGACGTAGTAGATATATATATAAAAAAAAATGCATCAAGATGGGCCCCACACGGTTAGGGTAACACCCACTAAGCTGTTCCCAGGGTAACACCTAATTCACGCCCATTGCAAGGTGATCCAAATTCAAAGGCAATGGTCCTTATACATTATCCATCCAAATGTATTCTAGATAACCTCAATCCTCAATCCACGCCGGCCCTTAGAAACATCTGCATTACATGAGGGGCCACGCCATCCGCTTTCATTCCGTCAATACATTCATATGACATGCTCTGCTAAGATGAAGCAAAGCCCAAAAATTACCCATGACTATGGATTGGTTGGTTGGCTAGAAGGTCGCACCCTCAAGCGCTGGGGCGCACCATCTATAGCTTGGGGGCAGATCTGGTTGTGTTTGTGGATTGGTGGGTTGGATCTCTTCAAAGTTTTGGTTTTGATGATGCTGATCAGCTGATTGTAAAGATTTGGGTACGCCATGGTTTTTTTGGTAAGGATTGCTGGATGTTAAAGTTTTAGGATAGCTTGAATGCAGAAACCTTCTCCCTCTTCTTTTTCTTATAAAAAGAGAAGCCAAAAAATTGGCCATTATAAAACTAGATGGGCACACAGCATGAATTTAGAAGACTTAATCATGAATTTAGTGCGGCATTAGAATTTTGGACCCGGTATAAATTTTGAGCTCTGAAGAGAACATGAAGTAGAACACTGTTTCCTGTGGTGTGGTCCACCTGAGATTTGGTTCTCCTTCATTTTTGGGCCCATGCTCTAAAATGAGCGGGCGAAATGGATATATGCATGGCACAGACATACAACACATACATCGAGGTTGGCCCACGATCAGGGTCCCACCCATCTCACTGGATCCAGCTCGCAGCTTAGTCGCGTCCTTGGAGGGAAAGAAGGTGTGGTTCCACAAGTGGTATGATAGAAAAATATTTTTTGACTGACTTTGATTTTAAAACACCATCAACTTGCCATTAGATTATTCATTTGATTAAAAAAAGGCAACCGCCCATATGCATTAAAGCTATAATTTCCATCTACAGCCAAAGCATTGATGTTGATTTGGGGCTTTGAATTCAGGGTTGGATGTTTGAATGCATAATCCAAATAAAATAATGAGATTTGCTAGTTCTACACAGGCAGGGAGAGGAAAGTAGCTCCACAACCTTGTAATTATGAATACCAAAATAAAAAAAAGGAATTTTTCCATATGACCACCAGTCTTTTTGTGCTATTGAATTATTCTTGAAAAATTGCCTGCATTTTTCATGCACGAACAAAGAGACGAGTCCTACGTTATATGGCAGCAGAAATGACCCTTCTACCCGTTTTCTAGCAAGGTTTTCACTGTTTGTAACTGTACAAAAGCACTAACGTTTTAGCCTTTTCACGTAAGGACGTGTGCTCGTGGACCCCATCCAACACATTGTGACATCCAATTCATCCATCCCGGTGGTTTTTCATCCACGTCAGTACACGCGCGTCGCAGCCTGGATGGTAAGCACTTGGGCTTGGGCTGCCCACTGTTGAAACAATCCTGAAGTCACAGGATGTTAGTGACAAATTCACTCGGTCCAACTGTTTTGCCGTCTCATTTTAGGGCATGGGCTCAAAAATGAGGCTGGTCCAAAGCTCCGGTAGGCCAAACAAAGCCAAAAGGTGTGATCTTAAAGCCGTCGTGGGGCCACTTTGAGCTTCGGATCCACCTCATGTTTTTGTCCACATGAGCTAAAAAATAGATGGACGGAGTGGATTTCTTACAAACATTAAAGTGGGGCCCACATATGGTCGGGATAGGATCACACCTTAATCAACCCCATACCTTAGATTTTCGGTCGGGCGCCCGCCTTGGGCACCGGGTGTCCGGTCAACATACCATCAGGCGCTCGACTGTGTTAAAAACAATCTAGAGACTTTTAGTCTCTCTGGATGATTTTCGATCGTCCGGTCACTAACTGTCCCGGTGCCCGACCACCCCTGGCTAGCAAATCTGATGGTGTGTTTGGCTCCACACCTCAACAAGTCCACGTATGGTCAAAATTAGGATTGCACATCAACCAACCCCATGCATGGGCTGCGAGCTTGTATAGAGACATCCACATTTATATCCACATTTATATTTGTGAGAAATCCACTTTGTTCATTTTTTTGCCATCTCTTCTTTTTCTTTTTTCACACACACCCACACCACATGAGCCCTAAATCTCATGTTTTCAGTGTTAACACAGAGTATGTCTACCAGTGAGCCATGGATCCGAACCTGGCCCACATATGATCTTTTTTGCCTACTCACTTTTGAACATGTCTCCAGAAATGAGGCCGATTCCAAACAAACAGGAAAATTATGAAAAGGTCTTTTAGATCCAGCTTTACTAAAGGAATAGAATTTATCTTACATTTGTCATTACTCTAGATTTGTTTGGTTGCAGAATCCAATTCTAGAGAAAATCAAGATTCCAATATTGGAATCCAAAATAGCTAGCAGAAACTGGATTGGAAACCAGATTCCACCAGGAACTTGCTGTTTGGTTGAAAACTGTGTAATGCAGATTTTGTTTGATTGAAAACTGTGTAATCCAACCGTTGCTTGTGGTGTGGCCCACTTGGGCTTTGGATCGGCCTGAGAACTTGACCCCTAGCCTATAGTAGTCCCGCAAGATAGATGGCCGGATTGGATGGAAAATAAACATTAAAGTGGGCCTAGAAAGTTTTTAATGGTCCCCGTTTAGTCAACACTGTTTTCCTTTAGTGTAGTCCACTTGAGATTTAGATCTGCCTCATTTTTTGTCTAATGCCCTTAATTGAGCTCTCAAAACGGATGGAACTCATGGATACAAAATGCATACATCATAGATGTACAACGCATACATCATAGATATACAATGCATACATTGAGATGAGCACTAATCCACCACTTTTCCCTTATGTACAAACGGTCCCCACACTATTTCCACTAATCCCGATTTCAACCAATTTAAGTTTCCAAATGGATCCTTTGGTTGGAATTTTTCACCAAACACACTACTTAAAATTGGATTTCACTGAATCCAAATTTTAAGTTGGAAAAAGGTTTTCAGATGCTAACCAAATAGGCCCTTAGCCTCCTATGCGAGGGGCCTCCGAAACAATTTCCCAACTAACTTCATGGGGTGGGAAGCTACGTGGAGCCTGTTGGGTTAGTCCCACATCGACTAGGGGACGATGAAAAGTAGTTTCATATACTTTGCGGTCACTCCACCTAATGGGTTAACTTTTTGGGTGTGACACAACACTGGTATTAGAGCAAGGTTATCCATCTAGGTCCATGCAATGGTGGCACCCACGCCCTAGGGGGATAAGCCCAGATCAAGTTATGAGAGCCCTCGAACCTACGAGCAAGGGGGTAAGCCGATATCAAGTTCCAAGATCCCCACATCCGCTGTGGGAGGGGGGTTGTTGGGTTAGTCCCACATCGACGAATAAAAGTAGCTTCATATACTCTTGGGTCACTCTAATGGGTTAACCTTTTGGGTGTGACACAACAGGGCCCACCGTAATGTTTTTAAGAAATCCACAATGTCCATCCATTTTTTCAGATCATATTAGGACATGATCCTAAAAATGAGGCAGATCCAACACAAGTGAATCACATGACAGGAAATGGTGAGAATTTAATTTCACGGCTGAAACATTAATGGGGCCACAAGTTTTGAATTAGGCTAATAGTTTTGTGTCTTCAGTTTATCCTATTAGGAATGAACATATAAATATGATATGAATGGCATATTAACATCACAGTGATCCTTAGGGAGGGAGATTTCAATGGTACGCATTTCCCTACAACTTTTTTTTGCCCAAAAACATGTCCTGGCAAAATGGATGGCCCAAGTTGATTTCTCACAAACATCTTGGTGGGCCCCACCTAGCTTCCCACCATCCTCATTAACATTAATTATATTCTAATTATACATTAACTCATGCCCAATTTCCAAGTTCTCTCCCTATATAATGGAGGCAAAATGAAAAGCAGAGGCAGCTCAATGACACTAATTCATAAAAGGGATTTTGACCAAAATGGCCCTTTGGTTTGGCAAAAATCTCCAAGAAAAATGTTTTTAAAATATTCTCCCCATAGTCTCCTGTCCACTTTCTAAATTTTTGGTGGATGAAAATGTTATTGCCTTTATGAGCTTTCCTAATAAGCTTTTTTCTTGCTTCAGAAGCTTTATAGCTCAAATTTCAATGCATGATGTGACATCATGTGATGATTGAGCCCACTTAAAGGTAGATTCAATCCATTCATTTTTTTATGTGGCACACCATTTCAATGGAAAAATATAAATTTTAGCCTTATGCGAGCTCTCTATGGCTCATAATAACCGACAACACTGATCGTTCACTCATAACTGTTTTCTTGTGGTGTGGTTTACCTTATCTATGGATGTGACTCATTCTTTAGCTCTTGACCTAAAATTAAATTTTAAATCTAATGGACAAAGTGGGTTTGATACATACCCATAGTAGGCCTCACAACCTTAAAATAGACAATCTTGACCCGTAACACATGACTACCTAAACCTTAACAACCACGGCCCTTAAAACATGACAACGTCTACCCTTCACACATGGCAACCTCAATCCTTAACACATAACACAACCACGTCTTGACCCTTTACACATGATAACCTCAACCCCTAATACAGGACAACCCAGACCCTTAACAAATGATAATCCGAACCCTTAACACATGATAACTTCGACCCTTAGTACATGCAAACGTCAACCCTAGTTGACATGTGTTAAGGTTCAGGTTAACATAACTATTCAACTAACGTAATATATTACAAAATCTAGATTCTATCTCCTACAATGTCTTTCACATGACAACTACAAACATTCTTCGCCACCTCAAATTCCTTCCAACAATCACTTCTCCTCACAATAATAACTTCTCCCCACGACAACAACCATGACTACTCCTCTATCTATAACTAAAAATGGCTTTCATCTCTAAGGAAATGTTATTCCATAAAAAATAAAATAAAATAATTCATTCAAAATGTCGTCCACGTATCAGTGGCTTTCATATATAAGAAATTTGGTCCCTATAGCAAAAATAATACTCATCTTTAGGATTATAGAAGTTGTTGGTAGCGCCCATATGTTAGAGAAGTTGATGGCGGTGATTGTATCTAAAAAAAATGCACTTAGAGGGGGTGGTGGTGGGTCTCCGAAAGACATGTTAAAAAAGGAAGAAGAATAGTCTCAAGAAAATAACAATGGGTCCTTAAATAGCCTCCAACCCTACCTAAAGGGTTTTCGGACCATGTCTCTGGAGCTCACCGTGAGATACATCTCGAATCAATTCCATCCATTGAAGTCGAAATTTGATGAAGGGCAATGGTTCAAAGAACGATCTATATTCACCGATCATGTGGACTACACCATATGGGAACAATTAGCAATGAACAACTAACATTATCATTTTTCGGGTCTTATGAGCCATAAAGAGATTGAATCAACATAAAATTACTGCATTCTCAAAGAAATGATGGGCCACAAAGAAGATAAATGAATTAGATCTACCTTCCAGTGGTCCGAATCACCAAGAGGTGGTCATATATAACATGTCATAGAATCGAAGCTACAAAGCTTATGCTGCATTCAAAGGTCCGTACAGGCACAAGGTTCTAAAGCAGGAGCATTTTCATCTACTAAAAATTCAAAAGTTATTAGAAGATTACAGGGGGAATATTTTAGAAGGGTTTTCCTCTTGGGACTATTCATAGTACCATAGGCTATTTCGGTCAAAATCCTAATTCATATACAAGGTGCTCATGTTGGTACGAAAACAATACAAAGAGGCAATGGTTCTAGAAATGGTATGGAGCGTTTATTTGGTTCTTTATGCCTTGTATTTATCAATCCTGAACTGTTCAATGAACGTCCAACAACCAGAGAGATAAATAATGAAATAATCTCAATTATTTTACTAAGCCTAAGCTAGAAGCCATCATATGGAATCTACCTTATTTTTATGCTGCTTATATAATTTCTGAGACTCTGCCATAGAAGAAGGCATTTTTAGGGGACGGATTCGGTAGATCCTGGATCAACTGAGGATGGTAGATTCCTAATTGTGGGGCCTACCTTGAGGAATGTTCGTTAAATCCACGCCGCCCATCTATTTTGACAGCGAATTCCAGGGTACAATCCCAAAAATGAAGCAGATCCAAACCTCAGGTGGACTGCACCGCAGGAAACAGTGTTGATTAAATATCGACCATGAAAAACTTCTTAAGGCCAACAGTAATGTTTATTTTTCATCCAGTCTCTTGATAAGATCACAAATACCTGGATGAAGGGACCACACAAATACCAACAACAAATACCAGCTTGATCCAAAACTTTCATTGCCCAGAGAAGTTTTTAATGGTCATTCACTACTGTTTACTGTGGTGTGGTCCACCTGAGATTTGGATCTGATTCATTTTTTATATCATGCCCTGAAAATAGATGGACAACGTGGATGTAAGGAACATAGAACATGGTGGGCCCCACAGTCGGAGATTCACACACCTGGATCCACCAAAGCAGCACCCGCTTCCTCACTTTAAAAAGTTATTGTCAGTGTATAAGGGTTGATTATTCTACCAGCATTATGCAACCTAAACATTTGTTGACTGACTTTGATTTAAAAAGAGTTTTGGTCATCCATTGGGCACCTCTTTTAAGCTATGGTTAAAAAAATAATAATAATAAGCCTCCTTATTAAACCTTTGTGCGGACGCAGATTGCGTCCGTCCGACCCCTGGTCGGACCTTTAAGCCTCCCACCAGATCTGTGCAAGGGGCCACTGTGATGTATCAGTGTATCCATACTGTCCGCCCATCTTCTGAGATCATGTTAAGGGAAAGGCCCAAAAATGAGGCAGACCCAACGGTGTAATAGACCACACCAGAGACGACTCCTCACACTAATGCCAAGTGGATGTGGGTTTCCTGCTAAAGCCTTTCGCAGGAAGTTCCTGCTAGGATGTTAGGTGGGGGCCACCGTGATGTTTGTGAGAAATCCACACTATCCATCATTTTTTAACTCCTTTTTGGGACATGCGGCCAAAAATGAGGCGGATCCAAAACTTAAGTGTGCCGCACAAGAGGAAACAATGGAGATTGAGCGACCACCATTGAAACATTCATGCGGCTATAAAAGCTTTGTATTAGGCTAATTTTTTGTGATTTCACTTCATCCCAATGGGAATGACGTTATAAACGTTTTGAATGACATATAAACATCAAGGTGGAGCCCCAATGGTAGAAAACTTTCCCCAATTTCTCTCTCATATGGCCCACTTGAGTTTTGGATTCGCCTCATTTGTGATCGTATGTCCTAAAATGATCTCTTAAAATAGATGGATGGCGTGGATTTCTCACAAACATTATGTGGACCCCACCTAGCATCCCAGCCTACATCTAACGATGGAGGTAGGGTGAGTAAAATCTAAAAGGGTATTTTCATCATTTTTCAAAATACCATGTGCTATACCTGACGGTGGAGCCAAAATAACTATGGGTTCAAATGGTAGGCAAGTATTTGGAAAGAGTTTAAAGGCAGGCTTGCCTTTCACAATACCCTAGAAGAGGGGCGGATGGATGACTAAAACTCATTTAAGAACAGCACCACTTGCCATTAGAATATTCATTTGATTAAGAAAGGCCACCAACCACATGTGTTAGAGTTTTGATTTTAGCCTTGCATCCTGGGCTAGGTGTGACCCACTTGGATGCATGAGTTTCATTTAAAAACACCACGAAACTTGCTGTTACACTATTCATTTGATTAAGAAAGGCCACCAACAACATACATTAGAGTATTGATTTTGGCCTTGCATCCAGGACTAGATGGGTCCCACTTGCATGCATTATCCAAACTGCTCATCTTGTTGGTATAACTAATATGGATGGATGGCTATCTAAAAATCATGAAGTTTGCTAATTCTACGCACGCGGTGGGGGGGGACAAGTAGCTCCATCGGCCTTTTCTTAACAACAGCGGTGGCAATGATCAACAAAATATATATATATATATATATATATATATATATATATATATATATATATATATATATATATATAAAAGAAAAAGATAGTAGGAATTTTACAAAGAACTACCTAATTAATATGCAATATATTTACTTTCTGCCTTTGAAAAAAAAAAAATTCAAAAATCAAACAGTTAGTCTAATCAGTATTGTTATCGTCCCACTGCCTTCTCGAGGATTTTTATTTTTATTTTTTTAATGGCCGGCTAGGTGTGCGTGCCCAGCTGCTTGGGTGGCCACACTATGATGTTTAGGTAAAATTCATCCGAACCACCAGGTGCATTACCTCGTGTTATGCTGAGGGTCCAAAAAACATCCCATCAGTGATTCAGGTGGACCACATGATTAAAAACTGTGTAAGGGCAATATCACCCTCCAAATGGTTTCCTTTGGTGTGACCCACTTGAATCATGGATAGGCTGACTTTTAGGCCCTGGGCATAAATATTTGTCTGGCATCTAGTGGTTCAAGTAGATTTCATATAATTATCAAAGTGAACCTTGTAAAAATCAAGGGTGAGTCTCTCTGCCGACTGTTTTCTTTGGTGTGGCCTACCTTAATCACAAGTCATCCTATTCTTTGGATCTGGGCCTAAAATAAGACTACACATCTATTGGTCAAAGTAGATATCAAATAAATATCATGGTACTAGGCCTGCCAAAAATCAAAGCCACGTGGATATATCCCTTCCCTTTGTAACTGTAACCTTACAGAGAGTATTAAGAAACATAACGACCTGCATGGACTCTCGGCTCTTGATTTTCTATTTTTACTTTCTTTAGCAAGAGATGGCTGGTTCCACTCATCTCTCTCCGTTTTGAGATTTATGAGAATGCATCTAGGGTGTTGCAACATATTGTGCTAGTGTTAAAATTGTGACATTAAAATCATTATGGGTTTATTCACTTTTATGAATCCATATGACCCATATTACACGTGCTAACAAGGCTCAAGTGTTAGTAAAATTTTGGATGAGTATTTTTTACATTTTCATCATGAAAGGGTGGCTTTTAGGGTAAGTTATGTTGGGATTAAGAGAGAGTTACGAATTTAGGGTTTTTGTAGTTTTTTTAGAGCCTCTAAGAGAGAGAGGTAGGGTTTTTTGCTATAAATTCTCTCCAACCCTATAATATTCTCTGAACACTAGATTGGTTGTCGGTTTGTACCATGGTTTTTCCCACAAGGGAAGTTTCCACATAAAAATTATGTGTTCTCTGCGTGGTTTCTTCAGTTTTTCATTTTCTTGTATTTTTTTCAATCTAGATTAAGGTGCTTCTGCAGGCTCAATTTTTCAACAAGTGGTATTAGAGTAAGGTGGGTTGTTGTTAGTTTGAATTTGAGATATGGCATCCAGGTGATCAAATGTGAAGTTTGATATAAAGAAATTAATAGGTAAAAACAACTTTAAAATATGAAAATTGAATATGAAAGCCCTCCTCGTTCATCAAGGGTTGCAATATGCACTCCTTAGGAAAGCACAAGTGTTCAAAATCTGTGAAGGAAGAAGATTGAAATGAATTTTATTAATGGGGCAATTAATACAATTCAATTATATTTAGCCGATGAAGTCCTTTACAATGTCATAGATAAGATCATGACTACAACAGGTTTATGGGCGAAATTGTTGGAGAGTATTTACATGATGAAATCTCTCACCAATTGTCTATTTCTGAATAAGCGATTTTATACTCCAAAAATTACAGAAAGGTCAGATCTATCTGAATGTATTAACATGTTCAACAAACTGGTTTGCAAATTAACGAGTGTTTGAGGTGAATATCGAGTTGAAAGACAAAGCCCTAATTTTATTGATATATCTCCCCAAGTCGTTCGAGTATCTGATTGATACTCTTTACTATGGTAGAGATACTTTGGGCATTGAGATCATACTTGCAGCCCTTTAGTCGAAAAAGTTGCAACAATAGAATGGCGATGATGGTACCTCTATGGATGCATTGTTTCTTTGGAAAAAACTTCCTGAGCGAGAGAAGGGAAAATCACGATCTAGATCTAAGTCAAGAGGCAAAAAAAGTTGAAAGTGTTGGAATTATCATATATTGGGACATTTAATAAAGGATAGTTAGTTTTCTAAAGTCTGGAAGGATAAGAAGTCAGATGATTCGTCGAAATAAGTTAATTCAATTAATATGTTAAAGGCTCGGATAGTTATGATGTATTGTTGGTGACCAAGATCGAGAATTTATATCAGGAATGGATCTTGGATACAGAGGTGTCGTACCATATGTGTCATCATCGAAGGTGATTTACCACATATATCGATTATGATGATGGGTTGGTTCTTATGGGCAATGATCATGCATGCAAGATAATTGAAATTAATTCGGTTCGCATCAGGATGTTTGATGGAATAGAGCATACTCTAACAAATGTGAGGCAGGTTTCGGACATGAAAAAGAACCTTATCTTGCATGGAGCTCTAGATGCAATCGGTTGCAATTTCATTGATTATGATGGTATCCTAAAGGTTTCAAATGAGCTATTACAGTAATAAAGGCACAATAGAGTGACAATCTTTACCAGTTGATTGAAAATATTATATCTGATGGAGCTGTAACATTTATAGTGGATTCCATGTAGGCATGTTCGTGGCATGCGCGTGTAGGTGACATAAACGAGCAGGGTATGACGGTACTTTTCAATCGTAAGTTAATTCTTAGTTTTAAAAGCTTTGATTTGAATGTAAAAGTTGTAGAAACAGGTTTAGCCCAAAGATCTTTGCACAACCTAGAATTGCTAACATACTTGAAACTCTTTTCAAAAGAGTCTAGTTCATACGTTTCGCCATACATTCTGCTTTGGCATATGCCTCACTATATCATGCTTGATATTTCCTCATTCTTATAATACCAATCAATTTCTCTTGAAGTAAATTTTTCATAAGTATTTGTCATCGGAACTTTTACCTTCTGACCTGTTTATTTTTATCATCGCTTTCCACATCTTGAAAGTAATAAACACATTATATTTATGTTTTAAAATATAAACTCAAACCTTTCCAGAGAAGACATCTATAAATATAACAAAGTAAGACAATCCTCTAGAAACAACAGGACGACGGGCCCCACACATCAAAATGCACGTAATCAAGCTGCCCTTTACTGACATGTTTTTTTTATTTTAAAATATAGCCTCGACTATTTTCCATACATTTGGAATAGGTCTCCCTTTACCGTTATTAATTATAAAATTTCTAAGGAAATATGGAGTGGTCAAGCAGTTGATTGCTTGGGTTCCAAGAATTTTTGTTGTAATGCTTATTCTTACATACTATCTGTTGAGAGAGATAAGTTAGACCAAATAATAAAGAAAATACAACTTTGATGGCTATTGTGATGGGGTGAAAGGTTACAAGTTATTAGATTGTGCTTCACAGAAGATCATTATTAGCCGAGATGTCAAATTTAATGAGAGTTCCTTGTTTCGAAAAGGTGAGCAAAAGGAAACGAAAAGGTGAGCAAAAGGAAACAAAAAAGTCAGCTGTTGAAGTGAAATTAAACAAGGCCAAAACTCTTGAGAAACCTGAACCGCAAGTTGAGGTAGAGGAAGAGGTGGAGCCGCCAAGTGTTAAGAGAAATCCACCGAGAGATCACACATTACCATTAAGATACATGGACAACTCTAATGTTGCATTTTACTTTATTAGAGATGAGGGTGATCTATCTACTTATTATCAATAAGCTTTAGAAGATAAAGACGAAGAAAAAGTATATGGTAGTTATGTATAAAGAGACAAATTCTCTGTATAAAAATTAAGCCTAGGAATTAGTTGAGCTGCTAGTTGGGAGGAAGGTGATCAAGTACAAGTGGATTTTTGAAAGAAACTAGTTAGGTATAAGGCTTTATTGGTAACGAATGAATACACTTAGAAGGAAGGTGTCGACTTTAGTCAGATTTTCGTGTCAATGGTAAAGCAGGTATCTATCAAATTTGTATTGGCTCTAGTTGTCAAATACAATATGGAATTGGACTAGTTGGATGTTAAAATTGCATTTTTACATGGAGAATTAGAATAACATATTTACATGAAGCAACCAGAATGGTTTAAGGTGTAGTGAAAGAAGTATCTTGTTTGCAAGTTGAAAAGGTTATTATACGACCTGAAAAGTTGCTTAGGTAGTGGTATAAGAAGTTTAATTCCTTCATTTTGATTAGGAGTTTTACTAGAAGTGAATTTGGTCATTATGTTTGTTTTAGAGAACTGAGTGGCAAAAATTCATCATTTTAGTGTTAAATGTTGATTATATGTCTATTTTTAGCCATAACATGTCTAAAATCAACATGTGAAAGGCTCAATTATCCAAGACATTTGAAATAAAAAATCTGGGGGCTATAAAGAGAATTCTTATCATTGATATACATAAGGACAAGGAGAGGAGCAGACTATGATTGTCTTAAGAAGTATCTTCAAAAGCTCTAGTCAAGTTTGGATTGAAAAAGGTGAAACCAGTTAGCACTCTTCATACTACCTGCTTTTGGCTTTCTTTGGAATTATGTCAAATGTCAAATGAAGAAAAGTGTGGTATAGGTCTCGTGTGCCTTATTCAAGCTAACGCAGTTGGCGGTCTTATGTTACGAACTAGATATTTGCATGCAGTTGGTGCTGTCAGTAGATATATATTAAAACCCGACAAGAAACATTGGAAAGTGGTGAAATGGTTACTTTGGTATATAAGAGGTATGACATACTAAGGGCCTATTTGTTAACACTGAAAATTTTTACTTAATAGGGAATCCGGAAAGCAGCGTTAGTGTTTTTTATTATCATTGATCATGGAAAGCGCTCTATAATTTTTTGCCAATTTTTTTTTTTTATAATGGAAGTCTAGCTTAATGGTGAATTCAGAATGCGCTCCGCGACTCTTTTTAAAAAATCCAAGATTGCCCTGCGCAAGAGAGATTTTCTCATTTGCGTAATACATAACCCAACTTTTAACATGTGACACTTCTATTGGGGCCACCATGATTTTTTTGTTAGATCCACACCATCCATCAACTTTTCTATATTGATATCGAGCATGATCTAAAAAATGAGGCACATTGAAAGCTCAAGTCGACCACACCATAGAAAGCAGTGGAAATGGAACAACTACCATTAAAACCTTCTTGTGGTCTACTGTGAAGTTTATTTTCCATCTAACCTTTTCATAAGGTCGCACAAACTTGGATGAAGGGAAAACACAAAAATCAGCTTGATCAGAGCCTTTTATGGCCCTAAGAAGTTTTCAATGGTAGGCACCCAATTCCCACTTTTTCTTGTAGTGTGGCCCATTCGAGCCTTAGATATGCCTTGTTTTTTTTTTTTTTTTTTTCTTATTCCCTAGAATGATATAGAAAAATGGATGAATTGTGTGGATAAAATATATGCATCATGGTAGGCCCCATAGAGACCTTTGATAAGATCGTTCATCTCTAGTTAGATCCAGGTGGGGGTAGTGCACAATCCACACTCACATTTGGAGGAGCGAATAAAGTGTTATCAAGTAACAGTTTAGTGGGTGTTACCCCTATCGTGAGGCCCACCTTGATGACTTTTTTTATATCCATGTCATCCATCCGCTTCTCCGGACCATTTTAGGATGTAGTACTAAAATTTTTGCAAATCCAAATCTCAGCTATACCACACCACAGAAAATAATGGTGATTGAGTACCTCACAATTAAAACTTCTAAAGGGCCCATCGTAACATTTTCTTATTGTTTATTTGCAATCCAACCTGTTGATAATTTTAAGAAGATATGGTTGAAGGGAAATTAGAAAGATCAAATTGATCTAAAACTTTTTTGGCACACAAAATGTTTTTAATGGTTACTCATCACTATTTCTATTGGCCACCTGAGATTTGGATCTTATGATTTAGGATCACACCCTAAAATGAGATGGAAAAACAGATGGACAGCCTGGATATATAACAAATACATCAAGATAGGTCCCACACGGTTAGGGTAACACCCAATAAGCTGTTACTAGGGTAACAACTAATTCACCTTGAATTTGGGGAGCGGATTAGGTGAGACCTTGGATCCACCAGGTGGGTAGGACCCTTAACTTTGGGACCCACTATGATGTATGTGACTACATCCACACCGTTCATCCGTATTAAAAGCTCATTTTAAAGCATGATCCAAAAAATGAAGCAACTTCAAATCCCAGACAAACCATAATATAAAGTGGTGATTGACCATTAATGGGCCACATGAGATTTGGATCATCCTCATTTTTTGGATCATTCCATAAAATGATTCGAAAAAATGGATGGACGATATAGATAAAACACATACATTATGATGGGGGCCACACAACACCTTCCAATAGCTAGGGCCTACTGACATCGATAGTATGCAATTCGGATCCATCGAGGTGGGTGGGACCGCTGACTATGGGGCCTATCACAATGTACGTGACTACAACCATGCTATCCATCCGTATCGAAAGCTCATTTTTGTGCATGATCTAAAAAAAATGAAGCAGATCCAACTATCAAATGGACCATAGTATAAGAAATAGTGGCAAATGACCATTAAAAATTTCCTATGGGCTACAAAAGCTTTGGATTAAGATGATATTTGTGTGGTCTCTTCATTTAGGTCTTTTTTACCTTATCAACAGGTTTGATGGAAAATAAACATTCCCTTCGAATTCATGACATTTTCAATACTGGGGATTCAATTATGACTGTTTCAGAGGGTAAAATGTGTCACATTAACATATTCTAAACATTTTAAATGTTAGTTAACAAACAAGTTATTCTAAATTCAATACTAGTTTTCCGACTTTAGATTCAAATTTCAGGTTTAGACTTTAGACTTCAGATTTAACAAACAGGCCTTAAGTCTTGTGTTTTAGAGATTAATTTAGATGAGAGACTTGTAGGCTATGTTGAGTCAGATTATGTAGAGAATTTGGACAATAGAAGATCTACTTTCGATTACTCGTTTATACTAGGAGATAGATCTATTAGTTAGATGTCTAAGCTCCAGTCTGTGGTTGCACTTTTCACAACCAAAGCTGAATACATGGCGGTGACACAGGCACTCAAAGAAGATGTTTGTTTGAAAGGGATGATGAATGAGTTGGTAATGCAACCAAGGCAGGGGTGAGATCAAGCACCGTCTCTCTCATGGGATTACCAATCCGAATCCACGGATCTATCGAGACTCCTTAACCGATCCTCCTTGATTTCTCAAGAGGCACTCGAAGAACACGAGCAAAAAAGATTACAAATTCAATAATATTATATTAATCAATGATAATTTATTTAACATTAATGAAATAAAAATGATTATTTATAATAAAACTAAGCCTAAAAACCTTAATTTGTACTTACTAAAAAATAGTAAGTTACCTGGAATAGAAAGTTACTAAAAATAGTAATGTCCTAATAAAAGACTACTACTAAGTAAAGTTTTTCTAAAACTTATTATTCTGCACAATTAGAAACTCCTAAATAACATAACACTTTAAAAAGAAGGAAACAAACTAAAAATAGGAATTATTAAATTAAGTAATTTTCATTAAAATTTCATTTTTTGCTATAATCACGTTTTTTATGGTGAAACAGACGGACGCAACCCACTATAGTGGGTCAATTCACCACGAAATGGAATTTCAGTAGGAATTCATATGTTGTGCGTCCTGTAACTCCTCTCGGATCAAAATTTTTGGCCGATTTACGATCCACTTTCTTTGGGTCCATCCACACGAAAATTATCATTTTTGTTAACTTTTCCTTGATCATCTTCCTGTCCATGTGTGATACGAATGTGGGTAATCATCTCCCTTGATCAGGGTGTCTTCTCCCTACATCAAACTTCCCCACTTAAAAAACCTCATCCTCAGGGTTTCTCTTCGGCCTAAGGTAACGAACAACCTTGAACTTCGGGAGATGATGCTTGCTAGCCTTGTACTGGAATACTGCAACAAGTTTATCTAAATTCTTCGCATTTCTAATAGGAATTATAGTGATCTGCTCTTCCAAGTCATCCTTGTTGTCGAAGATGAGTGCAATATGAGGAAAACTAGCATTTGTAAAAGGAGAAAATTTTTAGAAAACTCAACGTTCATGGTCACCTCAAATTCTTACAATGCTGGCACAACTCCTTCTGAGATGTCTATAGATTCCAGTACAACGAAATCTACAATTTCTGGGACACCTGCAAGATCTTTCTCCCTGCTCATGATATCTGGAATAAGAATCTCCTCCATCTTCTCAGACATTTGAATATTTTCTGAGACGATGGTGGGCTGTACCTCATCCTCTCCATCCATGGCTTCAAGCCCGGCCGATTCAGCAGGTCCTTCGAGAGGGATTTCCACGTCTGTATGAATGACCTCCACTTTAAAACTTTCAAGAGGGACTTTCATGTCTGCAGGAATGACACATGTGCGCTGTTGATGGCTGTTCACTCCCCAAGTGTAGGGTTGCGAAGTAGTAATAATTCGGAAAGACCGAGTATCGTTCCCACAAAGATTTATGAATGGGTATTCCCAGAATTTAACTAAAACAACTAATAATTAATATTTTATTAAGAACTAAAGCTGGAAAATAATGATTTGGGTTTAAATAGTGAATTTGTAAGGTAATATCAATCTAAAAAGGCACTAGAGTGCCAAGGATCCACTTTTGATAAGTTTCAATCCATCAATACAACTAGGTCTCTCATAACTCAATCAGAATCGAATTCATATCTCTATCCAATCGGAATATAGAGTGGTTCAATCAACACTTATCTAAAACAGTTGCTCATTCATTGATTCAATTCCCACATCAATGTTCAAGCCTTAGGCACACTCAATTGTGTAGGCCAAGCCTCTTTCCAATCTAGTTGAGATTCACAACCATAGCTTTCATAAATTCCTGTCACTAGAATTGATTACAACTAATGATTAGAACTCTAATTAAATCAAAATCAATCAACAAACAGCTATTCCAGATTATAACAAAAGATAAGAACTTTAGTTGAATGAGTTCCCACATGAAGATCGAGCCATTGTACACAAGGCAATCAAAGGGTCTACCATGCCCAGAGTCGATGATAGATCAATGAACTACACAAGCATAAACAATGCTCAGAAGGTAAGCTACCAAGCTTAGAATCACTAAGAATCACATGAGCCCGAAGTCATCAAGAGATCAAAGTAAAACCAAACTAGTACTTGATTCAAACTCATATTGAACTAAAATTCTTCAATTAAAACATAAAAGGAAACCTAGGTTGCATCAATCCATAAAAAACAAATCAAAAGCTTCACCTCTTAGCCCTAACTAAGAGGTTTTAGTTCATTTCTAACATCCTTGAACTAGAAGCCTCAAAAACATAAAAACTACTAAAACAGGAAGAAAACTAAGAAAACTTGAAGTAGAATTCGTCTCCCAAGCAATCCCCACGTCCTAGCATGCCTTGGTATGAAGAGGAGAAGTCCCTTTTATACATTGGCGCGGAAGATTCCAGATTTAGCAAGGAATTACGAATTGCGCAGAGAAAATCGGAGCTTTACGTGCAATCTGTTACACTGACGATCGGTCGCACGACCGGTCTAAGCTCATGAACGACCGGTCGCACGACCGGTCTCAAAACATCAAAAACAGTCCAGTGAGTTTGGTGTTTCTGGACACCTCTCGACCTGTCTAGAGACCTGTCTGGCGACCGGTCTTGGGACAGGTCTTGGGGCAGGTCTTGAGACAGGTCTTGGGACAGGTCTCCCATATTTTCTTCTCTTTCTTTCTTCTTCTTTCCTCTACCTTTTGTCACTTGTTATGTTAATCTTCAATGCATACAAAGTGACTCTTTTGACTATGAATTAGTGAAGTCTCCCTCTCATTCCTACAATCACAAATCCATGCATTAGATTAGTTTTTAAATATGTAAACCGTGCATAATGAGTGATGAATTGGGGTTAGAATATGCACAATTAAGAGCTCAACACACCCCCAACCAGCATTTTGCTAGTCCCGAGAAAAACATATGTGAAACAAGTTTCATTCTCCAAAACCCAACTCTCTTTCAGAAACTATTCTTCTATGCATTTCAAGACACACAAGCGTAAAAATCAGAGAAATTAGGTGATAGAGGTTGAAACCTTAAGCTCTCAGAACATAATAAGTGTTTATATGAAATTCCCGCTGATTGATTGATAAATAGAAGACCTTGAACAAATTCAACCTAGTGTGCATAGTGAAAGTTCATCTCATGAGTTTTCGGGATTATCTTCTTCATAGATCAACTAAACTATAAATCTCAAGGTGTATAGAGCAACAACAAGCCTATGACAGGAATTTGTCTTACCGTCCTTCCGACGGCTTTCACACTACGTCCCATTTTCGGCTTTGGTTAAGGGTAGACCATCCCCCGGTTGGTAGTAGGTAGCCCTAATCGGAATTTTCCACCATTTTTCCATCATTCCCAATTTCATCCTTCCTTTCCCTTTTCTTTTACATTAGATATGATTTTTAAAAATTCATATCTTTCGTTATTTTCCCATTGACAAGGATGGACAAAGTACCCCGGCTTGGTTTCTCAGCACCTTAAATCAAAGTCTAGCTAATCCATAAATCACATAATCCCTTCAACCCATGCAAATCGTGTAATGTGAACTAGGTGTAAAAGTGTTCAAATTTTCTATCAATCATAAAAATAGGGGAATTCAAATATAAAACCATTATATTAAGACAAATTCAAAGCTTGCAACATCCCTCACTTCGTATCTTCTTTTCTTACACTCATGCTATCTCGAATGCATAGAACCAAAGTTTTCTAAAAGAGTTTTGATTTTTAGAAAAATCAAAAAAATTTCTACATAATTGCTCGAAATGTCATAAAAGCTAGTAAATTTGTCTAAGGAATCTCACCCCCAACCAAAATCTTACATTGTCCTTAATGTAATAAGATATGCAATATACATGACATGAGAGCAATGACATAAAACAAAGGAGAGTGAGAACGAGAGTACCTGAGGTAGCAAGTAGATTAATTCTAGCATCTTCCATTGTCTCGATGAGACTTATTCAATCCGAAATATAGAAAAACAAATCCTAACCTACCTACCTACCTTTGGTTAGTCCGATCGACTACATGATCAAATTTGAGCAGGGTCTTCATGAATTTCAATAAGTTTCTCATGAGGACCATCCAAAGTCCTGCTTGAATGTATACATGGGTGCGTTTCTTCATTAAGGTCCAATCATAGTGTGCACCACACGCATGTAAGGAAGAGATAAGAACAGCAAAAAGATACCTCCTCAAGTTCTGAATTGGGTTGTACTTGATTAAAAAGGGGTCCTCCCAATCAGAATTTTCAATGGGCTGAAGAACCCATGATGGTGGAGAGACATTCATTAAATATTTTTCAGTTTGGGTTGTCTCCTCCACAATTTCAGAATTGCATGGTGCTTCCACAAACAATGGTAAAGAGTGTAAATCAGTGGAATGGTGTTCTTCAGGCACTGACACCATGTCTAACAAACTATCCAACTCCTTAATCATCTCATCATCCAGATCATAGGGGTGGGTCATGCATTCCTCTAGGAAATCGAGAGAGTCGGATGAAGGGTCCTCGTTCTCCCTAAGTGATTGAGGAAAGTCTGTTTCAATGGTAATGAATTCCTCCTCTATAGAGAGGAGGTCTTCCAAAGAAAAATTTTCAGATTTAGTGATAAGCACATCATCTAACATTGGTTGATCTAGAATTTCAGATTGTGCCACTACATCATCCAAAGAAACAGAATTCTCAACCCAAGGGAGTTCTTCAACAATAGAATCCGGCATGTGTTGTTGGTGGAAGGGCTCAAAAATATCGACTTCAGCCATCTCTCTAGCAAGAATATCTTCTGGCGACTCATAAACATTCGGCCCTTTGGAAGAAGAAATCATGGGCTCATAATCATCCACGGAACCCTCATTGTAGGCAATCTCACTATCACTTTCAGATTTTATGGATTCCTTAGGTTCGTCAACCGTCATTGAAATCTCTTCATCATTAAAATCGGGATATCTAAAAGAGATAGTTGATTCACCATAATCGATGGTGATATTGGGGTCACCAAGATCAATATTCTCTAGAAGTTTAGTCATTAAATCTGGAGAAGGTTGGGTTTGGATAGCCTCATCCTCCTCATTATTGGGGATTGATTCGATGTTCCCAATGTTGGGTTCAGAATTTTGAGATGGCAAGATGTTTTGTATGCATTGCTCAATTATTTTCATAAACTCTCTCAGTGTATCCTCAAGAGTTCGTGTCGGTGTGGCTCATGAGAAAGAAACTCTTGAGGATAATTGTTGGCATCCATGGTTGGCTCATCTCCCAAATTGAAATTTTGATGCTCCCACCTATTAGGATTATGCATGTCATATGTTGTGCTATTAGATAGCTGTTGATATTTGTAGTCAAATAAATGATCATACATTGTCCTAACCGGTGGAACATTATTCATCTCTTTCCGATACTCTCCCATTGTCTTACCCGGCGAAAAGTTATGCCCATTGTTGTCATTCCGGTAATCTCGCAAGGTCTTACGTGGGGGAGTATTAGAAGTAGATTGAGTCATAGAAAGATATTCATGCTTGTAATGGTTCCAATCATAATGATTTTTGATTTGGTTCGACCTCTCATCTTCCAAAAGGTATTTAAACAATCCACCCGTCCAATCATTCATAATGAAATTATAAGAAGTTGAAACAGAAAAGAATTCTTCCTTCCATCCTTTACTCCTCTCTAAGACCGAAGCACAAGGTGTCTTGCAATGGCTGAGCCAGAAGCAAAGATAGAGACCGATTTCTCCTGGTTAATAGGGGTTCAGAGAACTCCCCACCCACTCTTTAAGTCTTTTGAGAAAAGTGCAGAAAAAGAAGAAAGAGGAATAGGTTTGAGAAGAGAATTCTCTGAGCACAAGGTGATCCAAGACGGCAGAACCGACTAATAGGAATCAAGGCGGCACAAGGCCAACCTATCAGAGATCTAAAAGGAGTCTCCACCCACTCTACAAGAGATGAATATGGTAGGAATGAGTAGGAGAAGAAGAAGAGTAAGGTTAGAAAGATAGAACCTGATTTGGCACTTGAGATTCCTACTTCTTCTTCAACTTCCTAAAAATCCCTGAAGTAGATCTATGTTAGGATCTTGCAAAATCAAAACAAACTAAGTTAGTATCCTGAAATTAAAAGAAAACTTAGTCTAGAAAGCAAAACAAATCCTAAACCTATCTTAACACAATCTCAACTAAAAGCTATCTCAGCAAATTCTAAAAATATCGCATAGAATCCCCGGCAACGGCGTCAAAAACTTGTTCACTCCCCAAGTGTAGGGTTGCGAAGTAGTAATAATTCGGAAAGACCGAGTATCATTCCCACAGAGATTTATGAATGGGTATTCTCAGAATTTAACTAAAACAACTAATAATTAAAATTTTATTAAGAACTAAAGCTAAAAAATAATGATTGGGTTTAAATAGTGAATTTGTAAGGTAATATCAATCTAAAAAGGCACTAGAGCGCCAATGATCCACTTTTGATAAGTTTCAATGCATCAATACAACTAGGTCTCTCATAACTCAATCAGAATCGAATTTATATCTCTATCCAATCGGAATATAGAGCGGTTCAATCAACAATTATCTAAAACAGTTGCTCATTCATTGATTCAATTCCCACATCAATGCTCAAGCCTTGAGCACACTCAATTGTGTAGGCCAAGCCTCTTTCCAATCTAGATTGAGATTCACAACCATAGCTTTCATCAATTCCTGTCACTAGAATTGATTACAACTAATGATTAGAACTCTAATTAAATCAAAATCAATCAACAAACAGCTATTCCAGATTATAACAAAAGATAAGAACTTTAGTTGAATGAGTTCCCACATGAAGATCAAGCCATTGTACACAAGGCAATCAAAGGGTCTACCATGCCCGGAGTCGATGATAGATCAATGAATTACACAAGCATAAACAATGCTCAGAAGGTAAGCTACCAAGCTTAGAATCACTAAGAATCACATGAGCCCGGAGTCATCAAGAGATCAAAGTAAAACCAAACTAGTACTTGATTCAAACTCATATTGAACTAAAATTCTTCAATTAAAACATAAAAGGAAACCTAGGTTGCATCAATCCATCAAAAACAAATCAAAAGGTTCACCTCTTAGCCCTAGCTAAGAGGTCTTAGTTCATCTCTAACATCCTTGAACTAGAAGCCTCAAAAACATAAAAACTACTAAAACAGAAAGAAAACTAAGAAAACTTGAAGTAGAATCCGTCTCCCAAGCAATCCCCACGTCCTAGCATGCCTTGGTATGAAGAGGAGAAGTCCCTTTTATACATTGGCGCGAAGATTCCAGATTTAGCAAGGAATTACGAATTGCGCAGAGAAAATCGGAGCTTTGCATGCAATCTATTACGCTGACGACCGGACACACCACCGGTCTAAGCTCATGAACGACCGGTCACACGACCGGTCTCAAAACCTCAAAAACAGTCCAGTGAGTTTGGTGTTTCTGGACACCTCTCGACCTGTCTGGCGACCGGTCGGGCGACTGGTCTAGCTGTGTAGACCTGTCTGGTGACCGGTCTTGGGACAGGTCTTGAGACAGGTCTTGGGACAGGTCTTGGGACAGGTCTTCCATATTTTCTTCTCTTTCTTTCTTCTTCTTTCCTCCACCTTTTGTCACTTGTTATGTTAATCTTCAATGCATACAAAGTGACTCTTTTGACTATGAATTAGTGAAGTCTCCCTCTCATTCCTACAATCACAAATCCATGCATTAGATTAGTCTTTAAATATGTAAACCATGCATAATGAGTGATGAATTGGGGTTAGAATATGCAAAATTAAGAGCTCAACAATGGCCTTTTGTTTCTCCAAGAACAACATGTGCGCTTCTGATAGGGCTGGGGGTCGATTGTGGCTCCATTTTAAAATAATAAGGCATATGACGCAAATTATGGGGTTGTTGGGATAATACCTGATTTTCATAATCATTGTATCTAAATCATTCCAGCAACCTGTGCTTCATCTGTGTCCACGAGCATATCGGTGCCTTTATCTCTTTCTTTCAATTGCGCTAAATATATTCCCACCAAAATGATGCAGTGCTCTTCAACTTGTATGCAACGTACGAAACTTTCTTCTCCTTGGGCATCTGTGTGAGTTTGAAGAGGCGTTCAACTTCATGTAGCTAGTCGTCGACGAGACCCAGACCATTGAATTTAAGAAGATCAACCTCCGTGTAGACTTGACCCGTTCGATATACCAGATCTCTATCATAAACAATCATGCTCCTGTGATGTTTTGCTTTGTGGTCGAATCTAGCCTGCAGTCTTTGCATAGATTGATCATTCTTCTGTTGGAGTGTCTCAAGCATTGCCTCGAAAGCCACCACTTTGAGAGGATGGATCCCTGGTCACCATCCACAGGATTTTTTACGTAGCCACTGCTAAAAGCCATCTTCCCGAGATTGTTCCTTCCTCTGATACCAATTAATGCAGCCGGGGCGGGGGTGATATCGAGCGTCATCTCTCTCAAGGGATAACTAATCTGAATCCATGGATCTATCGGGACTCCTTAACCAATCTTCCTTGATTTCTCAAGGGGCACTCGAAGAACACGAGTAAAGTAGAGTATAAACTCAATAATATTATATTAATCAAAGATATCTGTTTAGCAGTGAAATAAAATGATTATTTATAATAAAATTAAGCTTAAAAATCCTAATTCGTACTTACTAAAAATATTAAGTTTCTCGAAATAGAAATTTACTAAAAAAAAGTAAAGTCCTAATAAAAGATTACTAAGATTACTACTAAGTAAAGTCTTTCTAAAAATCATTATTCTGCAAAATTATAAACTCCTAAATAAAATAAAACTCTAAAAAGAAGGAAACAAACTAAAAATCAGAATTACTTAAAATAAGCAGTTTTCACTAAAATTTCATTTTTCTGCTATAATTGCATGTTTTATGGCGAAATGGACGGACACGACCCTCTAAACGAAACAAAAATTCAGTACGAATCCATATGTTGTGCGTCTTGTAACTCATCTTGGATCAAAAGTTATGACCAATTTATGGTCTACCTTTTGGTCCATCCACACGAAAATTGTCGTTTTTGTCAACTTTTCCTTGATTGTCTTCCAGTCCATGTATGATAGGAATGTGGGTGATCCTCACCCTTAATCAACAGGTCCGCTCCCTACATCAGTTGGGGCTTTAGCAGGAAGCCTTGCATTTGCATTGTGACAGCGAGAGTGCGATTAATTTGGCTAAAAACTCGGTATGTCACTCCTATACTAAGGAGATGTTATCCAGAAGGTCTTAGAAGAAGGATATGTTACTCTTGAGAAGATTAATACCAGTGAGAATTTGGCGGACATGCTTATAAAAGTCGTTCCTACAGAGAAGTTCAAGTTTTTGCTTAATTTCTCTGGATTGGGAAGGAAAGAATAGAGATAGAGTGTGCATGAAGCAATGATGATGATGATTAGAAAAAGATTGACAAGGCTAGGAAGTGATTTTGCTATTAAGGTGAAGATTTTTAAAATTGTGACACTAAAATTATTATGAATTTATTCACTTTTATGAATCCATATGGCTCATGTTTCACGTACTAACAAGGCCCAAGTGTTAGTGGACCCTTGAAATGGTATTTTTTTATATTCATTTGTGAAATGGTGGCCTTTAGGGTAAGTTTGTTGGGGTTAAGATAGAGTTATAAATTTAGAATTTTTGCGGTGTTTTTTAGAGACTCCAAGAGATCAGAGAGCTAGGGTTGTTGGCTGTAAGTTCTCTTTATCCCTGTAATCTTTTTCGAATGGTAGATTAATCGTCGCTTTGTGTTGTGGTTTTTTCCTACTAGGGTTTTTCTGGTAAAAGTCATGTGTTCTCTGCGCGGTTGCTTGGTTTTTCCTTTTCTCTTGTTTGTTTCAATCTAGATTAAGGTGCTTCTGTAAGGGCAATTCTCCAACAACCTGGACTTTAGATATTGTATTGAGTATTTTTCAATGATCCAAATAATTTGTGAGGTTGACCACAAAATGGATATGGGTTGATAAAAGGAACTCTCATCATGAACTATTTCAACCCTTTCATTATTCAAATGTTAAGAAAACCATCCATGTTCAAGTTAAAAGATTTAAATGGGGTTTTTATCCTTGCCTCGGTGGTAGAGTCCCGGGAGTTTCAACACGAGGTCTTTATGAAGGGAAACTATAAAGATCAGATTGATCAAAAACTTTTTTGGCCCACAAAACATTTTTAATGATTACTCATCACGGTTTCTAGTGTTATGATCTACCTGATATTTGGATCTTCTTAGGGTTTTGGATCACAACCTAAAATGATATGAAAAAATAGATAGACGTAGTAGATATATAAAAAAAAATGCATCAAGATGGGCCCCACACGGTTAGGGTAACACCCACTAAGCTATTCCCAGGGTAAAACCTAATTCAAGCCCATTGCAAGGTGATCCAAATTCAAAGGCAATGGTCCTTATACATTATCCATCCAAATGTATTCTAGATAACCTCAATCCACGCCGACCCTTAGAAACATCCGCATTACATGAGGGGCCATGCCATCCGCTTTCATTCCGTCAATACATTCATATGACATGCTCTTCTAAGATGAAGCAAAGCCCAAAATTACCCATGACTATGGATTGGTTGGTTGGCTAGAAGGTCGCACCCTCAAGCGCTGGGGCGCACCATCTATAACTTGGGGGCAGATCTGGTTGTGTTTGTGGATTGGTGGGTTGGATCTCTTCAAAGTTTTGGTTTTGATGATGCTGATTCAGCTGATTGTAAAGATTTGGGTACGCCATGGTTTTTTTGGTAAGGATTGCTGATGTTAAAGTTTTAGGATAGCTTGAATGCAGAAACCTTCTCCTTCTTCTTTTTCTTATAAAAAGAGAAGACTAAAAATTGGCCATTATAAAACTAGATGGGCACACAGCATGAATTTAGAAGACTTAATCATGAATTTAGTGTGGCATTAGAATTTTGGACCCAGTATAAATTTTGAGCTCTGAAGAGAACATGAAGTAGAACACTGTTTCCTGTGGTGTGGTTCACCTGAGATTTGGTTCTCCTTCATTTTTGGGCCCATGCTCTAAAATGAGGTTGGCCCACGATCAGGGTCCCACCCATCTCACTGGATCCAGCTCGCAGCTTAGTCGCGTCCTTGGAGGGAAAGGTGTGGTTCCACAAGTGGTATGATAGAAAAATATTTTTTGGCTGACTTTGATTTGAAAACACCGTCAACTTGCCATTAGATTATTCATTTGATTAAAAAAAGGCACCCGTCCATATGCATTAGAGCTATAATTGCCATCTACAGCCAAAGCATTGATGTTGATTTGGGGCTTTGAATTCAGGGTTGGATGTTTGAATGCATAATCCAAATAAAATAATGAGATTTGCATGTTCTACACAGGCAAGGAGAGGAAAGTAGCTCCACAACCTTGTAATTATGAGTACCAAAATAAAAAAAGGAATTTTTCCATATGACCACCAGTCTTTTTGTGCGATTGAATTATTCTTGAAAAATTGCCTGCATTTTTCATGTACGAACAAGGAGACTAGTCCTTACGTTATATGGCAGCAGAAATGACCCTTCTACCCGTTTTCTAGCAACGTTTTCACTGTTTGTAACTGTACAAAAGCACTAACGTTTTAGCCTTTCCACGTAAGGACGTGTGCTCGTGGACCCCATCCAACACATTGTGACATCCAATTCATCCATCCCGGTGGTTTTTCATCCACGTCAGTACACGTCGCAGCCTGGATGGGAAGCACTTGGGCTTGGGCTGCCCACTGTTGAAACAATCCTGAAGTCACAGGATGTTAGTGACAAATTCACTCGGTCCAACTGTTTTGCCGTCTCATTTTAGGGCATGGGCCCAAAAATGAGGCTGGTCCAAAGCTCTGGTAGGCCAAACAAAGCCAAAAGGTGTGATCTTAAAGCCATCGTGGGGCCGCTTTGAGCTTCGGATCCACTTCATGTTTTTGTCCACATGAGCTAAAAAATAGATGGATGGAGTGGATTTCTTACAAACATTAATGTGGGGCCCACATATGGTCCGGGATAGGATCACACCTTAATCAACCCCATATCTTAGATTTTCGGTCGGGCGCCCGCCCTGGGCACCGGACGTCCGGTCAACATACCATTAGGCGCTCGACTGTGTTAAAAACAATCCAAAGACTTTTAGTCTCTCTGGATGATTTTCGGTCATCCGTTCACTAACTGTCTCGGTGCCCGACCCCCCCTGGCTAGCAAATATGATGGTGTGTTTGGCTCCACACCTCAACAAGTCCACGTATGGTCAAAATTAGGATTGCACATCAATCAACCCCATGCATGGGTTGCGAGCTTGTATAGAGACATCCACATTTATATCCACATTTATATTTGTGAGAAATCCACTTTGTTCATTTTTTTTGCCATATCTTCTTTTTCTTTTTTCACACACACCCACACCACATGAGCACTAAATCTCATGTTTTCAGTGCTAACACAGAGTATGTCTACCAGTGAGCCATGGATCCGAACCTGGCCCACAGATGATCTTTTTTGCCTACTCAGTTTTGAACATGTCTCCAGAAATGAGGCCGATTCCAAACAAACAGGAAAATTATGAAAAGGTCTTTTAGATCCAGCTTTACTAAAGGAATAGAATTCATCTTACATCTGTCATTACTCTAGATTTGTTTGGTTGCAGAATCCAATTCTAGAGAAAATCAAGATTCCAGTATTGGAATCCAAAATAGCTAGCAGAAACTGGATTGCAAACCAGATTCCACCAGGAACTTGCTGTTTGGTTGAAAAATGTGTAATGCAGATTTTGTTTGATTGAAAACTGTGTAATCCAACCGTTGCTTGTGGTGTGGCCCACTTGGGCTTTGGATCGGCCTGAGAACTTGACCCCTAGCTTATAATAGTCCCGCAAGATAGATGGCTGGATTGGATGGAAAATAAACATTAAAGTGGGCCCTAGAAAGTTTTTAATGGTCCCCGTTCAGTCAACACTGTTCTCCTTTGGTGTAGTCCACTTGAGATTTAGATCTGCCTCATTTTTTGTCTAATGCCCTTAATTGAGCTCTCAAAACGGATGGAACTCATGGATACAAAATGCATACATCATAGATGTACAACGCATACATCGAGGTGGGCACTAATCCACCACTTTTCCCTTATGTAGAAATGGTCCCCACACTATTTTCACTAATCCCGATTTCAACCACTTTAAGTTTCCAAATGGATCCTTTGGCTGGAATTTTTCACCAAACACACTACTTAAAATTGGATTTCACTGAATCCAGATTTTAAGCTGGAAAAAGGTTTTCAGATGCTAACCAAATAGGCCCTTAGCCTCCTATGCGAGGGGCCTCCGAAAGCATTTCCCAACTAACTTCGTAGGGTGGGAAGCTACGTGGGGCCTGTTGGGTTAGTCCCACATCGGCTAGGGGACGATGAAAAGTAGTTTCATATACTTTGGGGTCACTCCACCTAATGGGTTAACTTTTTGGGTATGACACAACACTGGTATCAGAGCAAGGTTATCCATCTAGGTCCATGTAATGGTGGCACCCACGCCCTAGGGGGATAAGCCCAGATCAAGTTCTGAGAGCCCCCGAACCCACGAGCGAGGGGGTAAGCCGATATCAAGTTCCAAGAGCCCCACATCTACTGTGGGAGGGGGGTTGTTGGGTTAGTCCCACATCGACGAATAAAAGTAGCTTCATATACTCTTGGGTCACTCTAATGGGTTAACCTTTTGGGTGTGACACAACAGGGCCCATCGTAATGTGTTTAAGAAATCCACCATGTCCATCCGTTTTTTCATATCATATTAGGACATGATCCTAAAAATGAGGCGGATCCAAGACAAGTGAATCACATGACAGGAAATGGTGAGAATTTAATTTCACGGCTGAAACATCAATGGGGCCACAAGTTTTGAATTAGGCTAATAGTTTTGTGTCTTCAGTTTATCCTATTAGGAATGAACATATAAATCGGATATGAATGGCATATTAACATCACAGTGATCCTTAGGAGGGAGATTTCAATGGTACGAATTTCCCTACAACTTTTTCTTACCCAAAAACATGTCCTGGCAAAATGGATGGCCCAAGTTGATTTCTCACAAACATCTTGTTGGGTCCCACCTAGCTTCCCACCATCCTCATTAACATTAATTATATGCTAATTATACATTAATTCAAGCCCAATTTCCAAGTTCTCTCTCTATATAATGAGGGCAAAACGAAAAGCAGAGGCAGCTCAATGGCACTAATTCATAAAAGGGATTTTGACCAAAGTGACCCTTTGGTTTGGCAAAAATCTCAAAGAAAAATGTTTTTAAAATATTCTCCCCATAGTCTCCTGTCCACTTTCTAAATTTTCGGTGGATGAAAATGTTATTGCCTTTATGAGCTTCCCTAATAAGCTTTTTTCTTGCTTCAGAAGCTTTTTAGCTCAAATTTCAATGCATGATGTGACATCATGTGATAATTGAGCCCACTTAAAGGTAGATTCAATCCATTCATTTTTTTATGTGGCACACCATTTCAATGGAAAAATATAAATTTTAGCCTTATGCGAGTTTTCTATGGCTCATAATAACCGATAACACTGATCGTTCACTCATAACTATTTTCTTGTGGTGTGGTTTACCTTATCTATGGATGTGACTCGTTCTTTAGCTCATGGCCTAAAATTAAATTTTAAATCTAATGGACAAAGTGGATTTGATACATACCCCATAGTAGGCCTCACAACCTTAAAATAGACAATCTTGACCCGTAACACATGACTACCTAGACCTTAACAACCACGGCCCTTAAAACATGACAACGTCTACCCTTCACACATGACAACCTCAATCCTTAACACATAACACAACCCCGTCTTGACCCTTTACACATGATAACCTCAACCCCTAATACAGGACAACCCAGACCCTTAACAAATGATTATCCGAACCCTTAACACATGATAACCTCGACCCTTAGTACATGCAAACTTCAACCCTAGTTGACATGTGTTAAGGTTCAGGTTAACATAACTATTCAACTAACGTAATATATTACAAAATCTAGATTCTATCTCCTACAATGTCTTTCACATGACAACTACAAACATTCTTCGCCACCTCAAATTCCTTCCAACAATCACTTCTCCTCACAATAATAACTTCTCCCCACGACAACAACCATGACTACTCCTCTATCTATAACTAAAAATGGCTTTCATCTCTAAGGAAATGTTATGCCATAAAAAATAAAATAAAATAATTCATTCAAAATGTCTTCCACGTATCAGTGGCTTTCATATATAAGAAATTGGTCCCTATAGCAAAAATAATACTCATCTTTAGGATTATAGAAGTTGTTAGGCAGCGCCCATATGTTAGAGAAGTTGATGGCAGGTGATTATATGTAAAAAAAATGTAGTTAGAGGGGGTGGTGGTGGGTCTTCGAAAGACATGTTCGAAAAGGAAGAAGAATAGTCTCAAGAAAATAACAATGGGTCCTTAAATAGCCTCCAACCCTACCTAAAGGGTTTTCGGACCATGTCTCTGGAGCTCACCGTGAGATACATCTCGAATCAATTCCATCCATTGAAGTCGAAATTTGATGAAGGGCAATGGTTCAAAGAACGATCTATATTCACCGATACTGTGGACTACACCATATGGGAACAATTAGCAATGAATGACTAACATTATCATTTGTCGGGTCTTATGGGCCACAAAGAGATTGAATCAACATAAAATTACTACATTCTCAAAGAAATGATATGCCACAAAGAAGATAAATGAATGGATCTACCTTCTAGTGGTCCGAATCACCAAGAGGTGGTCATATATAACATGTCCTAGAATCAAAGCTACAAAGCTTATACTGCATTCAAAGGTCCGTACAGGCATTAGGTTCTAAAGCAGGAGCATTTTCATCTACTAAAATTCAAAAGTTGTTAGAAGATTAAGGTGGAATATTTTAGAAGGGTTTTCCTCTTGGGATTATTCATAGTACCACAGGCTATTTCGGTCAAAATCCTAATTCATATACCAGGTGTGCTCAGGTTGGTACGAAAACAAGAAAAAGAGGCAATGGTTCTGGAAATGGTATGGAGCGTTTATTTGGTTCTTTATGCCTTGTATTTATCAATCCCGGACTGTTCAATGAACGTCCAACAACCAGAGAGATAATAATAAAATAATCTCAATTATTTTACCAAGCCTAACACTACGCCAATTTCACACAAAAACGACGGCCCAAGTTCGGCGTTAATCGTCATTAACGACGGACTTCGTTCGTCGCATGGTCACACGTTCTTTTGCAAGTCGTTAATCATAAACGACGAACCAAATCCGTCGGCAAATTACGACGAATATAGTCCGTCGTTAAATAAACGACGGACCTTATCCGTCGTAACCTCCTAAACATCATCGTTCCAGCAACGGATTCTATTCGTCGTTGTAAAAAAGAACGATGGACCAAATCCGTCGATAATAGTAGGATCTGTCAGTTTTCTTATAACATCGTCGACGGATCTGGTCCATCGTTAATGTTTAAAAAATAAAAAAAAATTAGCACGCATTTGTTGCATTTTGAATTTCTTACACCTGATATCATCAAGCAATACAAACCAATTCATCCATACAAACTAAACTAACCATTTCTAATTCACACATCCATCACTTATTGCATATTGAATTCTTACAGCTTGCAAAGTAGCTGTGGACATCTTAATATCCGATTACATCAACAAGAAACTATATTAGTCCTTTCAATCACAATGCAGCAACAAAATCTTTTGAAATCCTCCAGTTAAGCTGTCTTTCTAAAACAGCGAGGCTTTTAGTGTGCATGGGGAAATTGTGGGACGACCCCATTCGAATGAGGAACTCCTAGCAAACCGCAAAGCAGAACCTGAAATCATGATTTTGAAAGAACTAATTAAGCTATTGATAAAATAACGACAATGATGGAGTTTACATAAATGAATTGGCGATATTCAAAACCAGACATATACCATGAACCCGAGAAATAAAATGTCATAATAACAAGCAGGCGAGTTTTTCATATTGAACTACCTCCGGTTGAGCTAGCTGTGATTGAAAAACTAAAGGCTGTACAGCTGGTATTATGATAGCAATGATGTAAACTGGTGGAACTTGCATCAGATCCTGCAGTTTCACACATGAAGCAAACAATTAGTAAAATAGTAACAAATGCTTGCATAGAAGGTTTCAATGGTGGCATTTCTATCCCCACTGTTTTGTGAAGTGTGGCCAACTTGAGTTTGGGATCTCCATCGTGTTTGGGCTCAGATCCTAACACAAATGTCATGGTGGGTGCCACAGATCCTAACATCGGGTTACAAGGTGAGATCCATCCTATCAATCCTTGTCACATGGTTGTGCAGCCGAAAACTCTGTGAGGACCACCATGATGTCCACCTGACATCCGATCCTTCCATCATTTTTGGGAGATCCAAAATTCGAGTAAGCCACACCATAGAAAACAACAGGAATGGAAACACAACCATTGAAAATTTCCTGAGGCCCACGGTCATCCTTAAATACCATCCATTCCTGCTCCAAAACTTCTATGGGCCCCAATGAAGTTTTAATGGTGATGTTCAATT